>CAJGYO010000012.1:4680933-5081114 GCA_904845875.1 Miscanthus lutarioriparius
CTCCACTTGACAACCAGAGATGTTCCTGACAAGAAAAAAAATAATCATTAATAAGAAAAGCAGCAATTAACAGGAACAATTTCAACTCAAACTCCAGGAAATACACTTTTGCCACGGAAAACCTCAAAAGTCAAACCAACCACCACAGAATACAAGTTACTAGACACAAGTTGTATATAAGAATGAAACTACATACGGCAAAAAAAACAGTTGCTGCTGAACCTAGGTTCAAATATCAGTAGTTTGTCTTTGTAAAAAAAAACAATAGTTTGCAGGAGCTAGGCCCTGACTTGCACCGTGAGTGAAGCCTGTTGAAATTCGTTTGATTTTGCTCCTACAACAGGTACAGTCAGTTACAGGAAATAAGGAAAAGGCAACTAGGTAGTGCAAGTTGCTGTTAGAACATAAGCCAAATTATTCAAATTTTTGGTGTCACTCACAAACTATTGATCAGTTGAAAGTGATATCCATACCATTCATAACATGTTCACAGCCAAAATACAGGGTTCTGTAAATATTAAAATAATCTAACAGATGGGAATGTTGTTACTATTAAAATACTTTGATTTAAGAAGGGTTTGTAGTAGGTTGCGCCTCTAGTTTTTATATCCTCCCCCTTCTGATGTATGCTCTTTTCAGAATGCAAGGTAAGCTATTACTGCATTTTTCTTGGCTTCTTGAATCGTCACACGAGCATGAAACCCTAAATTTCTCATGATCACCTACTTCGACAGTTAAATAAACATATATCATGAAAAAAACTAATCTACCTCATAACGACGTGTGTAATACTAATGTACTATGAGACATAACATGGAAGCTGTTCGATTTAATTTGCTTCATAGTATCGATAAGTAATATATTTCATGTCGAGTCATATTAAAACTCACCACAATATAGCAAAACATTTCTTTTACTCAGTCTTCTTCTGCTTGGCTGATTGTCCAGCCCTGGTAACGATGGTATCTATGTGCCTCGATAGTACACTGTGTGCTACACCAAGCTTTTCATCAACCTGATCCTGGTAATTCTCATAGAGTGGTGGAACCAACAGAGAAAGCATTACCCCTAGAGAAAAAAAAGAAATGGCAAGTTTAGTATGAACATTGAGCTGTCAAAAAAGAACAGTAGATTCAAACATCCATGAAGAAATAATTAACAGAACTCACCAATGTAAATGAGCGTAAGAAAGTTGAAGAGCATTCCAACGAATGAGACCACCCACAAAATCAATATCACCTTTTGCACCAAGGAGAACAGGGAAAAGGAAGAGCATACATAATTAGGAACAGATATACAGTAGAGAGTGTGTGAGAAACTGAGATTCTCAGAGAAAGAGGCAGACCTTTATAAAAACTTTCCTATCTCTCTTGATGGCGATGTCATGGCCAACAGCCAGCAGCCTATTGATCCATACAAGAGCATGATCTGCAACCTTTTCAACAATTGCATCTGAAACCTCAAGATTAGGAAGAGGTGGAAGAGGCCTGCAAAGGAACCAAAAAACTCGTTCAGACTACCACTCTGAATGGACAACATGTAGCCTAGTTACAATGGAAGTACAATGTACATTGCTGATCACAAAATATCACGCAAAATCACAAAAATCTAAATATCAATTAGAGACATTGCAAAATGAAGACCAAACCAATTCCGGGGAATGAGGAAACCTGATTACATTGCTTAAAATTCAAATGCAATTAACTTCTATCAAGTTAACATATCATACACAATGACTTAGTGCTACGAGTTGCCAAAGCAGAATATGAACGATGACCAACATCAAAAGACATAAGTAGAGGCATAGAGCACTCAGTACAGAGTAATGATAGAAACACCTAGTCCTGCCTTGCATAAGGGACAGTACAAACATTACTACAGGCTATGGAGGAAAGTGCCACATGCTAGCGAATTAGAGTATCCAGCTGTTATGTTAACTTACTGGTAAAGTAAAGCCAAGTCTTCCCTTTGCAGAGAAGGGATCATGTACTGATAGTACATGATTACTAATGTGGTGAAGGTGAAATGGACATGCTTTAAGAAAAAGGTAAACAAGAGGATCCCCTGCCTACTTAGAAGATAGATGAAGCCTTAACGACAGCTCCTCTTAAGGATTAAGTCCAGATTATTAATAAGCATTAATGATGCCATATACTGAAATCAACTCGTAATAAGATCCTTAAAATCACTAAACCATACACTATTTTGGTAGTGAGGTACTCGAAGAAAGGAATAAGCTACATCCAAACTGACAGGGAATTATCCAATTTTGTACAATCCATCACAAACTATTCCCAATTTAGAGGCCAAGCACCACGCCAACAAAACACCACAAAGCAAAGGAGCGAACGATTCCATATCAGATCTCAGGCTAACCGCACCTGTTGAGCAGCGACGCGGACTTGGCCCAGAAGAAGAGGATGGCGACGAGGAGGAGCAAGGCGTTGGACAGGACGGAGGGGAAGCTGTAGCCCGCGCGCTCGAAGACGAACCAGACCGCGGTGGCGCCCACCACGGCCGCCGCCGAGGCGTTCCTCCGCCGCCACAGCAGCAAGTCGGCGACTGGAGCGGGTCCCCGCGCGAGGAATGTTAGGAGCAGTCAGGGATCGGCGGGATCCCGCGGGGGGACAGCAATTTTAACAATACCCGGAGAGATGAGGGCGTACCTGCGCCGCCGCCGAGGAGGGCGTGGAGAGATCGCGGGCCGGTGGCCATGCGAGATCGCCGGGGCTAGGGTTGGGGCGAGGCGTGGACGGAGAATCTTTTTTCCGGTTTTGCTGTTTTGAAGCGGGGAGTAGGTCAGTGGTGGAGCACGCGCGAGCGGAGACGACGACACACCAGATGAGATCTGTGCCTGTGCCACTCCGCTGCTTTTGCCGTGTTGCCTCGGGATCGACGGTTAATAGTCCTTGACATGTGGACCATAGCACGGTAAGATAACCTTTGTTCCATCGTAGCATTTTGCGTTTTCCTTTTACTTGCAGAAAAAATAAATAATTTTGTTTATCCTTTCGTGCCATTCTCGAGCGAGAGTTTCGTTGCGTTGTTTTAAAAAAATATAAAGTAAAATAAAACAAGGATGAAACCATCACTCTTAATGCATAGTTTCCTTCTTTGATTTCATAAACATTTAATTATATGACTCTTATTGAGTTGATAACCAAGCTAAGCGAGTTTTATCTCACGAAACTCATTGCTTCTCTCTCTTCTTAAGATGTTGCCACATCATCAAAAATATTTGTGTGGCTACCTATTAATTACAAATGAAACTCCGATTAAGACTGTTTTATTGCGGTTGTTCTTTCCTCATTCTTATTGCGGTTGTTCTCTCCTCATGTTCCACGAGCATAGCTGCACTGCACAAGACTCCATACAAATAAGGATTATCAATTCTTTGTCCAATGGTATCTTATCCCGTCATCTCGTAGTTACTCGCTAGTAAAAATTAGCTAGTTAATCCAAATAGTCTTAACCAATTGGTCAATTAACCGTTAGCTGGTTACCTACCTAGCCATAAAAAACTATCAGTAGCTATAAATAGTAACAAATTAAGCAAAATCCCTCACACCAGTTGGTATAGGTATTTTTTATGCAAGTTGATAAGTATTAGGCCTTGTTTGGATGTTGTAGTATTAAGAAACAATAGTATCAAGGAATTGTAGTTTTAGAATCATCGATGTGCAAAACTGTGATTTAAAAAAAAAGAGGTTTAGAGTAGAGTTTTTAAAACTCCAAAAAAAAATACAGTTTCAACAATACCGTGGTATTCAAAACCATAAAGTTTGTTGCACCCAAACACTTCATGGCACTCTAAAATCAATGTATTTCACAAAAACATGGTATTTTTCTAAAACTCCAAAAATACTTTAAACAGGGCCTTAACTAACTATTAGACAGGCAATAGTAAAGAAAACATGGATGTTTATGGTAAAACAAACACTTCAACCACCAATTAGCCGATGGCATCTAAAGAACTCACATACTAGTTAACCCCCTCTAGAGCTATTATCTATTGTTGTCCTTCTCAGTTTCATTTATTTTTCTCACTCGTAACTCATAGCCAATCAATTTCATTTCTCAATTAAATCTCACCCAAAGTCTCACATAAATTGTTTAGTTCCTTTGCTATATTGTGAATTAAATTTGTCACCGTCTTGTTCCTTTTCCTGTGAATATTTTTTTTTTGTAGATTTAAATTCTCCAGTTCCTGTTTAAGTGCTTTTACTATGAAAATGTACCATTTCATTTGAAATCCATGTATAATTCATTCAACTTCTTGCATTTCAAAGGCCCCTAAAAGGCGGGGTGGGAATAAGATGTCTCTTTGCGAAGATGTTTGTTTTTTTAACATAAGGCTACCATTCGTTTAAGGAGGAAAGGATGTTTAGGTTAGAACGGGATGTCCGCATCACGCCTAATCAAGACACAAAAGGGGATTGTAAAAGCGAGTAAAATCCCCTTAGGAAACACATAGAACCAAAACAATTACAAAATTAACAACGTCTTAGGAAAGTCCACATTCTATGTACAATCCCCGTTCGCTTCACTAAAAAACAAACTGAAACATTGTTCCGGCTGATTTGTTGTGAGAGAAAAACACGGTTCCAGATGAAAAAGACAAGCCGAAAAATACGGATTATAAGACAAATGAACAGGGCCATAATCCTCTATGGCTCTAGTAGCTACTTGATGGGCTAATAACAGCTAGAGTTTTGGAAGAAGCTATTTCCAAATGCTCCACGTGATTTAAATGACGACCATTGAAGGTACAATGCTGAGCCTTCGAAATATGTTGTTGTGCCTCCTCCCACCAATCAACAATGGACTCGAAGTTATTTAGATGTGTCATGTTATTCAAAATGGAATTTTCCTAAGGCGTCGTTCGGTTAACTCCCGGCTCTTCCATGCCAGAATTGATTCCAGCCCAGCGTAAATTATTGAATAGTTGCCAGCCAGGAATAATTCCATGCCATTTCGGGCTCCAAATGAACAGGCTCCAAGATAGAACTTGGCGTTAAACCCATTGGGAGAACGGATAGTACAAGTAAAGGTAGACGTCTGTCTCTAGATGTCCATTACAGAAAGCTCATGAATTTTGAGCGACCACTCACGTAAAAATTAAGTTGTTCCTTGTTAGAATTTTATTGGATCAAAGTCCAAACAAAGAATTTGCACTTATTCTTTGATCGAGCATTCCAAATGATTTTTTTTTAAAAAAAGAGAGCTAATAAAGGCTACGTTCGGTCCCAGGAAATCAGCCCTGGAACCAATCCTACAAAAAATGCTTCAGTTTTTTATGTAGCCAACTCTCATCAGTACCGATTCCTGCCAGGAATAGCCCTAAACAAACTGAGCCCTAAGCTGGTTTCCTTGCACCGGTCATTTGACATCCAATGCCATCGAATGATCTCTGTTTCTTTTCTTTTTTTGGCTGTTGAGTTAGTTCTCGATCATAATATAAATTCGCATGGGAGCATATTCGAAATTTCTCCATTATTATTCACTTACTCCCTCCGTCCTTAATTTATCGTTGTTTTTATTTCCGAGAAACAACTTTAACTAAATATATATATAAAATATTAATATTTATGATACAAAATTAATATTATTATAGATTATTAAATTAATTTTATAATAAATTTATTTAGAGATACAAATACCATACGTATTTTATATAAATTTAATCAAACTTATAAAATAAAGATACAGCGATGTAAGATACAGCGATGTCACGTCACATTCAGTTCGACTATTCGATGCAGCAGGCAAGAATCCGGCCTGCCCAGTGCCTATCCAAAGCAAGTCCAGGTTCAGAGAACGGAACAAAAACTTCTCACATAAACCCCACACCACCACACCGCAGATTCCCCACGGCCCCCCTGTGTCCACTCCTCTCTCGCCGGCGCCCGCGTCGCTCGAGTAGCGGCCAGCATCAGCCATGGCCGCCGAGGCGGAGCAGGGCTTCCACCCGCTGGACGAGGCGTCCCTGGTCGCCTACATCAACGCCACGCCAGTGCTCGCCTCCCGCCTCGGCGGCGGCAGCCTGGACTCCATCGAGATCAAGGAGGTCGGCGACGGCAACCTCAACTTCGTCTACATCGTGCAGTCCGAAGCCGGCGCCATCGTCGTCAAGCAGGTCCGACCCTCACCCCCACAGCACACCCGCTCCTCGTCCTTATTAATCCTCACCCTGACGGCGCCGCGCGCGGGAGGACATGGAACACGCAGGCGCTCCCGTACGTGCGCTGCGTGGGGGACTCGTGGCCGATGACGCGGGAGCGCGCCTACTTCGAGGCCTCCACGCTGCGGGAGCACGGCCGCCTGTGCCCGGAGCACACCCCCGAGGTGTACCACTTCGACCGGGCCATGTCGCTGATGGGGATGCGCTACATCGAGCCCCCGCACATCATCCTCCGCAAGGGCCTCATCGCCGGCGTCGAGTACCCGCTGCTCGCCGACCATGTGTCCGATTACATGGCCAAGACGCTCTTCTTCACCTCCCTCCTCTATAACAACACCACGGATCATAAGAACGGAGGTGAGCTGCTTCACTGCTGTTCAATCGCGCGTTGACTTGGCTCCCAATGATTGGTACGTGGCCATGCCTGTAAAGGGGAGATGTGCACTAATAACCTGACGGTACTTGCAATGGGTTGTGCTGTGATTGCAGTTGCTAAGTACTCTGAGAATGTGGAGATGTGTAGGCTCACGGAACAAGTTGTGTTCTCGGAACCATACCGTGTCTCCCAATATAATCGGTGGACCTCGCCTTATCTTGACGAAGATGCTGAAGCAGTTCGACAGGACGATGAGCTCAAGTTGGAAGTAGCTGAATTGAAATCGATGTAATTACCTCACTGCATATGAATAGAAATAATTGCTACCTACGGTTTGTTTCTGTACATGGGAAATGCGACTTATTTGATTTCCATCTGCAGGTTTATCGAGAGAGCTCAGGCTCTGATTCATGGAGATCTCCACACTGGTTCTATCATGGTGACCACAGGTTCAACTCAAGTCATTGATCCAGAATTTGGGTTTTATGGACCAATGGGTTTTGACATTGGAGCCTTCCTTGGAAACCTGATTTTGGCATACTATGCACAGAACGGACATGCTAATCAAGCAAACGATCGTAAAGTATGTATGAATG
Source organism: Miscanthus lutarioriparius (assembly GCA_904845875.1). Classification (NCBI taxonomy): domain Eukaryota; kingdom Viridiplantae; phylum Streptophyta; class Magnoliopsida; order Poales; family Poaceae; genus Miscanthus; species Miscanthus lutarioriparius. The sequence continues at coordinate 4,688,087 of CAJGYO010000012.1, forward strand.
AATCTTTTAGCTTGTTAATTTTGCACCCTTTATAAGTCCAATAGTGTTATTAATACTCAGTCTACTTATACATGTACTTGGCTTTTGTCCATACCAAATTCTTCTCTCCTTTTTTATGGTCTCTTGGTGACAAACATACTTGGGTTGATTTGTGTAGTTTAGCTTATTTCTGAGTTATTAAGGTAATGCCAGCCAAATGCCATTAGAGTATACTTTGGGTCTACTTCTATGATGGATAGATGTTTGGAATATGATGCTAATGTCTTGTATGAGAAATAGTGATTTTTCTGATACCTGGGGATAATAAAAGTTTTCATGTTTAGCATAAAGAGGATAGTACTTGGGAAACAAAAGTATACCAGCCCAAAATATACCTTGCATTAAATAACTTAATGACTGATGGCATCTTCAGTAGTAGCATTACTTAATGGCAGTGACAGAAGTATCAGTTTGTCATAGAGCATGATGCTTCAGCATGCAGCATTCAAAACTTATTTTTATGATGTTCTTAGTGTTCCCTATCTTTTGCAGGCTTACAAGAAATGGATCTTGAAGACAATTGAAGAGTCGTGGAATTTGTTCCAGAAAAAGTTCGTTGAACTATGGAATAAACACAAAGAAGGGAATGGGGAGGCATACCTGCCTGATATATACAACAACTCAAAGCTTGTGAGTGTTGCTCAGAAGAAGTACATGACAAACCTATTCCATGATAGCCTTGGGTTTGGTTCAGCCAAAATGATCAGGTAACTGCAGATTAGATTTGTGAATAATGTTTTTTCTTAAAGAGGATATTTCTAAATAAAATCACTTTCTCTTACTAACAGACTAACTCTTGGACTGCTATGATATATAAAACTGGCTTTTTGACTGAAATGACAAAACCATATTCAAATAATAAAAAGATTTTGGATTTTAGTTTTGATGTAATATCTTTTTTTTTGTTTGGTGCAACTATGCGTCATAAAACCAAACTTTCTGAAGTCAGCTTTGATGAAAGCGAGTGAAGTAAAAAAACGGTATGTTTGAGGCTGTTTAGGCATGCTCTGCAGTGAAAAAAGTATATAGAATTTTCAAAATGTTTGCTCGTTACTTTTCCAAATGAAAATGCCTTCTCACAAGGACTATTAGTCACATTTTAACACCAACTTCAAACACTACACATACATATATTTTTTTGTTTTGCATTCCCACCTGAATATTGTTTCCAAAATTTGGTTCTTCCTTATGCAGGCGAATAGTTGGAATCGCTCACGTCGAGGATCTCGAGTCAATTAAGGATGCCAGCAAGAGAGCAGAGTGCGAGCGTGCTGCCCTCAATTGTGCAAAGACGATCCTCAAGGGAAGACGACAATTTGAGACCATCGAGCAAGTCATTGAGCATATTCAATCGTTTGACCAGGACTGAGAAGACAACAGTCTATTTTTGCGCTTAAGGAGACATACTTTCGTCAATTAACCCACACATACCCGAGTATCGATGAATCGTCTGTTTTGAAGAACCGGTTGTTTGTGTTTTCTGTATTGGGATTATATGATGAAAAGGTGCCCATTTGTGGTCTCATAGTTTGGACTGTGTACACTACTAGAGTAAGATCTTATTCCGCCACTGGCCCCTTGGTTCTGAATAATGAAATGTACGAGATTTCTCCGTGACTATCTCAGTACATAATGTTTGTATTTTACCAATAAATTTTGTTCTGATGGTTCTGAATAATCTTGATCTTTGTAAATAAGACCTGTTGACGTCCATGCCGTCTAGGAGGATGTACATCTCTAAATTCAGGTCTGGTCAATTCAATCGTGTTAATGCTCTTCTTTGGACACCGGTGACTGTAGCGCACTGTCTGGTATTATACCTCACTGTAGCACGGGGAGAACTGTAGGTTTGGGGCTCCGACCGGCTGCACTACAGCAGTATCGGAGCCAGCCGTAGGAGTCCCTCCAAACATGCCCATCTCTTATACTAAGATACCAATAACGCATGTTTTTGTCTTTTTTTTATTCTTTTGTTTCTAATCAGAGTCCATGTAGATTTTTTTTCTTTCCTTTCTTACGTAGTAGATAAGAGTCCATGTAGATATTTCTGAAATACCGCATTGCTACCAAGTTGAATGCAATGATATCCAGTTCTTGCAGTCAAGAGTCCAAAAGTCCAACTGAAATACGCGGACAGTTACAACATGAAAACACACTTGTTACAACAACTGAAATCATCTTATGAAACACTAAGAGAAGAAGAAACCCTGTGGCAACAAAGTAGAGATAGTGTTGATTGAAACAAAGTAAATCGTTTGGTGCACCATCGAAAACATGCTACTGAAACATTGAAAAACACTTTTCGATCTCTATCTCTATCTTGATCGAAACAAAACAATGACATCCAGAGAAAAAAGTCATTGCAAAAAAATCATGGTATTATTGGCGCATCCAGTTATAGTTGTTGCAACATCTATTTAAAAAGATACCCATCTCCATCTCGATGAGAACATATCAAAATCCGTTTATTATGCGATGCGATGCAACATCGACACGAGTGAACATCTAGTTAGATCTACTACAACACGAGTGAATCACTGGAAAATCGAATAACAAAACATCAGATATCATGTGTTGCAACATCACATAAATATACCCGCAACATGTATCGCACAAGAGGAGCGAGGAGCTTCGGCCCTGAGAAGCGTAGCTCGTCCTTGTGTTTTTTTCCTAAGGCTCATCCAAACGACTTTTCCTATAGAATTTCTGTATTTTTTATTATACATTTTACACATGCACTACTATCCCATTCTTGTGTTTTTCCGATTCCTATATTTTTCAATCCTATGTTTCAACTTTCAAAGAACTTTTAATCTATACATAATAATAAAGAGAGAATTTCTACCACTAATAATTTTTCGTTCAACTTAATCCTAAAGTGTCTCGGCTTTGGCCATCAGTTCTGGGAAATTTCTCGTGTTTGATTTTCTTGGTTAATTGGAACCGGCAGTTTTTCCGTGGAAGACGTGTCTACGTTTCGGCCATCAGTTTGGAAGACGTTTCGTATTTGTATTTTCCTTTCCCCGCGTTGGCTTATGTACGTGACTTTGTTTTTTTTTTCTTTTTTTATCTCCCTTTTTCTTGTAAAAAAATAAATAACATATATAGTAGAGCTCTTTTACGATGGTTGAAAATGCTTTCTAACGCTTGCTGACGCTTTCTGATGCCTAACAAAAATAGCTATTTTGATTATTTTTATTCGTTCAAGGGCATTATAGTCATTTCGCAAAGCCAACTCACCACCCTCGCCGGCCCACCTCCCAGCCCGCCCACGCACCCACGCGAAGGGAAACGTCGTCTGCCTGCCCGACATCCGCCTCCCCCACAAAGACCGGCGCCCATCCCCCCCCCGCCGCCGCCCCAAGACCCCACGCCGAACTCGCGGTCTCCCCAATCAATCGACGCACCTCGCTCGCGTGCTCGCCTTCGCCGCCGCCGCCGCCTGCTCTCTCCTCATTCCTGCTGTAGCCGCCGCCGCCATCCGATCGCCTCGTGCCGGCGGCCCTGCCCTCTCACTCGCTCATCGCGGCGGCCGCTGTGCCCTCGCCCGCCCATTGCTCGACGCTTCGACGCTTCGCCTTGCGTGTGTGCTGCCCTCCAGCGCCGGGCGCCCTTAGCAGAGAAGCACCACCGTCTGCCGTTCTTTAGTGGTATTGTCGGCGCCCACGTCGCCCAAATCTTGCAGCAGGAGGCATCGCTTCTCCCATTCAAGGTCTGCGCTGCTCTGCTATTCTGTTTCGTTGCATTTTTGTAGCATTGTAGCATTGGATGTTCCTTTACGTGGCACCTGGGTTGCTGAGACTATGTTGGTCGAACTAGCTGTTCTTCTGTATCTGTATGAGATTAACTGAAAGCTGGTGTCCATCATTTGCAAATTTTGTAGATCAGAAGCATGCATATACATGAGAACATGTTGCCTTTTTCTCTATCTAGATGACAACAAAGAAATTGACAAGAAATTCATGTATTCCAAACGTGGCCAGAGTGGGTAGAATCTACCATAATCTTGTTTACACAATTGTAACTTGTGGTAGAATACCACAACGAAATGATCTACAACTCACTGTTATCTAGCTCTATGTTCCAAAATTACCTGCCGGCAGTAGCCCTATCAGGTTAGTATTCAGTTGTACTGCAAGATTGGAATGATACATGGCTGAATAGAAAAGGAATTGCTAGCTAGCTACAACAGAGGATCAGAGAGAAGGCACAATAAGCTGCTATCTTATGGCCGGCCCATGACCAACTTCATTTCAGATCACCGATTGGCAAATCTCCTAAGGCCTCTTTTGGATATATAGAACAACAACTTTCACTTTGTCAGGTTTCATATGTTAGCTCACTTTGTCAGGTTTCATATATAGAACAGCAACATTCATTGTGATCCGAACATGTAGTAATATCCAGGGGGCACCTGATATCCTGATGCCACATCCTGCTACAACTGCTGCTAAAGAAGGTTTAAACATGGATGGACGTTTAATTTTGGCTAGAAAGATTAGAAGAGTGTCTAGATTTCATATTTGAATCTTGTTCCAATTATTTGATGGGTTTGCTAGATACTAGATTCTGTTGTTTCAAACCACTGTTCACTGTGCACTATAAGGATTGACAGACCACAAGGAAAGCTTCATGGTTAAATTGTTATAATGCGTGATTTGGTAACCATAGTTGGTGAACTCTTCCTAGTGATTAGGCTTTTTAGCATGCTCTTTATTGTCAATTGTACTGTTAATCATAGCCTTTTGAGCAGTCAGGGTCCAAAAACGATGGGAGTTGATTCTGAAGTTTTCAGCTGCCTAATAAAAGATTTTCACCGGACAAGTGCCCATCCAGCGTCCAATCGAATCCAATTGATTAATTAAATCTTGAAGCAATTAAATTTGTGACTTCTTCAAAGTTTTGTTTGCTAGCATAAAAACACAGTAAGACTACACCATCAAGTTTTCAAGTGTGACCCATCAATGCTATAAATAAATGATTTGCCCAAATGCAATCACTATAAATAAATGCTTTGCCTAAATGCAATCGTCAACAATTCTAAATGTGATTTAGTCATTGTAGTTTATTTTTGATACATTTCACTGCAAAGCAGCATGTTAAATGTGTGATTGCCTTAACTTTTGTAGCTGGTGGCCATTTATCTTTAGCTAGGATTGTTTGCATGCAATTCAATTTGATTATACCTTTAGCCGTAGATGGATGAATGAATTATATATACAGGGACACTATTTACTTGCTGCTTGTATATCATTTAAGTGAAAATGAACTGATTATTGGCTGGTTGTATTTTGCAGATGTGGTTGCTATTGTTGAGAGGTTGGCTACTGTGAAGCACAAATTATTAGTTTTGTCTGGAAAGGGAGGTGTTGGAAAGAGCACATTCTCAGTCCAACTCTCTGCAAGAAGGTTGGTGTCCCTGTCCTAGGTGTTGTGGAGAACATGAGTGGGCTGAGGCAGCCGCTTTCAGATCTTAGATTCGTCAAGTCAGATGAGGCGGGCGAGACAGATGCGATAGAGTGGGCCCTGAACTACGTCAAGGAGAAAGCCCCTGAGCTTCTGTCGGTCATGGTCTGCAGTGAGGTTTGTTAGCAGCGTCGTACATCTGCGGACCCGCATCCTCGCCCTGCTCTCTCCCTCCTTGTAGCCACTGCCGCCCTCGCATAGCGTCGTGCCGGAGGCCCTGCCTCATCGCTGCCTCGCCCTCGCCTTCGCGCGGCCTGCCTTGTACCTCGCGCGGCACCGCCGCCGCAGGCCTGCCCTCGCCCGTGCTCGTTGCTGGGATCCCATCGCTCCTCCCTCCTCCCCGGCGCCCCCGGCTGACGCGAGCGGCCCAGTAGAGAGCTCGCCCAATGCGAATATCCTCTCCTCGCTGCACATCGGCCTTGTCCTCGTCCTCCTGCATGCCTCGCTGCTCATCGGCCTCGTCCTCGTCCTTCTGCACGCCGAGCTGCACAAGGCCGAGGACAACGCCAGCGCCGAGTTGGACCGCTGGTCACGCCGTTGTCACAGAAGCCGTCGCACTAGGTGTGAGATCCTACCTCTCCCTGATTGTCACGGTTACTGTAGTGCTTCCTGATGTATGATTTGTTAATTTGTTCCTGTCAGTTGTCAGGTGTGATGTTAACTTGGTAGAAAGATGAATAAAGTTGTCTTTGGCTTAGCTAGATCTTGAACAATAGCATCTTTGAACAATAGCATCGTTAGAGAGTAATAGGCTATCAGTATGGTAGCTTCTAAAAGTATCTCTTACATTACTCCAGTTGTGCCATGCCTTGTGCCGCTCTTAACTGAATAAAAAGAAAAAGATGATATATGTGTTACAGTTTCTAAGTCTAATACTTGGAATGGTGTCATATTTCTTAGTTGCTGGTTATCATCTTCGATGTCTTGATGTTTGTCGCTGAAGTTTCCATTTAATTTTTAAAGAACACATACCAATGATTGGCAGGAAGCATTGCAGTAATGCATATATACAGCCTTATTGCAGAGCAAAAGCATGTTCCTATATGCCGACCGAGATAACTAGTTAAATAACATGCATCTTCGTGATCATGGAAAGAGCTGGACATAACCATTCAACCTGATAACTAAGCTTATAATATAATCTTTGTTGGGATTGCAGTAATTTTTTGATCCTTCTTACTATTTGTACTGGTTTATAGTCAGCACTAGAACTGTGACTTGAGTCTTGGACCTTGATTATTTAAGCTGCATTGAGTTTTCTTGTGTAGGCTTGGTTGGGAAGTTTTGCCTTGCTACTGTGATGACGCTCTCTGTGATGGAGTTGTTAACTGGGGTCGGTCATTTCTTTTTTTGTACTGATGATTGCTTGTAGGCAAAGGACCTGTTGAGTGTCGAAATAAATTGCAATAAAAAAGAGTTAAAAAAACTTTCAACATTTATGCATGAGATATCTTGTAGGATGATGCAACTATTTCAGCGTGGCATGCTTATGTATATATTTTTTTTTGAATTGAAAATGTTAACATGGACATGAGGCTTTCTGCTGGGCCGCTACGGCCATGTCTTTCCTCAATTTCTCTAATTTGTTCTGTGGAATTTTAATTTATTTAATGTTGTTGATTGATGCAGGAGGAAATGCCGGATCTTGTTTCTTTGCTGGAGTACAATGAAATTGTTAGGAAGATGTTTGGTAATGAAGAAGAAGGATTTCAGTTTTATAACAACGATGCTAAGGAGAATGGATTTAGTGTCAGAAGGATTTCTGCTGCTAAAATAGCCATTTATTGTTGGATATTATAGTATGGAAGGTCATGGAGCTGTGCTACAAGATCTTGGGGGAGGGGAAGCTGGTCCACCAACGGGAGTTGTTCTACAAGCTCCTGTCGGAATCACCCAAGTACTTTAGTTGTCAGCGTCATGTGAACCAAGCCATTCAAGGTGGATAAAATCCCCCTAACCCATTTGATTCTTGTTTGACTAACGTGTAGTTTGGTTGTAATCAGATTTGGTCCCCTCTTCATGTGCACATGTTGTTTCCTTGCTCCGGTGTACAAGGCAGACACGTATATCATAGCAGTAATTGTTTTTAAGATGATGATCAATGTACTTTTGTGTTGTTGCAGACACGTATATTTAATTGTTTCTAAGTACACTTACGCAGTTGCATGATGCAACGTTTGAACAATTTTAGTATTTGCCAAAACTTAGATTATGAAACATGACGTCGTTACTGCATTTTTTTCGGATCTAACGTGAACTCGAGTTTTTCTTATTTTTAAGTTCTAGCTTTTTATTAGCAATTAGTAGTGTAACTCAAAACAATTAGCATGGATTATGGATGAGGAAAAGATTGTGGAGGGTGGAAAATAAATACAATACATAGAATTTGGATATGAATGGTGATAGCCTCACTAGCGGCAGATATAAAAAAAATAAATGGTGGCAAAAAAATTTGTGCCACGAATGGCGTCGACTAGGTTGGGCTCAACCAACAAGGGAGCCCAACACACAGCCGCGCGCTTGACCCGATTAGCATAGGTGACTTGAGCGAGAGCAGGTTTGTATAGTTGAGGAGTTCAATCCCTGGTACTTCTCATGTTCTTTTATGCCGTGTTCTTAGATGCTCAGCTAGCGAGGTGGGACTAAACCGGATGCAGATGGATGACTGCCGTATTCACGTGGCTTAGTTGGGCCACGACCTCGTGATGGGCAGGCCCAGCCGCCGCCCGCTCCCCCTCCTAGCTTCATCGCGTGCGCGCGCAGGCCGATAGGCCCAGCAACCGCGGCCAGGCGCACGCGTCAGCGACCCGGTCCCTTCTTCCCCGCTGTGCCGCATCGACCGGGCGAATCCACCGCCGCCCGATTTCCTCGCACGCACCCCCCGAGGTTCCCCGTGCCCGTGCATATATAGATTAGGCCCAGAGCACCGCGCCGCCCCCTTTGAACCCTTTAGGAGCCGCCCCGAGCCCTAGCCCTAGCCCGCGCACCGCCATAGCCGCCGCCTGGAGCTGTACCCGCCGCCGCCGCTGATCTTCGCCTTCACCGCGTCACCGGTGTCTAGAAGCCTCCACGACCTTCGCAGCAATGAAACAATGAGGATGTTGCATAACAGTGGTACCATAGGCATTACAACCTAATACACTTTTCTCTGCAAATTATATGGAGCCTTTCTGAAGCACTAATAGTTTTTTTCCTTAGTCACTTATCCATATGTCCTTGTCAGAGGTCGAACATCTTTCAGGTTCAAACCATTAACAGGTTAGTTTCTTTTAAAATGATATTCTTTCTTATGATCAGGTATGAGCTGATGCCTTTTCCTCCAAGATATTAACGGCTAGCATTAATAGACTAATTTCAAATCTATAGCAATAATAGCACAGCTTTACCTGACACTGACAAGTATCAATTTACAGTTTTTTTCTACACTAGATCAATGCTTAAGCTTTTTGGGCATACATTTGAGAATAGATTGTGGTTCAGTTTTCATATAGCTGAGGACATTTAGAACGAGGAAGCAAACCAAGGCACTAACTAATTTATGATGACATAGGGTTAGCCACTGCATTAAGCTTTCCATGTCACTGAAGAAAACCAACATGGAGGTACACAGTGATTGCAGAATCTTCACAAGAACAGTGGCATTATATGTAACAAAAAAATTCAACTTATAATCAAGTAGTAGCAGGATACCTGAGTGTGGGTTTGGCACCGTCGTCCTAAAGCATGAACAGGGTGATGGCCACCCAGCTTTCGCGTTCGCGTCGCTGTGCTGCTGCTGCAGACGCTCCACTTCGCGGACCAGAGGAAGACCGAGGCCGCCGTGACGGAGCTGCTCGTTGGCTTCAACTACACGTGGAGACATGGGACTGACCTCGAAGCGAAGGTCAGATTGGAGTCTGCGGCGGGTCGGCGGCGACAACGATGATGATTGGGCAGGGTGTGTTGGTGACATGCATGTGTCAGTATCGTATCTGAATTCTGAACTACATGTGGACACATGGGACTGAGCTTGAAGCCAAGCTCAGATTGGAGTCAGCGGCGGGCGGAGACTCGCCCGTGCCGCCGCCTTGCCGCATCGAGAGAGATGGGGAGAGAGATGGAAGGGAAGAGAAGAGACTGTGGAGACTCACCCGCGAGGGGAACGGGGGGAGGGGGCCACCGGTGCGGACTCACCGACGCCATGAACGGAGGGGGAGGGGCCCGCCAGTGCGGACTCACGTGTGACAGGAACGGAGGGGGAGGGGGCGGCCGGTGCGCCTCTCGAGGGGCGCTGTCGCCTCTTGGGAGACCGAGAGAAAGATAGGATGGGGCGAGTTGGGGAGCTGAGGGCTGGTGAGGAGGGGTCGGGCCCGGATCTCGCCGGAGACGATGCCGGAGCGGCGCAGCGTGTCGAGATGGATGGCGGACGACGACGACGAATGAACCCTAAAGAGACAAAAAAATTCATCTTTTTTTTAAAAGCAAATATTCATCTATAGTACTTCAATCATACGTCCCAACTATACTACTCACAACATTATTTTTATATTTATGAATTTACCGTTTTACCCTTGATTAAAAAAATAACTACGAAAAAGAAATTATCACTCTTTTATTTAAAGTCATAGTCCTCTCAACTTTGAAGGCGTTGGGAGGCGTTACGGCGCATATGGGCTCACCGACCATAGACACATCTAACGCCTCCCTCATTGACGCCTCTCAACGCCTTTCCTCTTATGGGCCCACCAATCATAGACACAGTTAACGCTTCCTGACGCCTCCTCAACCATAGTAAAAAAGTTATATATAGTATTATGGTCTTTTATTCTCTTTTTAATCTCTCTTTTATCTGCGTGTCCTTTAATCTAATAATTCATCTAAACTAATCTATATTAATATTATTCATATAGTTTCGTGATTTTTTTTTTCCTTTTTTGTCTTGCGTTTTTTCTTATAAATAGAAAAAATAGTGGCTGAAATCTTAAATAATTTATCATTCAATCTAATCTATATCTATATACCTATGGATCCATGGTGCCTTTTTTGTTTTCTATTTTTTGTCTCCCATTTTTCTAATAGATAGAAAAATAAATAATAAGTATTATAGATTTTGAACTCTTTATTTTCTCTAATAAATAAACCGTGATTGAAACCTGAACAATTTGTCATCCAATCTAATCTATATTTTTTGTACCCATACCTACCTAATAATACTAAAGAGAGTGAATTTCTTTTTCCGTCGCTTCTAGAAACTCACCTCGTAGCTCGGGTTCATCCTCCACATGTCAATAAACTTAATCCTACCATGACCTTACAGCTTATGTGTTCCCTATGTGAATCTGGCTCATGATATATGCTCATACGAATTAGAACAAGTCGTGCCCAATACAGTATGAAGTACGATTGTAAGATGTATCATGTTCCGTTGCAACGTACGGTAATATTTGCTAGTTTAATATTATATACCTATATAGGTATATAGATATGAGTGTGGATTTTCTACAACTACCCGTGGGGGTGTGGTAACTACCCAGTACCCACCATGTTAGATGATCCACACGTGTAGAGGCTTGTGGAATCGGACGGCTAGCATGTGGACATCTTGAATTGGCATTGTAGTACATATGCAGTTCGCATGGCAGGCTACGGTTTCCATTTCCATGGGATTTGACTGGGGCACTAGACCTACCCATGCACAAGCCTGACAGCACGCATACATGCTAACACCTTTGATCCAAAGTAGTCAGTGGGGCAGTCCAGAATACTTTACGCGCGATTCAAATATGCATGCTCGCATACTGCCACTATGTCCCCGGCGTGCTGCTCATCGCTCCCTACCTCATTAATCATTATACTTTTTTTTTGGAAAGATTACCGCGTTATTATGGGAATCCAAGATTTTTCCACTCCCTAACATGCTCATGTTTTCTCGTGTTAAATCTCACTTTGTCTTGTGTAGTCCTTTTTTCATTGCTTGCACGGGATTCAAATACGCATGCTCGCGGACTGTCACTATGTATCTAAGAGAAGAACGATTGAACGAATTTATCCCCATCGTTCCATGATTGTCGCATACATTTTTTTGTTGTTAACAAATGCACTTTTTGTTACATTATTTCACATAGTCGAGAGCCTCATGCAAGATAAGAATAAGAATTACTTTTTGTGTCATCATTTTTCATTGCATGCACGAGATTCTCGTCCAAGGATTCATGGTGTTGGTGCAGTGCTCCTCCAGGTACAGAATGGTATTCTGCCGAGCGCCGGTTGGTTTGAATCATGCAGAAAATATTTCCGGGCGCATACAATGGCAGTAAAGCACTAAAGCTAGCACGAGGACGTGAATGTCAGACTTTGTTGTGCATGTGATGGAAGCACTGGTATTCTAGCTTTTTCAGGATCCAAAAAAAAAGGTTCATGCTGTGACAAAATCAGGCCTACAAGCTAAAAATTGATATTTGGTTTGTCAGAGTTAAAATTTTGCGGATGCCAAAATTTGGACCAGTCAATAATGTTTGGATGATAATCAAGTCAAATTTTGACAATATTTGTGCTAGTGCCATCTAGGGTTCATATGTATTGTTTCTTTCAAAGAAATATGGTCACGTGGCATCTTGTTTTGTAGATAAAATCATAAGAAATATTATAGTAGAAACAAATTATAAATCAAATATATGATTAAATAGATATTAGGGTCTCATTTAGTATGGCTCCACTTCACCGGTGAAGCCGGTTTTTGAGGGGCTTCAGCTCCATAAACAGTTCTATCGGTAGAGCTGAAGCCGTTTTGGTAAATCGTTTGGCAAAACAGCTCTACATATAGAGTTTCTTAAAATATGCTCTCACAGAACGCTATGTAGGATGAGGTGAAGCCGGAGAAGCCACTATTTTTGGCTCATTCCCACCCAAAAGCTCTGTGAGAGCACGTTTTTAGAGGCTTCATCGGTGGAGTCGTTTTATTTTACCCCGTTTAGCAGAAAACGGCTCCAAACAGCTCCTGAAGCCGTTGGAGAAGCCTGCCAAATAAGCCAAATGAGACCTATGATTTAAAGATTGATTATCCAAAACTTTAAGAAAGGACACGTCTGGCTATGAGCATTCCCTTCAATCCATTCAGGAGAACTAGTAGTGGTCCCACTAATTCTGGCTAAAGGCGTTGCAGGCACGGTACCATCCTATCTAAAAGAAGAATGAGTATGTCAAGTCTAAGAGACATCAGAGTTGCTTTTCTATTTTTGTGTCTATGCAATGATGTAGGTAGATACCACATCCGGGGTGGTAGTTACCATCCGTTTCATCTGAATATTTCTCGTATAGATATAGATATATAGATATACATTATGTATAAATTCACTTCAGAAAAAATAAGAGTTGCCCGTTTGCATTTGGTTTGTTTCTGTCTCGCTCCCAAAAGTCTATGATGTCACGTTCAGTTAGACTATTCGAATACTCTCCTCTCCTCGTAAAACCCTAGCACCACACAGCTCACCATAGTTCGCACTTGGCAGATTCCCCACGGCCCCTCTCTGTCTACTCCTCTCTCGCCGCCACCCTCACCGCCCGAGTGGCAGTCAGCCTCAGCCATGACCGCGGAGGCGGAGCAGGGCTTCGTCCGCTGGACGAGGCGTCCTTGGTCGCCTACATCAAGGCCACGCCAGCGCTCGCCGCCCGCCTCGGTGGCGGCAGCCTGGACTCCATCGAGATCAAGGAGGTCGGCGACGGCAACCTCAACTTCGTCTACATCGTGCAGTCCGAAGCTGGCGCGATCGTCGTCAAACATGTCCGAGTGTCCGCCCCTCACTCCCAGCACACCCGCTCCTCGTCCTTATCAACCCTCACCTGACGGCGCGGGTGAACCTGGAACACGCAGGCGCTCCCGTACGTGCGCTACGTGGGGGACTCCTGGCCGATGACGCGGGAGCGCGCCTACTTCGAGGCCTCCACGCTGCGTGAGCACGGCCGCCTGTGCCCGGAGCACACCCCCGAGGTGTACCACTTCGACCGAGCCATGTCGCTGATGGGGATGCGCTACATCGAGCCCCCGCACATCATCCTCCGCAAGGGCCTCATCGCCGGCGTCGAGTACCCGCTGCTCGCTGACCACATGTCCGATTACATGGCCAAGACGCTCTTCTTCACCTCCCTCCTCTATAACAACAGCACGGATCATAAGAAAGGAGGTGAGCCCCTTCATTGCCGTTGAATCGCGAGTTGCGTTGGCTCCCACTTGTTGGTACGTGGCCATGCCTGTAAAGGGGGAAATATTTAGTGCAAACCACCAATTCAAAAACCTTATTTCTGGTTGTTAAAAAAAACTGAAATTTAGGACATCCATAGTGCATACAAATATGTACTCACATGCAAAAGCTGAGATGCAAACTCGCTTTTAAAAAGTTCGTACGAAAATGACAAATTTTAAATGCATGTGCACTAGAATTTGTCTTTGAAATTTGTCATTTTCGTATGAATTTTCCTAGTTTGAGTTTGCATCTCAACTTTTGCATGTGAGTATATATTAGTATGCACTATGGATATATCAAATTTCAAATAAATAAATAAATGGTCAAAGTATGTTTTCTGAATTGGTTTCCATGTTTCCACGTGCACTGACTTGACGGATATGCAATGGGTTGTGCTGTGGTTGCAGTTGCTAAGTACTCTGCGAACGTGGAGATGTGTAGGCTCACGGAGAAAGTTGTGTTCTCGGATCCATACCGCGTCTCCAAATTTAATCGGTGGACCTCGCCTTATCTTGACAAAGATGCTGAGGCAGTTCGAGAGGATGATGAGCTCAAGTTGGAAACGGCTGAATTGAAATCGATGTAATAGTTACCTAACTGAGTAGAAATAATTGCCACCTATCATGGGAAATGCGACTTATTCGATTTCCAACCGCAGGTTTATCGAGAGAGCTCAGGCTCTGATTCATGGAGATCTCCACACTGCTTCTATCATGGTGACCACAGGTTCAACTCAAATCATTGATTCAGAGTTTGGGTTCTATGGGCCAATGGGTTATGACATTGGAGCCTTCCTTGGAAACCTGATTTTGGCATACTATGCACAGAATGGACATGCTGATCAAGCGAACGATCGTAAAGTATGTATGAATGAATCTGCTAGCTTGTTAGTTATTCACTCTTTAGGTTAGAGTACGTCAGGGGCCTATTGGGTCTGGGTTGGCTGTATAGCCCATTAGTGTTATGGTTAATTAGAGACAAGGGTCGCTTACTTAAGGGTCAAGTAAGCCTTATTTGGAAGTCAAGTAAACCTCTCTATATAAGGAGAGGAGATGTATCGATCTAATCAAGCAAGAATTAAGAAAAAAATCCCTTCCCTCTTGCTCGGCCGTAGGCAAGGCCCCCGGCCGGCCTCCAACCTCATCCTCGCAGCCCCAGCCGTGAACAGCACCCTCCGCAGCCCCAGCCGTGAACAGCACCTCGGTACTGTAGCACGTGGGTACTGTAGCACGTATGTCGCCTTCTCTCCCTCAGCTCTCTCCCTCTCAATCCTAGCAACCACATAACAATTTGGTATCAGAGATCTCTGGTTCGATCATGTCCAGCCCTCTACCGAATTTTTCCCACCCGCCGCCGCCGCACACCCACCCGCAGCCACCAGCATCTTCGTCAGCGCTGCTGCCCCACACAGCAGGTGCATCGACATTGGGCGCGCTGGCGTCCTCAGGGGCGATTGCGCCCTCTGCCCCGGCGCCGTCCGCCCTCGTCCTCACCCCGGAGCAGATGACGGCCGCAATCCTGGAATTAGGGCAGGCCGTGGCGGGCATCAGGGCCTTCCTCGCCTCGCACTACGGCTGGGCAGGCTATGGGACGACAGTCGTCTCCATAACCGGCGCCCAGCAGATCCCAGTCACGGGCGAGAAGTTGCAGCAGATCGAGCAGCCGATGGACATCGCGATGACGTCGCCGGAGAAGATGCTTACCCGCCAGGTGTCGGTTGCGGTGCGGCTGCAGGCTGCTACGCGCGGCCTCCTAGCACGTCGGCGAGTGCGGGAGATGCGCGATCTACAGCTGATTCAGCCATGCAGTCCTTCGCAGCTCCTCCAAGTCGCGCTTCGCTGCGTGGAGGACCTCGATCTCGTCCACTGCGTCGGGGATCTCGGGCATGCGGTTCCCCCCACGGGCGGCGAGCATGCTATTTTCCCCGCGGGCAGCGGATGGAGAGGCGCATCCCTCCACCTCGTTCTCCATCGAAAGCCCTCCGCTCTTCTCTGTGTGGTGCAGACTAGCAGCTGTCTGGTGGGGAGAAGGCGTGGGGTCAACAGCGAGAGCGCACCGCGTAGCGCCGTCGCATGGTCGCTGTTGCGATCACTTCCAGGTGGTCATACACATGTACCCCTTTCGTCTAGATGGTGTCCATGGGATCCAGGAGGCTGTACACATGCAGGTTTAACGTGCGGATGGTGTCCACCTTATATTCAGGAGTCAAAAATAAAGAGTCTCAGTCCATTTCATGTTAACAATAATAAAATAAGCCAAGATGTAAAAGACTTGTTTTTTAGGTGTTAGGAGTCGAGTCAGCGTTATAAGTTCGTTAGGTTGCAGCTCGAGGACGAGCTGCATGTCCAGGTGGGGTATAGTGTTAGAGTACGTCAGGGGTCTATTGGGCCTAGGTTGGCTGTATAGCCCATTAGTGTTAAGGTTAATTAGAGATAAGGGTCGCTTACTTAAGGGTCAAGTAAACCTCTCTATATAAGGAGATGAGATGTATTGATCTAATCGAGCAAGAATTAAGAAGGAAATCCCTTCCCTCTTGCTTGGCCGTGGGCAAGGCCCTAGCCGGCCTCCAGCCTCATCCTCGCAGCCCTAGCCATGAACAGCACCCTCAGTACTGTAGCGCGCGGGTACTGTAGCCCGCCCGCCGCCGCCTCTTCCTCAGCTCTCTCTCCTTCTCAATCCTAGCAACCACATAACACTTTATAACTTCAATAGTAGTAGTACATGGTCTACTCATACCTTGTACTTGGCTAGTTCGCTTCTATTCATACCAAATTCTTCTCTTCTTATGGTTTCTTGGTATGTCAAACGTAGTTGGGCTGCTTTGTGTAGTTTAGCTTGTTTCTGAGTTACTAAGGTAATGTCAGCCAAATGTCTTCAGAATCTACTTTTGGTCTACTTTTATGATGGATAGATGTTTGGAGTATGATGCTAATGTCTTACATGAGAGATAGTGATTTTTCTGATACCTGGGGATAATCAAAGTTGACATGTTTAGCATAAAGAGAATAGTACTTGGCAGACAAAAGTATACCAGCCCAAAATGTGCCTTGCATTGATTAACTTCATGATTCATGGCATCTTCAGTAGTAGCATTACTTAATGGCTGTGGCAGAATTGTCAGTTTGTCATAGAGCATGATGCATGTTCAACATGCAGCATTCAAAACTTAACTTTTTTTGATGTTCTGGGCATGAACTAAGTGCTGCCTATCTTTTGCAGGCTTACAAGAAATGGATCTTGAAGGCAATTGAAGAGTCGTGGAATTTATTCCAGAAAAAGTTCGTTGAACTATGGAATAAACATAAAGAAGGGAATGGGGAGGCGTACCTGCCTGATATATACAACAACTCAAAGCTTTTGAGCGTTGCTCAGAAGAAGTACATGACAAACCTATTCCATGATGGCCTTGGGTTTGGTTCGGCCAAAATGATCAGGTAACTGCAGATTAGATTTGTGAATAATGTTTTTCCTTAAAGAGAATATTTCTAAATAAAATCACTTTCTCTTACTAACTGGTGGACTGCTATGAGATATAATAACTGCCTTTTTGACTGAAATGACAAAACCATACTCAGGTCAAATAATAAAAAGATTTTGGATTTTAGTTTTGATGTAGCACCTTTCTCTTTTGGTGCAACTGTGTCATATACCAAAGTTTCTGAAGTCAGCTTTGGTGAAAAGCGACTGAGAAGTAAAAAATGGTTATGTTTGGGCTATTTAGGCATGCTGTGCTGTAAAAAGTTTGTATATAATTTCCAAAATGTTTGCTCGTCACTTTTCCAAATGACAATGCCTTCTCACAAGAACTATAAGCCACATTTTGTTTTGCATTCCAACCTGAATATTGTTTCCAAAATTTTGTTGTTCCGTTTGTAGGCGAATAGTCGGAATCGCTCACGTCGAGGATCTCGAGTCAATTAAGGATGCCAGCAGGAGAGCAGAGTGCGAGCGTGCTGCCCTCCATTGTGCAAAGACGATCCTCAAGGGAAGACGCCAATTTGAGAGCATCGAGCAAGTCATTGAGCATATTCAATCGTTTGATCAGGACTGAGAAGACATCAGTCTGTTTGGCCCTTAAGGAGACATACTTCCGTCAATTAACCTACGAATACCTGAGTATATTGAAGAATAAAGCGTCTGTTTTGAAGCAGACCGGTTGTTTGTGCTTTCTCTATTGGGATTATATGATGAAAAAGTACCCATTCGTGGTATCCTAGTTTGGACTGTGTACACTGCTAGAATAGTAAGATCTCATTCCGGCATAGGAAGAGCTGAATAAAGGAAATGTACGCGTGTATTACCATTAATTTTTGTTCTGATGGTTGTTCTTTGGCAAGCTGTACTGTACTGCCTTGTTATTGTCTCCGTAATCTTGATCTTGGTAAATAAAAGCTGTTGTCGTACATGTCCTCTAGTAGGTGGATATACACATGTCCAAAATCAGGTAATTAAGCAAAAGGCGAATGCGATGGTATGCAGTTGGTTTGGTCAAAGTCAATTCGCCGTGGAAAGTTCACTTGAGCATGGTGGTTATGATGTTGCTTTACGGGGAGGAGGACGAACCGAGACTAGATTCACCATCTTCACCTGTTGATCGCTGCCCTCAAGATCAAGGGCTGCGTCGTCGTCTCCGTCCCTGAGCTCAGACTCAGACAGATGGAGGAGGAGCGCACGCCCGCCGCGGGGTCCGGTGGCTTCGTGGTGTGGCTGCACAGGCTGGGCGACTGCGGCCGCGCCAACGAGTTCATCGCCGACCACTTCTCCGCGGCCGCCTTCAGCGACGCCCGCTGGTCCTTCCCCACCGTCCCCCCCCCGTCACATGCAACCGTCGGTGCCTGCGCCTTCACGACGCCTCCGGCTTCGGTTCGTGCCACTGCTTGCTCCTCGTTGCTGCTGCTGACCGCGATTCCGTGTGCTAAATTCGCAGGTGGCATGCGCATGCCTTCGTGGTTCGACATCCACGACACGCCCATTACTTCGGTAAGCCAAAATCGATCTGTCGCTCGTGTCACATCTTCGGCTTCTTCTTACACTCTTCCCATACTTAGGCCTCGTTTGAAGCGCATGTATTTATGTCAATCTATGTGTGTTAAAGTGGATTGAAGTAGAATTAAATTAAATTTCATTTTATTTCACTTCAACCCACGTGGATTGAAGAACTAAATTCTATTATATTTCACTCCAACACATACATCAAACATGACCTTTAAGTGGAATGATATACGAAGTAAATTGCATTCGTTATGTCGCTTGTTTTGTTGTTTGCTGTAGTAGCTATAGCTGTGGTGGCAGGGACTAAACTTTAGACAGGACCTTGAGGTGTTTGGTTCTCTGACTAAAGTTTAGTCCTATCATATCGAACATTCGGATTCTAATCAGGAGGATTAAATATGAGCTAATTATAAAACTAATTACACAAATGGAGACTAATTTACGAGAAGAATCTATTAAGACTGACTGATCCAAGATTTGATAATGTGGTGCTACACTAAACATGTGCTAATGATGGATGTGGATGCTCATGGTCTAATACTCCAATGTTGGGCACGCACGCATGCCGTGAAGAAATCCGTCAGGAATGAGGAGGATGTGCTGAGAGCTGTCCAGATCGTGCACACCATGATCGACAGGGAAATCGCGGCTGGGACAGACCCGGGAGACGTGTTCGTGTTTGGGCTCAGCCAAGGAGGTAGTAGAAATAGAATGCCTGTATTTCCTTTCATTCTGATCAGCATTTTCCATGTGACTCAACACTGAAGTAGACCGTGGTAAGCTACACGGATTCATCATACTGCAATGCAAATTCAGGCGCCCTGAGCATAGCAAGCGTGCTGCTCTACCCTAAGGCTCTGGGCGGCTGCGCAGTCTTCAGTGGCTTCCTCCCCTTCGACTCCTCCTCCTCCTTTGCTGCCAGGTTGACAGACGAAGCAAAGAAGGTACTAGTAGCACTGAACTTCTACCACTGTGTTGTATGATCAATTGATCACTGCTGCAAACGTGCCCTTCATCTAGTACGGAGTATTTGCGTATGATCCAGTGACATCGCGTATGAAATGAAGTGCAGACGCCTGTTTTGTGGATCCACGGGGGAGCCGATTCGCTGATCCCGGTCCAGGAAGGGCGAGACGGGGTGAAGTTCCTGCGAGGACTCGGCATGAGCTGCGAGTTCAAGGTACAAGCTAGGTTCTGGCTCATGTCTTCTCCAATTAAGCAGAATCTGTTTGACCTTGTTGCGAATTCGGACGCAGGAATACGACAGGCTCGGGCACACACTGGCGCCGTACGAACTGGAGCACTGCGAGGGCAAGCATGGGCACGGACGACAAGGCCCGGGGGAGAAGGGTGGCCGTCAGGGGACGGCGACGGGGACGAGGAGCAAGAGCAAGTTTTTGTTGTTCTGCGGGGTTTTCAACCTCTTCTCCAAATAGCTGCCGCTGCTGCTTTGTTTGTTCTTGTTCCTACTGCTGTGATAAACCTTGTTGTGATTTCTTTACTTGCCTTTTTGGTAATGAAACTAGTGTTCCCCATTGTGAGAAAACAAAGTTCTGCTGTTTCAGTTGTGTCATATGATGTGCATGTGCTGCAGCCTGCTGCCTGCAGGCCCTTCAGGCTTCCGCTAATGACTGTTTGCTCTTCTGAGATCGATGGATTGCCGGTTGTTTTGTCCGGATCAGAAATCGAAGCATCCGGGTTGCCGAGCCCAGCCAGACGGGGACGGGCTGCACCTGCACTCGTCGGATGGACGCGCAGGCGGGCCACCATCCGGTCTCAGCGCGAGCGGGCCATCACGATCAAGCCCATCACCATCAATCACCACGCGCACACGCGACGCGCGCGGCCGTAATGGCGCAATCGTCATCGCGCAGGCGGCACTTCCCACGCCACACGCCACCAAGGGGAAGGAAAGAGACGATCCGATGACGCTGATCGATCGCCGGACGATTCTGATCTGTTCTCCAACAAAGCGGGCTGATTCCGGCGGCGGCACTCCCAACTCCCATCCCCCGAATCCCCGACCGACTCGCTGGCACCAACGAGCCAGTAAAGTAAACGCCTCGATGGCAGCGGCGGCGGAGCGCCCCTCGGCCGGCGGCTTCGTGCTGTGGCTGCACGGCTCAGGCGGGTCGGGCGATGAGAGCCGCGCGCAGGTCGCGCCATACTTCTCCGCCCCGGACACCGCCTCCTCCGTCCGGCTGTCCTTCCCCACCGCGCCCACGGCTTCCATCCCCTGCTACGGTGAGCGCCGCAGCACCTGCCCTACCATCCATCGATCCAGCCAGCCCTATGATGTTTACTTCTTTTCCTCGTGATGAACTGATGATCCATGGGCCTCGCCGCATCACATGTTCTTTCTCTCTCGTGACGCCGCACTTCCGGAGCTGAACCATCCTAGTAAAAGACCTCTTGTATTACATAAAAAGAAACAACCAATATCGACGTAGCTTTATGACCTAGGAGGTGGTCTTGCGTCTTCACGGTTGCCTAGACGGCATAAGATAGAATCAATACATATTATTATTTCTTTCGTTTTCACAGGCGCTCTAGCCATAGCGAGTGTTCTACTCTACCCAAAAACTTTAGGTGGTTGTGCTGTCTTCAGTGGTTCAGTTCCACTTAATAAATCGTTCGCTGAAAAGGTGTCATCTGACGCTAGAAAGGTAATAACCCGCAGCCATGCTTATGTTCAGAACTGCATCTTCTTGACTCTTAAACCTAAATATGAACTCTTATTTCAGACGCCGGTATTATGGTTTCATGGAATGGCAGATGGGTTGGTCCTATTTGAAGCAGGACATACTGGGTGTGCATTTTTAGAGGAGCTTGGTATGTCCTGTGAATTCAAGGTAATAGAGGAAAGTATATACGAAGCCGTAGTCAATGCTCACTTTTATTTAAAAATAAAACATTTCGCCTCCTCCCAAGTGGTCCTGCAAACATTTGTGCTCGTTTTCAAACATACCTGACTTTAGCTATTTGTCTGTTTTCCCAATCATCTAATCAGGCTTATCCTACCCTTGGACATTCAATGGTTGATGAAGAGCTCCAGTACTTTCAGCAATGGATCCTGAATCGTCTAGGGATGACTGTCTCTGGAGCAACTGAAACCGCAAGGCCATCATCGTCGTCTAACCACAAGGATCCCCAATAGCTGTGTTGTTTGTGATTGCATAGTTTCAAATACAACTCATGGCTGCTATCTTTACGTGGCACATCAGTTCTCGTTGTGACGAACTTAAAACTCGCTCTTAATCTCCTTCATATTTTTGGGAAAAAAATGCCATCAGATCAAATTGAGTTTGTATCACCACGTGAATGGCTTTTATAGGAGGGCGCCAAAGGAAGGAATTGAATGCCTCCTGAGTTGTAACGTGATCCGAGAAATGTTTATGTTGACTTCCATCGTGATTTGTGTCTTTGAATTTGAATCATTCCTTCTGAAAATAAAAAGATGCTTGAATTAACACTCATTTTTTCGGAAATCACAAATTGAAGACCGGATTTTTATTTTTAAAAAAATATATATATGCCGTATTAAAAGGTATACTAGTACTAGTACAAATTTAGGGGGACATGCTTCAGATAGGAACCATGACAAGTTTAAGGACCACTCAAAAATTTACTCCCTTTGAGTTTTTTTTTTTGGAAAGTTACTACCTTTGAGATTTGGCACAACTAACTTCTACTGATACTACCTTTTTAAAAAAATAAAAAAGAAAAAGAAATCCCAACTACTGCTTCAAGTTCTCAGCGACACATTTCGGGCCGGCTCGGCCCATGACCCATGAGTAGCCGGGTCCGCTTCCTCTTCACCCTCGCCGCAGCCTCCCTCCTCGTCGCTTCACTCCACCGCCGCGCGCCGCCTCCCGGGCTTCCGGCCAAGCTCGTCCCCTCCTCCCACATGGCGGGACGCAACCGGAGCTTCGTGCTGTGGCTGCACGGCCTCGGCGACTCCGACCCGGCCAACGAGCCCATCCGCAACCTCTTCTCCGCGACGGAGTTCCGCCTCGCCAGGTGGTCGTTCCCCTCCGCTCCCCGCGCCCCCGTCTCCTGCAACAGTGAGCTTCCTCCTCCGCCTCCTATTCTTTAGGTCCTGTAGAATTGCTTCAAGTCAACGTCAGCTGATAAGGAGAACCCCCCCCCGGCAAATGGTTTTGTGATGCCGTCGTGGTTCGATATCCACGAGCTTCCCATGAGCGGTGTGAGTTCACTCCATACCATCAGTAATCAAATAGCCCAACGTGGCATTGGAATTTTGATCTAACTGAAATTTTGAACGAGTAGGGCTCTCCGCAAGATGAGGCTGGGGTTCTCAAGGCTGTGGAAAAGGTGCACGCCATGATAGACAGGGAAGTAGCCGACGGCATCCACCCTGAGAACATATTTGTTTGTGGATTTAGTCAAGGAGGTAAGAAGAGCATTGATACATCAAATTGGTAGTTTTATTTAGAGGATAAAACTTTGGAAGTGTTGTAAATTAAGTGGTAGAATGTTGCTCTGCAGGTGCTCTAACATTAGCTAGCGTTTTGCTTTATCCGAAGAAGTTAGGTGGAGGAGCAGTGTTCAGTGGGTGGGTGCCTTTCAGCTCATCAGTCACGGAGAAGATTTCACCTGAAGCAAGGAAGGTAATCAATACTTTCATCCCTTTGTATCTTCATTTTAGTTTAGTGTGCAATAAGGTGCAAGGTGCTTAGATATATATAGGTTGGTAACTTTGCTGAATGACAAGACTGGTGATGCTTGACCTTTGGTACCTTACCGTTACCTTTTGTTTGAACTAACTCACATGTACGTTGTACCTATGCTGGTGTGGCCACCCCCAGGAACAGTCATGTATTTAAAGATTCTTTCCAGTCTTAGTTTGATTGCAGAAGCACATTGCATGTACGTATAGCACCGGCTACTGATCAGTGTTGTATGGTTTTAGTTCAATATATGTAATATGGACGAACCTTACATATCAAGTTTGATGCAAGTAGGCTCAAGTTGAGGGAAAGGAATATATGCCCCATCTTAGGACTTTGGTGATAGGAATTAAGATAGGGGAAAAAGGTTATTTATAATGGCAAATATAATAAATCGAACATTGGAAGAGGAGAACAGGATCTTGCTGAAGGAGAGGATTTCAGAGAATATATGCTTATTTAGATTCAGAATAGCTAATTAATTGATCACTTGCTAAAGGTGGTTCTGAAGACATCTATGCTTATTTTGTCTTTGCTATTCTTATGGAGCTTGCAATCCTTGGTCCTGTACTCTTATTTACCCTGGGAGTTATGATTATTATATATATAGTTATATATATATTCAGTAGGGCCTTCCCCTTCTGTTCCCCCTGAAAGAAGGATCAAACATTGCATGATGGAAATTAAATTACACATCTGATTTTATATTTGCATATTACACATCTAAGGATCTCGTCAGGAAGTTTTTCATAATGAATTTTTTTGGATGAAATCAGGCAGATTGCAGACCTTGACTTGAAAAAAACTAGCAAACAGATTTTGGTTGATTGACTTGAAAAAAGTAGCAAACAGATTTTGGCCATTGACAGATGCACTTACCTTGCACTCAGTCAGCTTTGAAGAAGCTTAAATGAACTCTTTGCTGTAGGAATATAAGTTTGAAAACAAATTTGAATTTTTAATATGATCATTAGTTTATTTGACTATTCTTCTCATTCTTTCAACATTTCAGACCCCATTTCTTTGGTCACATGGAATGGCTGACAAAGTAGTATTGTTTGAAGCTGGTCAAGCTGGTCCACCATTTTTGCAAAGTGTGGGTGCTAACTGTGAATTCAAGGTAGATTTCTATAATGCCCCCTTTTCTCTCACTTCAAAGGACCTTCAATGTCTATTTGAGCTCTGAATATTCAGTACCCAAGATCTGAAGTTATTGTGTGCATTTTTACAGGCATATCCAGATCTGGGTCATTCCCTTTCCAAAGAAGAGCTACTTTATCTTGAGTCATGGTTCAAGAGTCGTCTAAATGCCTCTCAAGAGAAGGACGGTTAACTGATGCCATCATGCTTAAATTATGTTTAGTCTTTTATTATACGAGACACAGATCAATTTGGCAACGGACAGATGGACCGATGGTACTAGGCCCCTGGATGGGACTTGGGAGTACTCAGCTACTGGTCCTGGAATTTGTTGTGTTTGCACGTTGTGGTATACTTGAGTAAAAACAGTAAAATAAATACTCCATGTTCCTCTAATTTACTGTATGTATTGATACCATCAATCAGTGTCTCCCATTTTTGGCCCACTTCCATTCATTTCCGATCGATTATCGTTATCGGGTGCTCCACGCTTTGAGAAAGGGCACATGGAATAGCTAGGTACCGGGATCTTTTGCTGGCCATGGATGTTCTGAATGCACTTGTGATATCCCTGTCCCTGGCGTCTCACATACAAAGGGCTGCAGCTCTAGCTTGTCTGCATGAACTGGCATACTAATCTCATTTGGTTAACTAGCTCTTTTGGCATAGTGTAATAGAGCTGGTCCATCTTATTATTAGTTTCTCTCAGTGCTAGCTCAGTGTCATTGGACCCTGTCAGGTAGAACGTATACGTGAGTTTTCATATTAAACATATTTTGGAGATACAAAGTTGACACATCGAAAAGCGAGATGTACACTTTTTTTTTTGACAAAGAGTAGTCGATAAGCCTGAATCGCCTGGTCAACTAAACTGTCTTTGCCTTTGGATTAGCATGTCCATTTGAAAGATCGAGAAGGAAAGGTACACCAGTTTTACCGGCTACTAACCACAAAAGTCTAGCAGGTGACCATTTCCTCATGCTGACCACTGACCATTTCAAGGCGCTCAACGAGCAGTGATCTATTATTGCAGCACACTTGGACTCCGCTGGGTGCTGAGTGCTGACCTCTGATGGAGACATGGAGTTGTCAGCAGCTGAGATCTTGTCTTTGTTGCCTTCCGGATTTCTCAGGAAAAGCGACCTCCGTTGGTCTGTGGTGCTGAGCTGTGTGTGGATGCATCGTCCATTGGTCTTTTCCCCCTCAACGCGTAGGAATGCAAAGCTCCAAAACTACAGTCTCAAAAGTTCAGTAGCATGAACATGTGTCCGGGACTATCGGGCGCGTAGGATCCTTTACTGAAATTTCATAGAAGCCTCTGTTTGGACCTCGGAAACTGACTCCTTCTAATGGAAAAGATTTGTGACTGTTCAAACAGATGGAGATTAGCATTTCCTCAGGTCACAAGTAAGTAGAAGTTAATGTTTTTTATATCACCAGTCCCCAAAACATAACTTTACTATTATCTTTGGTTGAGCGTCTGCGTTTGTACTTGCGTAAGTAATAAAAAAAAACGCTTCTACATAAGCATAGAAAATAGCAGTTTTACGAACGTGCTTCCTCCTGTATAAGCATTCAAAAATTATGTTTCGTCATCCCAAATTATAAATCATTCTAACTTTCTTGTAACGTAAAAGCATCTTAAGTTTAACCAAATTTATATAATAAAATAATAACATTTATGATACCAAGTAAGTATAATTAGATTTTTTATTAATTATATTTTATAATATACCTATTGATGTCATAATTTTTTGTAATTCTCTTTATGATTTTGGTCAAACTTGAAATGCTTTGACTCTACAAAAATGTCAGAATGACTTATAATTTGAAATGGACAGGGTACAAGGGGTTGGGAGACAAATGGACAACTTTGCATTATATAGGAACATTATTGTTACTGGAAGGGCTAGAGCCCGGATGGACGACGTGTCCGGACGCAGCTCCCGAGTCCATCTCGTGCCAGCGCCCTGCATCCCGTACGCAGCACTGTCGCCTGCATCGCACCACGCCCCCGCCCCGTGTCCCATCCCGCTCCATCGCCGCTAAACTCTGCGTCCAGGTTGAGCTCGAACTGCCCTGACGAGATGGAGGGAATGGAAGGGAGGGGAGGGAGAGGAGAGGCCACGGCAAGGCGCGCCACGCGAGAAAGGTGTGGTAGGCCGCTGTCCACCACCCACCGGCGCCATTGCAACATTTGCAACACTGGATCTACTTTTGAAACATCCAGATGAAACATTTGCAACATATGTCTGAAGACAGATGAAACACTTAAAACATGCGTCTAAAATATTTGCAAAAACACCTTAAAACACTTGAAAAAAGCATTGCCAAAACATATGCAACGTCCAAATAAAACACTTGCAACATGTGTGAAACATATGCAACATCCAAATAAACACACTTACAAGATAAGTTAAAAAAACAGATAAAATATTTGGATCAGAAGCTTGCAACATAATGTATAGCTATTGCAACATATACAACATCTCGATCTACTTTTGCAACATCCATATGAAATACTTGCAACATACCTCTAAAATATCTAAAACATTTGAAACATGCGCTTTCAGAAAAGCCTGGCAGGCGGGTGGGTGGGCGGAGCATTGCACAGCGCGATCCAATGCTAGGTCGCGGTGGAGGAGGATGGCAGCAGTCGGGCTACTACGCGGCCCCCCAGTGAGCGGCTGCGCTGTCCCCGGTGAGCGGCACCGGCGGTCATCCAGGCCAACCCAGGCGTGACGCGGCACGGCCAGCCCGGCGGCTGCCCGGTCGAGGCGCGCACTAGAGGGAGCAGGGGCGCGCCCAGAGCGAGAGGCGCGGTGGGGCATGTGACGTGCGGGGGCGAGGAGCGAGTGGCGCGCAGTAGGGGAAGCGCGGCAACAGCGAGGCGGAGTGGGTACGCGATGTCCAGATGGATGGACGCCGGTGTCCTATCATTATCATATTGTTACCCATCATTTATAAAGCAATCCACCTTTAATCATGCGGACACATCTTTATTAGGAAATAAAGTCAAGATACATGTGTCTTTTATGCTCTCACTTAATCTCTCTTAAAATCTCTATGACACATTTTATTTCAGGACGAAGGGATTACATTTTAAGGCAAATGTATACATATGCTTATAATAAAGTATCCAAATTTAACACACAGGGCAAAGACAATGTTCATATTAACAACAATGGTGATGCAAAAGAATAGTGGCTTTATCAGCCCCTAACTCATTCTGATAAAATAGACAAAAACGGCTTCCTATTACAGTACGCGGATGAGTCTGAGCTCCGTCGAATGAGGCTTTAATGGGGCGAACGTGTAGTTAGAGATAAAAGTGAAGGCAGCAACTGGCCCTCATACACAATTGGTAGATTGCTAATTGCTTTATACAAGGAAAATCACATGGAGGATGATTTAAAAACATCATTTTTGTATGGTTGATATCACCAGGAAGACTCCTGAGGCTTCTCTGCAGTTGATTGCAGAGTAATTGCGACCAAGAAGGTATGACTAACTACGAAATAGTAGTGGAATCCAACCTTTTTTGTTTTTCACAGTATAGAAAGCACGTTACACACATCAGGGAGCTTTATATGTTTTTTTCTTCCACGTAGTTCTCCCTCGCACGATCTCCTCGTACTTGTCACCTGCTTTCAGTTGCAGAAGATGCGTGTACTTCATTGGACTCTGTTGGAGTGCACCTGCCAAACTGTGGTGGCCACTGATGATTTCCGGCGAAAGTGAAGGTCCAATGACCATACTGACATTTTCTTGTGGTGGAATTGAGTCTTCATCAGGTTGACAAATGGATTGCACAACATCTGAGCTCCCACATTCCTTCCTGTACTCCAGGGTGATGCTGCTAAGCTGGTTCTGCTGCAGGAAGTGATCAGGAAGAGTCTGCATAACACAAAAGAGGTATGTAATTAGAGATATTCTTGTGCTTGTGCTTGAGCCATACTCTCTCTCTCTCTCTCTCACACACGCGCACACTCACTGCCAATCTTCTCTAACTTTGACCATATTTATAGAAAAATATATTAATGCCTATGACATCAAATTAGTTTTTATTAAAAACCACCATAATGATACATGTCTTGGTAGTGTATTATTTGGTATTGCACATGCTAATATTTTTTCTAAAGATTAGAGAAAAAAATAGATTAGAACAAAACAAAAACACCTTATGTTTTCGAAGAAACAACAGACATACCTAACATGCTACTACACGTGATGGCCGCTTCTTAACAAATTACTTAGAGCATCTCCACAAGATATCTTATCTAAACTTTTATACCTAAAAACTAGCAACTTAGGAGATGAAAGTGATGTACAACCTATCTCATCTCAATGTACCTATAATTTTTAAGAGAGATCCTAAAAACAATCTCCTTCCTCCAAAATAAAGGAGACAAGTTTTAGGTAATTTGCTAAAACAATGCTCTCTTATATTCTAAATTGATTTTAGGTACTCTTCTAAAACAATTTATAGGAGTTGCAATATAAGAAATCTAAATCCCTTATAGAGTTGCTCTTATAGCCTACATAAAAGGAGAACGACCGTTTCTATACTGAGGTAACTATAAGATGCCTCTTTTTCTCACCAGCACAGCTGTTATACCAGAAGTAAGTAATACGTGAAGGCAATGTTATGGCACAGTAGAAAATTAATCGATTTTCTTTACCTCAAGCATCCACCTCACGTATTTGACATTGTTGACGTGGTGGTTCATATCCAGATCACTTCGCTTGGGCTACAAATAATGTTCAATAACATAAGTACAGCCTCCATATCAATTTATAGGTCACTTTAGTTTTGTTCTAATTCAAACTTCTCTAATTTTAACCAACTTTATAGAAAGATGTATCAACATTTAAAACATCAGATTAATTTAGTTAATTTCTCCATAAAATATGTTTTGACAATACACTTATTTGGAAAGAACTTGTAAATGCTGGCCCTGATCAGCTGGACTAAGCAGACACTGCCGCCGTAGGTTGTGATTGTTCTGCTCTACTAACAAATGTGCCCGTGTGTTGTAAAAGAACGTACAACTTATTGTGCAGTCACCTAGATAATTTGTGGCTCATGTGTTTATTTAAATGTCGATCGATATGGATGCGTTTGGAACCGGACGCCATACCGTGTCTAGCAAATGAGCCCATGCATTACAACAGAACATACAATTTGTTGTGTGGTTACATGATGGACGATTTATGTCTCAGAAGATTTATTCAATGACCCCTTCATCTGTTCTAGTATATCTTGGAATCCAACTCTGTACCGTAACTGGACACGTCTTGATGTCGGACTCTGTACCGGTGTTGGACGTGCGTGGCTAGCTCTAGCTCGTGTGAGCACACATGTCGTAACTCCAAATAACATATGGGACACGGAGGGGCATAAGGATTGTGGGAAGTAAAAGAATGATTAGAAGAGAAGCACGGTTGATATGAATTCTATTGGTTCTACGTGCGAGACAATTATATATATGAATAAAACAAAGCCACTTGCATTAAATTATGACTCGTTGGTCCAACTTTGGCCTAGGAAACTAAGATAGCGCTAGATCACTAAAAACTTCGTTAAGAGCAAGACAAGTTCCATACCTAGCGAAGTAAGCAAAGGTGAGCTAACCTTAAGGTCGGAGTCGACGTACATGGCGTTGCTGTCGAGCTTGACGATCTTCTCCGTGGCTTCATCCTGGATGGCATGGCGGTCGATGAACCACGGCGCGATCTCGCCCCGGACCTCCTCCGGCATCTTGGACAGCCTCCTCGTCACCTTGTTCATCATCACCCACGTACTGCAAGGATCATCGGAGATCAGAAAACCTTTGCCTCAGCACTGGCCGGCGATGCCTCTATGACCCGGGCTTGCCTTGTTGCTCGGACGAAGACGTCGCCGGAGTTGCGGCCACGGATGAGCCAGTCCCGCCGCATGCCGTTCTTCCCCGACGAGCCCACCCAGGTGTCGATGTCCAGCACCTCTCCCCTGGAACAACGGGGCAGGTGGACAAAATTAAAGCCTGTGTCATGAGCAGACGTGGGTGCGCGGACGGCCGGCCGGTCTCTCGCTCGTCTCCGGCGAACAGGATCGGACGACGAGATGCAATGGATCCGTGAATTTACCAGATTGGGTACTGATCGACTTGGACGTGCATCCTGGAGACGACCCAGATGAGGTTGTTCCTGATCATCCCGTGCGTGGCGCCGAAGCCGTCGCCGAGCAGCCCCGACATCCAGACATGGTTCAGCGCGGTCTCCTGGAGAAGGTTGAGCACGGTCTCCAGGGTGGCCGTCTTGTCGGGGCCGACTTCGTACGACCGGACCACCAGCGTCTGCTGGTACCGCACGCCGCCCTCCACGATGAGCGCCTGCCGGAACGGGTCCACCGTCTGCTTCTCCGTCGGGATGTTCTGCCGGCTGCGCTCCTCGCCGCCGATGTCGCCGTCGCCCCCGGTGGCTGGCAGAAGCGGCAGCACCGGCGCGCTCAGCTCGGCCAGCGACCTGTTGATGGACGTCTCCAGCGCCGCACCCACCTGCAGCGGCGCGAGGTGCGCCGCGCCGTTCACCCTCACGGCATTGCCGCCGCTCCGGTGCTGCTGCCCGTGCCCTCCGCCGCCGCCGCCTCCGGAGGAGGAGGCCGAGCACCTGACGACGAAGACGCGCGAGCAGGAGACGGTCCACGCCATGCAGCTACGTACCTACCAATAACTTGCAGTTGCACACTCCTTGACGGCCGGCCGACGCCGCACTTCGTTCCTCGCCGTTGATCGGAGTCTACCAGGACGATCGGAGATTAGTGACGGCGAATCCGAGATCGATTATTGTCACCGGCGTCGCCAATGCATGCAATGCAATGGTTGGAACGCCGGGGAGCTGGAACATAACACGGCGATCGTTGAGGCGCCACGGCGGCTCGTATAAAAGCTTGCAGCGGCGGACGTGCCAATAGCGGCGCTCCACACGACAAGGAGGCCGAGAGCAACGTTCTTGTACTTTGTAGCACGGCACCGAAATAAACAAGGCAGCAAGGGAGTGCCGAGGCTGCTTTTGACGCGCGGGAGTGGCATAAACTAGTACGGTGGACAAATAGGAGGCGCTCTCAGGCGCAAATGTGGACAAGAATGGTGGGCGCAGGGGCACTTGGTTTTCGGAGTCGTCTGTGTTGGTTTGATCTCCCAACCACAGTGGCCCAACGGCCACTTGGGTTTGACCTCGCCAGCCGATCGGGGCGCCATCCATCTATGGCATTGGCGGACTTCGCCACATCGCTGCAAGATTAAATAGAGGTGGGGTCGGCGGCTCTCAGATGCGAGGTTAAATTCGAGCCAGTCGCCCACCAAGAAACCCTACTCCGATCTAACAGAGGGCGCAGACCCAAGGACGGGAAGCACGCGCCGCCATCGTGACCGCGCCACCACGGTCTTCATCAGATCGCTCTCTCTTCTCCGACCGTCCGCCGCTTAGCGCAGATCATCACCGCGAACTAACTAGCCAAGGCGGGAGCTCCTCCAACCCTCCGACGGTTAGATGTTCCTACATTTCCCTTTCTCTCTCTCTATCTCTTACTCCCTCTGAATCTCTAAATCACTAGTTATCCCAAATAGAAAAGAACTCACCCACTGGATCCACTACTAGATGATCCAAAGAAGTTAACAATGGTATCAGAGCAGTTTTACCTAGGCGTGGATCTTGTCAGGGGCTAGAAATCGATTAGAAAAGAAAAGATGGTCTAGATCCGTTCGGATCTAGACAAAGAACGAAGAACCGCGTGGGGAAGATGAACGGTTTTTAAATCGAAAGAAGTAGAAACCCTAATCCTAGCAAAGAATAGAGAGAAAGGGGAGGGGTACCCATAGCCCTAACCCTAACAGAAGGGAAAAGAAATGGACGGCGGTCCGGGGGAAGTCTTACCAGGGCTTCCCCGCCGCTGTCACTACCGCCTAACGCGGGATGGAGTACCCATCACGGCTTGTCGACGCTGGAAGAGAATCAAGAGAACAGCAAAGGAAAAGAATGGATTAGATCCTCGGATCTGAGCAGACAGAAAGGGTTCCTTAACCCTAACCCTAACTGGGTGAAGATAGAAGGGGCTCGGCCTCAAGATCGCTTGATCCGAACCCTAAACCCGTGACTCGAAAAGGGTGAATCCTAACCGAAACCCTAACCCTAGAATCCCCAAATTCCAGCCAAAGATGAGAACGAACATTGTGGTCCTACAGGCCTTCATCCCGCCGTCGGCGACGCCACCGTAAGGAAAAAGAGACTTTCTCACGGCGTGGAAGAAGGCGGCCGAGCTACGCCACCGCGTGGGCTCGGTCTGCAAAGGGCACCACCGCGGGTGGCTCTCGACGGCGTGCCAGCGCTTTAGCCAAGCCACGCGCTGCGGCCGGCGAGAGGGGCCGTGGCGGCGCGCCACCTCCACTTCCTCCTCTCGGGCGCGCGTCTTGGCCGGCTTTGGATACACTCGGCGCGGATGAGAGAGAAAGGGGAGGAAAGAATGAGGCTAGGGTTGAGGGAGCGCGGCCGGTGGGGGTTTTTGATCCTCCGAGATCAATGCCTAGCCGTTGGATTCAGATAGACGGCCAGCGTTGTTTCGGGCCGAATAGAGCCCAGGCGGGATGCCACTTTCCGCCCAGGCCAAGTTACGGACTTTGCAAGCGCAGCAACATTGCTAGCAATTCTGGCGAACAAGAGATCAGGCCTTCGGGCCAAGCAGGCCTCCGGGCCAAATGAACAAGAAGGAGAGTTTTGGCTCAGGCGGCGGGTGCTTGTGGCATGAAAGCCATTCATTGGGCGAACAAGAGATCAGCCTTGCCAAGCAGGCCTCCGGGCCAAATGAACAAGAAGGAGAGTTTTCAGTTTATTATTTTATTTTAATTTTCAGAAGCATATTTGAATGAATTTTGATCAATTTGAAGATGTAAATTTCTGGTAAAATTGCACCAACGTGTTAGATTTTCCAGAGAGTAGAAAAGTACAGTAAAATGCTTCTGAAAAGTAGAAAAAGAAATTTTGTCAATTTTCCGCTGCAAAGTTAAAGGTTTATTGTCTTCTAATTTGAAGAGCAGTTATAGTTATTCAAGAAATGATGAAAAGTTTATCCTCCGATTAAAATTGGAACCAAAGAAGAAAAAAAAATATATAATTGGAGGAATAGTCGGTTTATAGATAAGATGAATTATAATATTGTTATTTTTTCACCAACGTTGATGATAACAATATTATAAGTTCATTTATGAGTTTAAGCTTAAAGTTAAATTATGGTATTGTTATTTTCCACCAACGTTGATGATAACAATATTATAATTTTATGAGTTTTATGTTTAAAGTTTAAATCTTTGATAATTTTGCATCAAAGTGACCAATTTTCGGAGAATAGATAAAGATCAAAGAATGCTCTTAAACTAGAGAAATGTATTTTCATGTTTCATTTGCATTGAAGATGATTGTCTTCTAATTAAATTGAACCAACGGGAGAATTTAATTTTAGGAGCGATTCTATGTTTTCAAGATTATTGAATTTCTATACGTTAATTCCATTTTACTTAACGGTGATGTGGAATTAATGTAGAAGAATGATGTTTTATTCTATTTCTGCCCAACGGTGATATAGAATAGAACATAAAGTTTTCAAAGTTTAATGAGCATTATTGTTGAATATATTTTTTCAGACAAAAGACCTCCATGCTTTCATTCTTGAAGGCAGAAAGAGAAATGAGCTGGGTACTTGTGACTCAGATGATGAAATGCATAAGGGCAAGTTATGTATGAAAGAATGCCATTGGTAAAGGGACTGTGTTCTCTTTAAAAATAGCTTCAAAAGAAAAGAATTCTAGGATATTGATCCAAGAAAAGAGATAGATCAATGAGAGTCTTCATTGAGAAATGTCTTTTATGTACTCTCTGTGGAGAAGAATTTATTTTCAGTTTCACTTATGAGAGTTGTAAAAGTCATATACATGTTTAATTTGACTAACATTGGATTAAACATGTGTGTTAAAAGAATATTCGGATTTATTTCTGAATTTGATGATTGAACATGAGCCAATCCTGGCAATTATGTCCGTTCAAAGGAATATCTCGCATGGCGGGAAAAAGTTTATGATAGTACCCACATGGCGGGAAAAGTTTGAGAAAATACCCGCATGACGGGGTAAAGTTGGCATAGTACATATGTTAACCAATCCTACATGGCGGGAGAGTTTGGCATAGTACTTATCCCGCATGGCGGAAGAAGGATGTGATGACTCATGTGCTCTAAGTATATCCCGCACATGGAGAGAAGTTTGAGGTAGTTTTTATGCTATCCTAGTATTGACCGTACACTCTGATTGTGTCATGGTCATTAAGTACTCAATGAGTTTAAGAACAAAAGAAAGTTGCATGTGAACCAAAAGATAAAAATGATATGCAAGCGTGACTTGCAGAAGTATTGAAAATAATAGACTATGTTGAGTTTTGAAATGTAATGAGGAAAATGTACTCCCATACGAATTTTGTTTGCATGATGTAATCATGTGGATGAAATAAGTAATCAAAGTTTCCTCATTAACAAGAGTTCTGAATGTTTTTCGAAATTGTGGTAGAAAAGTTCATACCACATTTCGAGGGGGAGAAATGTAAGATTAATTGAGAAAGACAATTAAGAAAGATACTTCCCCATACTTCAGATAATGCAATGCATACTATGCATTGAAGGTAAAAGTGATCTATAAAAGATGAATGTGGTCGTTAAGGGAGTAAGACGGTCATAATAAAGATACCCCTAAAGTAAAGAAATAGCTAAATTCCTAGACCTTTTACAGTTCCGATAGGAAGATAGCATAGTTAGCTAGTATTTATACTGGACGAGTTCAGAGTTATCAAGGCGGTGCTAAACGCGCCATATGAGTTTTTTAGTAGATTAAACCCAAAATAAGAAATTTGAAGATACACCATCTTTTCAGAAGATGGAGTAATCTGGGGGAGCATGGTATGTAGATACCTAAGGCTTGAATAGAAGTGGGATTACATATCCACTACAATGTTTTTTAGAGCAACAAATTGATTAATACATGTTGATGTTGTATGACATATACAACACCTGATGTTAGCTCTTAAAGAAGATGAATAAGTAAACAAGGATCTTGTGATACAGGAGGTTATAGAACAATTGCCTTTTGGCAATGAAGAGTAACAATAGCCCCATATGAAAGAAGTGCCACGAGGCCCTAGAAGGTCTCAAAGAATAAGAAAATCAGATATTTCTAGTGACTAAGAAGAGATTCCTCATGGAGCCAAAACAGTGAGGGCTATAATGGGTCTACATGACAAAGGTGACTCAAAGGAATATAGAAAGATACCCAAAGAGAATATGGAAAGCTATAAAGCGCCACTTGTGGTGAAATGTTTTACATAAAGAGAAGGAATAGATTATAATGAGCATGCAAGGATTCTTTTAGAATCATAATGGTATTAGTGGCACATTATGATTTACTGAGTTACATCGGAAGGATGTAAAGACACATTCCTCAACGAGGGATTTGTATGGAAAAGTTTACATGGCATAACTCAAAAGGTTTTGTCGTGGAAGGAAAAGAACGTAAAGGGATGTTGCCTAAAGAAATCCATTTATGGATTAAAGTAAGCTTCAAGATAGTGGTTCTTGAAGTTTGACAAAGACAATAAGAAAGTTTGGGTTTTAAAGAGAATATAGAGGACAATTGTATTTATGCAAAGTTTAAACATGGGAAATTTATTTTCCTAATCCTCGCATGTGGGTAGCACCTTACTACGCTAGTAGTGGTGTTAATTCATTGTTGGAGAAGAAGCAGTTCTTGTCCTCAAGTTTCAATGAGAATGGTCTTGGTAAAGCATCATTCGTTCGTGAATTGGAACTTACCGAGATAAAAGGAAAAGGGTATTAGAACTATCTCAAGTGTATACTTAGAGAAGATTCTAAAGAAATAAAGTAGATATGTGAATAAACTGCGCTTTGTTCCCATAGTCAAGGGTAATAGTTTTTTGAACTTTCAAAGTGTTCCAAGAATAAATGTGAGATCGATCAAATGGACGCCCTATATGCTTCATTGTTGTTGGAAGCTTCTTGAATGCTTATAAGCAAGAACTTACCCTTACACGGTTTATGTATCCGGGATGTTTTTATGTAAGTCCGGTCCAGATATAGATCCTTTGGAATGGAGTTGAGAATGTTTTGCAATTGTGCAAAGATTTATAGGCCTCATGGTAAGTAAGAAAGAATAAGTACTCTCAAATAGTTGTGGGTACAAATGTTATATTTTGGCGAGATGTTTAGTGAAACCCACATAGTAGCTAACACTTCATGATTGGAGTTTTATTGTGGAAAAGCTCCAAAAAGCGATTATGATGTCATCAAAGATGCATACCCATGGTATAGCTTGTTATGAGGCTTAAGGACAAAGCGAAGTGGTTAAAAGAACTTACACCCGGAATTGATAATGGTATGTAATGACAATAACCATTTAAGTAGTTCGCTCCTATAACAACGGGTCAAGTGTGTTTGCCAAACACATTGACATTAAAGTTGTACGTTGTGAAGGAGAAAGTCCGGAATCATACTAAAAGTATTGAACATATAAGTAACAAGCAAGTGCTTGCGGATCGCGTATAAAAGGCTTACCACCCGGTGTGTTTGGAGAACACACACATCGACATGGGTTTATGGTATAGCCTATGATTTCCGGACAACAAAGGGCCCAAAGTTAAAGAATACATTTGCAGCAGTAGATGTGTATTGTAGTCATTAAGTCTATCGGCAATTGACCGTGACGATGAAGCATGCTCTATGCACTAATCTGTGATGGAACAAATAAAAGTGAAAACGGTTAAAGTCAAAGTTTAAAGTTAAAGTATGAGTTGAGATCAAGGGGAGAATGTTGGTTTGATCTCCCAACCATTAATGGGCCCAACGGCCACTTGGGCCTTGACCTCGCATACGATCGGGCGCCCCCCATCATCTATGGTGGCGGGCCCCTCACACATCACAAGATTAAATAGAGGTGGGGTCGGCGGCTCTCGATGCGAGGTTCGTCTCGAGCCAGACGCCCCACCAAGAAACCCTACTCCGATCTAACAGAGGGGCGACCCGGTGGACGGAAGCACCGCCGCGCATCGCTTGATCGCGCCACCACGGTCTTCATTGACGCTCTCTTCTCCGACCGACCGTCGCTTAGCGCAGATCATCACCGGCGAACTAGCCAAGGCGGGAGCTCCTCCAACCCTCCGACGGTTAGATGTTCCTACATTTCATTTTCTCTCTCTCTCTCTCTTACTCCCTCTCGAATCTCTAAATCACTAGTTATCCCAAATAGAAAAGAACTCACCCATCGGATCCACTACTAGATGATCCAAAGAAGTTAATGATCGAGCTATGTTTCGTGTGTTGTGTTCTTGATGCTGCGGCCAGCAATTTCGATGCCTATCTTTGCAAGCCACATTGTTCTTTCCAGTAGCTAAGATCTTTGGGGTCTCCGGCCTTCAAAGATACACGAATGCGCCGTGCTTACTTAGAGAATTCACAGGTGATGATCCTTAAGAACGTCATCAGACTTCCTCAATTTATATACAATAATATATTATTTCCACATACCTAAATTGAGTACGAGGTGTCATTTAGAACTTATAACTCACAAAATTTTATTATCAGGTCCCTAAACTCGTGTTTGGGTAATGAGTCCAAACAGGTCTCATTGACCATTCATGTGTGGTTGAATGTTAGACCACCTCTCTGCTTTCTTTCCCATCTCTTTTTCTTGCATTGTTCACGGTGCTAACGCATCTCCTTATTTTTCTCATCGTCATGAGCTCCTTCACCTCCACGTTGGCCATGGAGCACCATCAAACATGCACCAGCTCAAATATGCGTCGCCACCCGTCCTAGCCTCTAGATTTGGTGGGTGAATACACACCTCCTGCCAGCATGGGAAGTGGAGAGAGGGTAGAAGAGAAAGCCACTCATGGAGCTCTGTCAGTTCGACTTCGACACATTACCACAGTGGAGGAGCTCAGCCATGATCGAGTGGAGCTTGGCCACGATCAAATTGGGGGGAGAGAGAGAGAGAGAGGCGCAGTGATATGAGTTATTTTCTGATGGGTCTAAGACACACAAAAAATGGTTTTTTCTTAAGTTATTGGTTCGAAGATGACGTCCATGGTAAGTTCAAGGACCGCACATTATTTTTAGTCTGTCGAGTACTCAATCCATTCGAAAAGGAATGCAATTCTAACACAATACCACTTAAACGACCTTGAGTTTGATTGACATTAAATAAAAAATAATAATATCAATAAGTATCATTAGATCCATCATGAATATATTTTCATAGTGTGTGTGTGTATATATATATATATATATATATATATATATATAGTGTCATAAATGTGAAACTATTTTCTATGAACTTTTTAATAAAATAAGAATTATATTTTTTTTCCTTCTTCGCATGGAGGTAACAAGAGCATCTTCAGCACTGCTATATAAAACAAACCCCTACTTGCCTGAGTAGGGCTCTCGCTATTTGATGGAGGGCTAGTTTCTGTTGTTATCTTCAACGGTACTAACAAAACAAGAACATCTAAATTCTTGTGCGTATATATGACATGTGGACCTTTGAGTGTGAGAGGGGACTCGACCGACGGTTGGGAAGTGGAGTCGGCAGGAAGACGAGCTTGGTCGAGGGAAGAGAGAGGAGGGGATCCGCGGGGAGGCCAGATCTGTTCATGGGCAGACATAGGGTGGCAATGAACAACGGGTGGGGGAAGGGCAAGAGAGGGGTGACCTGGGGAGGAAAGCTGGATCAGACCATGGTCAGTCGTGGGGTGATGGTGAATGGCTTTACTGTAACATCTCTGGTGTTACGAGCTCGTTTGGCATTGAGATTACGGTCGAAGAGATAGATCTACCAATATAGTGAGTTAGTTACGTAAATACCTGTATATGTTGATGAAAAATCATAACGCGAAGAGTAGAATAAGTAGTTCTAAACATTGGCACGGAAGCAATTTTTATAAACAAAAATACGATACGGCTGGTATATAGTACTTAAGTAAAATTCGGAGCATGATTTTTGTTGCTTTTAAAATGTCGAGTAACAAACTTTAGTGCTTTAGCCGTGTCTAAAAATATATATATAGTCGGCTTAGAAAATGAATATTTGAGAGCTAAAATGATATATAATGTGGGAAGAAAAATTATGCCATCAGCAAGGTAAGAACGTCGTGAGTGTGTTAGTATATTTGTTTCGAGTATTGCTGTGATGTTTGTTAGTCTCAAAATTAGTTTGAAAAGGAACAACAATGGAAAACCCCGTTCGTACTTTGTGTCGATAAATAATAGTCAATTTGAAAAGTGATTTTTATAAAGCGACAATAATATAGAACGTGTGTTTGGGGTTTTAATAAAAATTGAAGTACAAGTCGAGTATATGACAGCGCAACTTGGGTTTTGGAAAACAAATATTGTTGTGCGTTCGTAGCCGCTCGTTTTACCTATCCTGCCGCAGCAAGCAGAGCCACACGACGTCCATGTGTTCAGCTGTCTGTCGTGCTTTAGTTATTGACTAGCGAGCGGACTGGTCCACAGCGAGGATGGGATGTCCCCCTGCCCTGCTCTGCCGCTAGCCGACGCCGTCGGACCCAGCTGCTCCTCTTCCCAGTGCGTAGCAGAACCCCATGGTGCCTCGTCCTTCTGTCGCGTCGTGCACGGCATGGACCCCACCTCCCACTCCTTTCCTTCTTCACCCCGCTGCGTAGCCGCTCGAGCCAGGAGCACAGCCACCACGCATCCCACCCGCAGCGCCTGCCGGGGCCACGCCGTCCGGTGCCGGCCCTCCCCAGCGCGAGCGCACCTGAGCCTCCACGGCCCGCTCTGGACTGCTGCCTCTCTAGTGTGTCCGCATTGCCGCGCCTCCTGCCGTCCATTGCCGGTCCCCCCCTCTCGCGTGAGCGCGCGCCTGGGCCCGCATTGCCCCGTGCCGCTCCCCTTCCAGGGCGGTCGCAACACCTCGCCGCCTCCAGTCGCGCCGTCGCCCATCTCCTCGCGTGCGCGCGTGAGTCCCACGGTCCCGCACTGGACTTGCCGCTCCACCTCCGTTGCCCGTGTTGCCCGTCGCGCCCGCCGTGGCCGCACGACCGTCACGCCCCGCGGTGGCCACTTCCACCACCGCCACCGTGCGCGTGAGAGCACCAGCGCCGCCCTCCCGCGCACCTTTTCTGGCCCCGCGGCGCTCCACACCGCGGCCGCTTCCTTCGCCTGTCGCTGTGCGCATGAGCGCGCCTGGGCCCACGTCGCCCCACGCCGCTCCACCTCCGTGCGGTACCTCGCAGCGCCACCGACGTCTTCGCACCACCCTCCGGTGCGCCATGGCCGCCAACGCGTGCGGCCAGAGCCGCCGATTTGCGATGCCACGATGTGCTCACGTGGCCATCGTGCTGTGCCCTGTCGATGTTTTACCACCGATAGCCTGCCACGGGGGTACCCGGGATTGTTGTTCGGGCTTCGGCGAATAGCAGAATTCAGCGGTTACGCAAAGAGACTCACGATTTATACTGGTTCAGGCCCTCAACTTGGTCGAGTAATAACCTTACGTCCAGTTTTGGCGTTAGCCTATTTGCGTTGTATTGCTTTGAGTATCGGGTATGCGTTCTCTCCTTATAATGGGTACCCTCACCGGCCCTTTATAGTCCAGGCGATGAGAGGCGTTGTTTGTGTTCTATTCGGATACAAGGTCAGAGTCCTAAGCTACGCTTCGGGCGCCTTTCCTTGTATAGTTTGCGTTGGAGTTTTGGTTTTGCACGTTGCTTTGCTCCGTGTTCTTCTTGGCGATTGGGCTGTAGGCCTTGCTACCAAGGCCTACCTCCCTGCAGTATGGTCTATGGGGGGCCCGTAGGGTTCCCCATCGACAAGCCCCCGAGCATTTCATGATTGAGCTTCAAGGGCCGAGTTGTTGTAGTCTTGATCCGGGTCCTTCTTGATGTGAAATCTTGATATGGTCTTCTTTGATTCTTCTTTTGGCTGATGTGCACTTTTGCTTGATGTCCTCCGGGTTCTTTTTCCTTTGAGTGCAGCGAGTGCAATTTTGCAAAAATTGCACTCATTGAGTGTAGCCCCCGAGCCTTCTATTTTTTGGTACAAAAAGCTGGAGGGTCAAAAAATTTGAAAATATGTTTTTCTGTGGTAGGTACTTGCAGCCCCTAAGCCTTCTCCGGATTCTTTTCTGTTGAAAAGAAGCCGGAAGAAGGGTCTTGATTTGTACTCCTTTGATCTTTGCCTTTTGCTAGTCACGGATGGGTCTTGTATAGCCATGAGTGAGCGTCTTCTTTTACTTTTTATCAGGAATCTTGCTTTTGGGTACTATTCGCCTTTGTTGCTTTGCTCTTTTGTTCTTTTCCTCTCTTTCTTATGATCTTTAGCCTTGTTTACCTCTGGTTTGCTATAAATACCTTCTTTGTTGGTTGTGGTTCTGCCTTTAGTAGGAAAATTCTTCTTCAATTCTTTCTTCATTCGTAGATATGCTGGTGTGTGAGGTTGAGCAGCCCCCGGGCTTATGCTTGGTTGGTAATGATCATGTTGCTCTATCTGTTCTTCTGCGTCCGAGCTCTCGCTGCTGCCGCCACTAGGTTCCTTGTTGCAATATTTAAGAATCTTGTCTCTATCTTATGTCGGATTTTATCCAGTCCTGTTTGGCCGTCTGTAACCTTTGTATTTGTCTTCGATCAATGAGATTTATAATTTTTCTCCGTCCGAGTTCTTTTTCAACTGTAATCCTTTGACACTGTAATTTTGTATGTGATCCTTCACACGTCTCCGATTTGTTTGTTCGGCTGCTTATTGCTGCTGTTATTCTCATTGTTGGAGAATTCAATGTGTCTTCACGGATTGTATTGCTGCTGTGGAATATTCTCTTGGATATGCTTTATCTTATACTGTGGTTGTTCTGGGTATGTACTGTTCCTTCGTGATGGTCTAGTCACATCTGATTTTTTACTGAAGTTCTGGCTCTGCAGTGGTTCACATGGTTGTCCTTTTGAAGTTCTTTTTTCTTCCATGAGTCTGGCATATGTGCATCTGAGTTGTGCTATAAATATGGCCTGTTGCTGATACCCTGCTATGCAGTTTCTTCTTCTTCTTTTTGTAGTCATGGATATTATAGTTTGGGAGCTCGACGAGCCCCCGGGCCTGTTCTCTTTCTTCTGTTTTCTTCTGCTAGTAAATGTTGTAGGTCTTGTGATAGAGACTAGTAGCAGGCTAGTCTCGAGGTGGTATTTAGCTGTAAGGGATATTGAGGCAAATGGTGTAGGACTTATGATGTGAGTGATGCATGTTGCATTGCCTCATCTTCCAGTGCCTGCCCTTTCTTTTTTTTGTTCTTCTTACAGTGATGATTGGTGCGTGTTCCGGCTTGTTCTTCGACAGTCCGTTGTAGATTAGCCATTATTCGGTCTTCTGTTGTGCCATTTAGGTTCAGTCCAATACAGATCAGCACGTGTTGAGAGATGGTGTCGGGTTCTTCCATATTGACGTGGTTGTCGTTGTCAATCTTGGATGGCTTGTGGGTGCCTTCTCTGTCACCTATAGCAATCTTGGATGTGCGCCCTTCCTTTGGAGAAAAGTACATTCGAGTTGTTTTATCCTGCCTGGTAATGTTGAATCTTGGTTCGAGGGTTGCAACCTCGTCCTGAATGATTTCCTTTGCTTTCTTCGTCGAATTCATCAGATCTTGTATTCTGTTGTAATCTCAATGTACCTTTGATGAAATGAAAAAATATTCCTTTCTGCTCTGTGACCGAGTTGTTTATTGATGTGGCCGAGCTCTTTTGTATGTTTGTACTGTGGTGTATTTCAGCCTGGGCATTTTTTTACCGGAAACCGAAAACCGAACCGAACCGAACCGAAACCGAACCGAATAGTCGGTAGTTCGGTTTTTCGGTTCGGTTTCGGTTTTCAGTTCTGTGAAGTTCGGTGTTCGGCTTCGGTTTCGGTTTCTACGACATACCGAACCGAAGTACCGAAAAACCGAACTAAAAGTGTGCTGTAACCTGTTTTTTTCCTGTTGTACCAAGAAACCGAACTAAATACCGAAAAACCAAACTTAAAATGTGTTGTAACCTGTTTTTTTTTCCTGTTGTACCGAGAAACCGAACTAAAAAACCGAAGTTTGTACTGTCAATTGTAAATCTTGTCTGATATTTTTTTGCATCGGTTTATTCGGTTTTAACCGAAAAACCGAACTAAAAAACCGAACCGAAATTGGTCGGTTTTTGAAATTTTAGCAAACCGATCGGGGGTCATTTTCTGGAAACCGAATTTTTGAAAAACCGAACAAACCGAACCGAACCGTCGGTAAAAACCGAACGCCCAGGCTGAGGTGTATTGTCATGATTGACTTGTTGCATCCTTCTTTCCTGGTTGCCTCCTTGTGAATGTGTTAATTCATCATGTATCCGTTATAGTCTGAACGGACCGTTGCTTTTTTGTTTTGTGTGCATGGTAATTGTGGAACGGTAACTTTGAAGGGCCTCTTCAGGCAATCCGCGTGATTTTGGGCCTCGTGGGCCGCGTATTTTTCTTGTATAAAGATAACTGCTCTGTTATTATTGGCTTAACTTGCCTTTGCAGTAAAAAAATCCCCAATCTCAGCCAAAACCCTAGCTCCGTTGTGCCTTCGATCTCCTGCTATTTCTGTCCA
This sequence comes from Miscanthus lutarioriparius, assembly GCA_904845875.1. Classification (NCBI taxonomy): domain Eukaryota; kingdom Viridiplantae; phylum Streptophyta; class Magnoliopsida; order Poales; family Poaceae; genus Miscanthus; species Miscanthus lutarioriparius. The sequence goes on from CAJGYO010000012.1 coordinate 4,732,346, forward strand.
AATCTTGCCTTTGCAGTAAAAAAATCCTAGCTTTTGTTGTCTTGATAGAAGGCCGGTTGTTGTCTTGAGCGAGGTGGAGACTGAGGATGAGGTCCCCTTGATCACTCTACCGTAAGTCTTTCGCTGTAAATTTTCTTGTGCTTGTCTTTTTGCTATTTTCCTAAATAACTGAATTGCTTTTTTCATTATAGTCAGAAACCGGCACCTTGTGCCCCTTCTGTGACAGTAGTATCTGTTTCTATCCTGGAGGCCCTCCCAATCCCCTCCTTTGAGGTGGTTGAGGATGATTTGTTCGACGAGCATCTCCCGAATCTTGGCTTCTCAGGGATGGCTGGAAACTTTAAGAAGGTTATCAAGTAAGTATATTTATCTTGTCTTCTGATTCCCCATTTTTGCTTTTGTCTCTGACTGGCCTGAGCTCTTTTTTTTTGAATGTAGGCCTTCGGAGGATACTTCTTCTTCCCTGACTCTTGATGCTGGTGGACCTCTACAAGATTTTACCGCTGGTAAGTTATTTTCCTGTTTATGCTTGCTTTCTTGGTTTTTTCTTTTCTGTCTGACGGGTTGTTTTCTTTGTAGCTTCTCTTCCACGTATTGCCTCTCCTACTCTGCATGTTGAGGAGGAGGCTATTGGAACTCCGGTGTCTCCTCCAATGGAGCACCGAGTTGAAGTGAACTTAGGTAGCCCTTTTGCTGCTCCTATTCTGCCGACCGGGTTGTCCCTGTTGGACAACCTCGAAGCAGCTGCTCGGGAGGATGCAGTGAATGAGGAGCCGACTGATAATAATCCTTCGTCTGTTGCTGCTGTGGATGCTGCTGGTACTTCTAGTGCCGGCCAGCCTTTGACTTCTACTCCAAGTACTCTCTTGTTAACTCTGGGTGGGGAGGAGTTGGTCCAACTCGATCGTGTTGAGCGGCTGTCTGAGTTGGTTTCTTTGTGAGAGAATTTCTCGGGCGCGTATGGTGCCAAACTCAAGGTATTCGAGTTCTTTTTAACTTTCGATATTGGTTTTTTCTACTGCCGTCTCACATTTTTTTGCTTTGCAGTCTTTATTTCAAGATCAGGATGTCTTGTTTGGTCCTCATGAGGCGCAATTTACTGCCATTGCTGAAGTCAATTTGAAAAGAAAGGAAGATGAGCTAACTCGGACTGAAGTTGTCCTGACTTATGAGAAGGCGCAGCGTGCTCTGATGGAGTCTGCCCTCAATGCTAAGGTGCTTGAGGCTGAGAAGGTGCACGATTCATCTTTGCAGGCTGTTACTGCTGCTTAGAATGAGGTCTCCGCGTTGAAGAAAGAAAAAACTGGTGGGTTCTCCTTTCTTTGCATACTTGCTTTTTCTGCCTTGTTTTTTTCTTTCTTTCTTTGAGTTCTTTGTCTGCTTTCTTTTTAGCTCTTGTTAAGGATAAGGAGAGTTGGCAGAAAGAACGAGAGGAGATGATCAATACCCTCCGTACTTCTCAAAATCAAGCCGAGTCTATAAGTTCTTCTTATATCAAATTGAAAGAGGCCCAAGATTTATTTGCTCAGGCCAAGCTGATTAGATCTGGAGCTGACCGTGACCTTGTTCAGGCTTTGAAATCAGTGCAAGATTTACAGGAGAAGTTAGCAGCTGCCCATGATCAATTCCGGGCTCTCAAAACTAAGCTGACAGGTGCTCAAGATCAATTTCGGGCTCTTTATGAAGCTGTGAAGCCTATTATTGCTGCTGTTTGTCGTCAGGAGGACTTTGCTCAAGGGTTGAGAGGCATTATCCTGGTGTTGTCAACTCGATTTTTTGAGTTTGTCAAGGGTGGTTTTTACCGTTGTGTAAACAATGTTATATCCTTCATCCGGGTTGCCACTCCTAATGCTCCGCTTCAGCAGATTGTAGATCCTTCCGTGACTGCAGAGTTTGCGCAGCGATGGGATGAGGCGAAGGTGGAGCTTGGTGGTCTTACGGACCAAATCTTGGAACAGAGATGGGTGTGCTTCTCTGCTTTGTGCCTCCGGCTCCTTAGATGTTTTGTGTAATGAACTTGTGGTTTCTTGTAATATATACTTGTCTCTGAAAATATGATCAGGCTTTGCCCTACTTTTGAATTTGTCTTTGACTGAAATGAGCAGCTGTGCTTGACTGTCTTTCTTTTTTCTTCCGAGATGTCTTTGAATAATATGGAAAAGTTTCACTGTCTTTCCTTGTGACTTTTTTGTGCTCTGCCACAGCTTGTTTCTTCTTGGTGATCTAGTAGAGTGAAAAGGGTTGATTATATTTTTCTTGGGGTAATCGGTGATTTGTACTTTAGATCTGCGTCATTCTTGAGGCGGGGATAGTTCGAGGGTAAGCTCCCGAGTTGTAATTGTTACTTGTGCCGCTTTTGGGGTGAAGTGGTCGATTATATCGCTCTTGGAGTAAACGCCAAGTTGTTTTTTGCTGATTGTGCCGCTCCTTGGTAAGTAGTCGATCGTACCGCTCTTGGGGTAGACGGTCGAGTTGTTGGAGTGCTTGTGCCCCTCCTTGGGCGACGTAGTCGATCGTACCGCTCTTGTTGTAGGCGACCGAGTTGTTGGGGTGTTTATGCCGCTCCTTGGGCAAAGTATTCGATCGTACCACTCTTGGGGTGGGAGACCGAGTTGTTGGAGTGCTTGTGCTCTTCTCTGGTCGAAGTAGTCGATCGTACCGCTCTTGGGGTAGGCGACCAAGTTGTTGGAGTGATTGTGTCCTTCTCTAGGCGAACGAAGTAGTCGATCATACCACTCTTGGGGTAGGTGACCAAGTTGTTGGAGTGCTTGTGCCGTTTCTTGGGCGAAGTAGTCGATCGTACCACTCTTGGGGTAGGCGACCGAGTTGTTGGAGTGCTTGTGCCGCTTCTTGGGCGAAGTATTCGATCGTACCACTCTTGGGGTAGGCGACCGGACCCGTATAGCACAACCGTTTCTGGGTTGGCTATTTGCAGGGCAAGTAAGCAATCGTACCAGCTCTTGGGGTAAGCGATTGCGCCCGTATAGCAACAACCGTTTCTGGGTTGAGCTGTTTACAGGGCTGCCCCTTTTTCCCCAACCTGATTACGGGTTGGTTATGTCCGTTGGACAGGGCTGTCAGTCGTACCATCTCTTTATGGTAGAGTGACAAATGCTAGCTTGGGTCTCCTTACCCAAGAAGCTATTTGGCCGTTGGCCGTCAGTCAAACCATCTCCATATGGTTGAGTGACAAGATTGCCCGTGTAGCGTAAACCGTTTTCGGGTTGGTCATTATCAGGAAGCCCCTTTTTCCCCAACCTGATTATGGGTTGGTTTTCTCCATTGGACAGGGCTCATATTTGAAGCTGTTCTTCTTGAATAATCTCTGTTTTATTTCTCTTGAAACTTGAGTACAATCTGTTGTACTTAATTGTAGAATCTTTTGAGCTGGCTGATATGCCAAGTGTTCTTTACAGGTATTTCATCTGGAGTCATCAACTCGTATGTGCCGGGTCCTGTTGCTGTCTTCACGATGAAGGGTCCTTCCCATGGACTGAGTAGTTTGTGTCGTCCATCTTTCTTCTGGATTAGTCGTAGTACTGAGTCCCCTGGCTTTAGCGATCGGGGTTGAGTACTTTTGTCATAATGTCTTCGTAACCCTTACTGATATCTTGCATTTTGTATGATTGCACTGTCTCTTATTTCTTCTATTTAATCAATTTCTAACGGCCTTGTTTCTTCTGTTTTGCCTTCTTCATATTGTTCTATTCTTGGAGATAGCCATATTAAGTTGGCTAGTAGTACCGCCTCTGATCCGTAGACCAGAAAGAACGGTGAGTATCCAGTTGCTCTGTTGATCTGGATTCTTAGACCCTATACCACTTTTGGTAATTCGTCGATCCATTTTCCACCATAATCTTTCAAATCTTCATATAATCTTGGTTTTAAACCTTGTAATATGAGTCCATTTGCTCTTTTGACTTGTCCATTGGCCTACGGGTGTGCTACTGACGCAAAGTCGATTTCTATCCCACAATCTCTTGCCCAGTATTGGAATTCTCTTGCTGTAAATGGTGAACCAAGATCTGTGATTATTCTGTTGGGCATACCGAACCTATGCATGATGTCTTGTATGAATTCCACTGCCTTTTCTGCACTGTATTTGACCAAAGGTTTGTATTCAATCCACTTTGTAAATTTGTCGATTGCCACAAATATGTATTCGAAGCCCCCTTTTGCTTTTTTGAGTGGTCCGACTTGATCCAGCCCCCAGCATGAGAACGGCCAAGCTGGCGGTATGTATATTAAGTTGTGAGCCGGCACATGTGATTGCCTAGCAAACATTTGGCAATTCTTGCATGTTCTGACGAGCTCTTCTGCATCTTTGAGTGCTGTTGGCCAATAGAAACCGGTTCTGAATGCTTTGCCGACTAGTGTCCTAGAGGCTGCATGATTTTCCACAGCATCCTGAGTGGATTTCGTCCAAGATTTCCTTTCCTTTATCTATCGGAACACATTTAAGCAGTACTCCTGATGATGCTGCTCTTTTATATAGTTTATCCCCCATCAGAACGTAGTTTTTGCTTCTGCGTACAACCCGAGTTGCTTCTGCTTTGTCTTCGGGTAGTTTCTTCTCTTTGATAAAATCAATATATGTTTGTCTCCAATCACTTTGTATGACCATGATTTGTCTTGACTGGTCTGGTTCTTTTGCTTGATCTATTTCCATTGGATCTGTTGTCTCCTTCTCTTTTTCTGTGTTTCCGAGTTGTTTGATGGATGAGGCTGTGAGTTCTTCCATAAATATACTGGGTGGTACTTTTGCTCTATCTGATCCTAATTTGGCTAACACATCTGCTGCAATGTTGGAGTCTGTTAGTACATGATGGATTTCGAGCCCTTGTAATTTTTTCTCCAATTTTCTGACTTCTGCACAGTACGTGTCCATATTATCTTTTGTACAATCCCAATCCTTGTTGACTTGATTGATTACTACAGCTGAATCACCGTAGACAAGTAGTCTTTTAATCCCAAGCGAGCTTACAACTCTTAGACCGTGTATTAATGCTTCATATTCTGCCTCATTGGTAGTTGCCTGCCAAAGTATTTATAGCACATATTTTAACTGTCTCCCTTCTGGTGATATGAATAGTACTCCTGCTCCAGCTCCTCCTAACTTTAGGGAACCGTCAAAATACATTTTCCAATGATCAAGTATTGGTTCGGGTTCTTTTTGACTGATTTTTGTCCATTCAGCAATGAAGTCGGATAATGCTTGAGATTTTATTACTGTTTTTGGTTTTGAAGTCTAGGTTGAGAGCACCGAGTTCTACTGCCCATTTTGATATCCGACCTGTTGCATCTTTGTTGCGTAGAATGTCTTGAAGTGAAAAATTGGTTACCACTGTAATCTTGTGTTCATGGAAATAATGTCTTAGCTTTCTTGATGATATCAACACTGCATAAAGTAGTTTTTGCATGTGTGGGTATCTCACTTTTAATTCTGTTAATACTTCGCTTATGTAATAGACTGGTCTTTGCATTTTGTATGCGTGTCCGGGTTCTTCTCTCTCAACCACAATTGCTGTGCTGACAACGTTCTTGGTTGCTGTAATGTATATCATCATATCCTCTTTGTCTTTTGGTGGTGTCATTACTGGTGATGATGCCAAGTATTCTTTTAACTTTTGGAATGCTTCTTCTTCCTCTTCTGTCCATTCAAAATTTCCTACCTTTTTCAATAATTTGAAGAAAGGTAGCCCTTTTTCTCCTAGTCAGGAGATGAATCTGTTGAGTGCTGCCATGCATCCTGTAAGCTTCTGTATGTCTTTAACATTCTTTGGAGGTTTCATATCCATGATGGCTTTAACCTGCTTTCTACTTGCTTCAATTCCTTGGTTGCTGACTAGAAACCCGAGCAGTTGTCCTGATGGTACCCCAAAAACACACTTTGTGGGGTTTAGCTTCCACTGCCATGCTTTTAGATTCTTGAAAGTCTCCTCGAGGTCTTCTATCAATGATTCGGGTTCTTTTGTCTTGATTACTACATCATCAATGTATGCTTCTGCATTTCTTCCGACTTGACTCCCCAAGCAAGTTTGAATTGCTCTTTGATATGTTGCCCCTGTATTTTTTAGCCCAAAAGGCATTGATTTATAGCAATATGCCCCAAAGGGTGTAATGAACGATGTCTTGCTTTGGTCTTCTTCTCTTAAGGATATTTGATGATAGCCTGAATAGCAATCTAGAAAGGATAACAGAGCTGATCCTGCTGTCGAGCCGATGATTTGATCAATCCTTGGTGGGACATATGAATCTTTTGAGCAATGTTTGTTGAGGTCTGTGTAGTCGATGCACATGTGCCATTCTTTTGAATTCTTCTTCTCTACTAGGACCGGGTTGGCAAGCCAATCCGGGTTGATTATTTCTCTGATGAATCCTGCTGTCATGAGCTTGGTGATCTCTTTTTTTATTGTTGCTTTTCTGTCTAGAGCGAATCTTCGTAACTTCTGCTTAACGGGTTTGGACCCTTTGTTCACATCAATTATGTGCTCAGCCAACTCCCTTGGGACCCCTAGCATGTCTGCTGGCTTCCAAGCGAAAATATCTTTGTTGTCCCGAAGAAAGTTGGTGAGCGCGAGTTCCTATTTGGGGTCGAGATTTGCACTGATGATTGCTGTCTTCTCCGGATCACCAGTCAATAGGTCAATAGTCTTGGTAGCGGCTTCTTTTGGTGGTGCGAAGTTGCTTGGCTTCTTAGCTGGTATCTTAATCTCATCTGGGTCCATTTTGTTGGCCAGCATTGCAATCTCCTTTTCTTCTTTTATATCTTGTAATCTTTCGGATATTTGTACTGCTTGTACGTCGCAATCATGTACTTTCTTTAGATCTCCTTTCAATGATAATATGCCCTTTGTTGTTGGCATCTTGAGTAGTAGGTATGGATAATGTGGTACTGCCATGTATTTTGTTAAAGCTGGTCTCCCAAGTATTGCGTGGTAGCATGATTCAAAGTCTGCAACTTCGAATTTGATGAATTCCGTCTGGTATTTGTCTGGTGTGCTAAAGGTGACAGGTAGGGTTATCTGTCCGAGGGGCATAGTTGCTCTACCGGGTACTATTCTGTAGAATGGTGTGCTTGTGGGTGTCATTAGCCCTTCACAATCTAGATTCATCCTTTTGAGAGTATCTGTGAAAATTATGTTAAACCTGGCTCCTTCATCGATGAGTACTTTAGTTACTGCTGCTCCTGCGATAGTCAGACCCAGTACCAGCGGGTAGCATCCTGCGTTTGCTGCACTGGTCCATTGGTCTTCTCTTGTGAAGTGGATGGGGTATTCTGACCAATCTAGATATCTTGGGATGGCTGGTTCAGCTGCCATGATGGCTCTGTGAGCTAGTTTCTCTTGTCTTTTGCTTCGTGTGTTAGGAACACCTAAAAATATCACCGCTAATTGGCGTTGGGGTTCTTGATAATCTCCTTCAGCTCTCTTTTCCTCCTTCTTGGATTCTTCTTGCTTTGGCTCCGGGTTGTTTTGATTCCTGTTTTCTCTCTTCATGAATTGCCGCTAAAAAGTGCTGCATTCAACTAACTTGTGTCTGGCCCCTGGGTGTATGTGACATGGCATGTTTTCTATGTTTTCTGGCGCTCTTCCTCAGCAGTTGTTACTCTGATAGTTGCTATTACTGTTGTAACTGATGTTGTTACGGTTGTTGCTATTGTTGTAGTTGCCATTGTGATTGCTACCATTGCTATCATTGCCGTTGCCATTGTATCTTCTTTTGTTGTCTATGGTTGCCACCATATTGTCCTGCCTTGGTCTTTTGTCTTGCTGTCTGTAATCGGGTCTTCTATTCTCTGGGTTATCCCTAGCAAATCTGTGCCGAGTTCTTTCCTCTGATGAAATTAGCTTCTCAACAACCCTCTTGAAGTCTTCATTTGATCTTGGGTTCTCATTGAAATAGTCCTTGTATTGCTAGTTCGCCTAGATTCCTTCGGCAAAGGCCTCTATCACCTCCCTGTCAGTAATGTCGTGGACTTGAGCCCTGAATTATCCAAATCTTCTATAGTATTCCCTTACACTTTCTCCTCACCTTTGCTTTACTCCTTTCAATTCGGCTGCAGTCATTGGATGGGTAATAATGCCTACGAAGTTGTTGCAGAAAGCTTCCTGCAAGTCTTCCCAATACCTGATTGATCTTGGCCTCAATTTGTCAAACCATTGTAGCGGCATTGCTTTGAGGGCCATTTGGAAGAATAGAGCCTTGATGTCGTCGTCTCCTCCAGCTAATTCAATAGATTGGGAGTAAACCCTTAGCCATTGTCTTGGTTCGACTTTGCCATCATACTTGGAATGATTTGCTGGTTTAAACTTATGCGGTAGCTTTAAAGTTTGTAGTCTTCCTATGAAACAAGGGAATCTGTCGTATGGTTTCGTTCTTCCGTAATCTGGCGATCTTGCCCTTCTGTAATAAGACCTGTCTTCTTTTAACTCAGACTCTCCGTAGTCATCTTCTTTGTCAAATCTTCTTGACATTTCTTGGTAGTGTTGGCTTAATTCTGGTTTGTCTCTTTCTTGTTGCTTTGAGTAGTGTTCCTTCCTTCCATTGATATCAGCATTTTTTGCTGGTCCTATCCTTTGAAAATTTGATTTTTTGGGTGGCTGCTCCCTTTGTGGCTCCTGTGGAATTTCTTCGCCGGGTTGTTTTTCTGATCCCCCGACTTCTTTCTTCTGGTCTTCCCTTGCTTTCCCGTTATTCGTGACGGTGTACAACTCTTTTGTTAATTCTTCAATTCTTTCCCTTTTTGTTTTTTTGTGGCTTCTTTTTCCGCCTTCTTTCTGTTGTATTCCGTTAGCTCTGCTTTGTATTTATTCCAGACTTGCTTCCTTTGTTTAGCCCGGTTCCTCCTTCCAGCTTTCAATTTGTTCTTCTTTAGCCTTGCTAGTCTTTGCTCATCATTTTTGTTGCTGTCGCTTTTCTCATCTGGCGAGATGTTGCCTTCTGATTCGTCTGAAGATTTTATATCTGGTATCTGTGGTGGCTCCAAAGGTTGTTCTAACTACTCCGCCATGTATACAGTATACCTCTTCCGAGCTCTCCTTGTACGGTATTCCATCCTTCGTTTGGTTGAGCTATCTGTAGCTTCTGAACTGGATCCGAGTTCTTTTCCCTCTTGATAAGGTAGTTCTTCAACGCGCGTGCCAGTCTGGACTTTGCTTGAGGTGAAAGAACCTGGACAATGCACCACACAATCTTGCGGGGTCACTGTCATGATCATCTCAAGATGGCAACAGGTACGTACCTGATGGATACTGGCCACCCGTACCCGCACCCGCCAGATCAAAATCTTACCCGTCGGGTTACCCATACCCGCAGGCGGGTAGAAAATTCATTCCATACCCGCACCCGACGGGTAATTCTTACCCGACGGGTAATTCTTACCCGACAATATACCCGAGTTCACACACCAAAATATAATAGCTTCCAGCAAAACAAATCAACAATAGAGCAACAAAACAGAAATATGGGCTGGTGGAGTGGAGTGAGGATGAGGATTAGGGTTTGAGGGAGTTCTGGAATATATATACTCATATACTTATATGGGCCAAATATGGGCCATATGTTTATATAGGCTAAAATTGTAGAGGTTGGATATTATTTATGCGGGTTTTTTTACCCACGGGTATACGGGTATGGGTAGTATACACCCACACCCGTACCCGCATACCCGATGGATACAAGAATTCGTCCAATAACGTACCCGCGGGTGCAAAATGTCTTCCATACCCGCCTCCTTATCGGGTAAAACCCGTCGGGTACTCGGGTTTCGGGTACCCGTTGCCATCTTGATGATCATCCCTTCTTGTGCTCCCTCCAGGAGTATTCTTCTTGCTGAGTTCATCTTGTTTTGGTTAAAGTGTTGATAGACTGATGCCGAGTTGCGCAGTCCGTAAGTTCCCAAGTTCTTCTTTGAGTTGTACGGGTCGTATCCCTTCGCGATCGTTGTTGTGTCTCCGAGTCCAATTAGGCTTGGCTCTTGTGCCGTGAAGATTGTCTTGGAATCAGGTTGTATCTCTTTTTCAGAGTTGGTTTCGTATCCGCTTTCTTCCTTATTCCGAGTTGTATCCGAAGTTGAGAGTTTCGTCATCTTCTCAGCGAGTTTGTATTGAACTTCGTCATCGAATTCTTTTTTCTTCTCGAGACAGGCACGAAGCTTGCCGTCGCCGTCGACCTTGCAGATCCGGGATCCAAAGACAAAGGTTGTTCCTCACCGAAAAGGTCATCTTGAGGTTGAGGTCCACCGAACTCTCGAGAAAAAATTTGTCGAAGCCCCTACCGGCGCGCCAAATTGTCGATGTTTTACCACCGATAACCGCCACGGGTACCGGGGCCGATTGTTTGAACTTCGCGAATAGCGAATTGGTGGTTACGCAAAGAGACTCACGATTTATCATTGGTTCGAGGCCCTCGACTTGGTCGAGTAATAACCTTACGCGTCCGCTTTTGGCGTTAGCCTATTTGCATTGTATTGCTTTGAGTATCGGGTATCGTTCTCCTTATAATGGGTACCCTCACCACCCTTTATAGTCCAGCTACGAGAGGCGTTGTTTGTGTCTCTATTCGAGATACAAGGTCGAGTCCTAAGCTACGCTTGAGCGTCTTTCCTTGTATAGTTTGCGTTGGAATTTCGGTTTTGCACGTTGCTTTGCTCCGCGTTCTTCTTGGCGATTGGGCTGTAGGCCTTGTTACCAAGGCCTACCTCCCTACAGTATGGTCTATGGGGGGCCCGTAGGGTTCCCCATCGACATGCCCCGCCTCGGTTCGCGCCGCGGCCAGGCCGAATCCGATCATGGCCCGCGCGCCTCCCCGCGCACGCTCTGCCTGCGTCAAGCCTCGTCGCTAACGCCGAGCCAGCCTCTGGACGTCGCTCATTCGGCCGGCGCACTGCCTCCCCTACGATGCTCTACTTGGAGGTAGAAAAGGACTTGAACGTAAATAGAAATTTTTGCTGTGTCCACTTTGAATAAATGCCAGACTCATAGATTTGCAAATAGGGGCTTAGTTAATTCCAGGGAAACTTAGGGCCTCTTAGCAATTTGGTGCCGCTGCCGCTAGGCTTCCCATCGTGGGCCGGCCTGCTCTCACTAGGCCGCCCACGTCTATCGCGCACGCTAGGGCCGCTTCTTTGCTTGTTGTGTCCGCCGCGCTTCTGCTGGCTGTGCTGGTGTGTGCATGATGTCGCCGCTTGCGCTTAGGTCAGCAAGGCTCACCGCTGCCGTGACCTCCACTATACCTGTGTCTTGTAGCGTTTTGCGTTGGGCCCAGATCGTTGACACCGGCACTTTTCGATTTGTAGAGCAATTTCTAATTTAGCTTATAAGGTAAATTTGTAAATTCAAAATAAAATTGTGTTGGTATCCAAAAATGGTGAAACCAATTTTATTAAGTTTCTAAAATCATGATCTACCGGATAGTGTATTTTGTTCGCATACGTTCTATATGTTTTTAGGGTTGCTCTAATTATTTTAAAATGTTTAGTATTGTTAAAATGTAAACTTGTATGAAATTCCGTGATAAATCGGTGATAGTGTTGACTCTAAAAATGTTACAGTAAATTACTAATATTATTAGCTGCTCACTATAATTTTTGTAACTCCAGAATAATTAGTTTACTAGATAGATAATGGTGCCCTATTTCGAATAAAGATTAAATCGATACAACGGAATAAAGAAACACGTTGGAATTTTATAACTAAAACACTTGTTGGGAGATGACACTTTTGTCGACGATGTTGATACGTAGATTAGTACGTTAGTTATTAGAGCTAGCTTGTTAGTTCGTAGTATGTACTCTGTTTTAAGAGTTGTTGTTGCCTTGTTAATTATTTGTTGTATCATCTGCATCAATGCATATCATATAGGTACGATGATGGATCAACGGATCACAGTCTGTTCGCTTGGTCGTATTTAACTTATAAGCCATGGCTTATCAGCCAATGAATAGTGTTTTTCTCTCACATCAAACCAGCCAACAGCACTTTCAGCCATGACTTACCAAACCAGCCCAAACGAACAGGGCGTCAATTGAAGGATGATTGGATATCTGAAGATGGTGTAATGGTATTCTCTCCAGGAGATGATGCAATGAGCTTTCTATTCAGTTGATGGTGGATGATCTGAAGATGCAGATACTAACTTTTTAGTATATATCTTACCCAGGCAAGCCCCCGGTGCATAACCCCTACTTTTTTGCACTTTAAATTATAATTGTGCGTTAAGTTTTAAGGAGTTAAATAAAACCCATTTGCATATATATATCTTTATCATATGAGTCGTACTAGTATGACATGATCGTGTAGATTGTTATGCTATAGGACTCCGGTAGAAGTCGAGTGATTACCTGTCACTCGCGAGAGATAGGAAATATATTACTGTATTATTATCACTTGGAATATATAAATGATGAAAGAAAAAATGGAGACCGGATAGGGATATGGTTTGGGTATTGGTCGATGTAAGAGGTTGTGTCCTGCGGCCAAAGGGGCATAGCTTGGTTACACTATTTTCCCTGTCTATGTCAGTTAAGGACCGGCGTTGCATTGGACTCTAGGCAACTTACAGACTTATTATCCCGAGCACATACTTGGGTATGGGCGCAGGGAAGACTTATTACCCTCTTGTCATGGGTTCCGGCTCTTTCCGGACTGACTGTCAGGGTGATTTTTGGGTGGAGGTCCTTGCACCGCACTGAGTCTGGGACTCAGAGACGGAGACTTGAAGTCCCAGTTTGGACAGGGACCTGGACCCCGTGACAGGAGGATAGTGGGTTGGTCCTGCTTGTGCCTAGGGTACAAGCAGGGCATGTGTTTTCGAGGTATCCAGCTGGGGGCATTGATTTACGAATCGCCGACGTTCCGGTATGACCTGTCTACACTCTAACGTCGTAGTAAGAACTGAAAGATGGTAAAAGGATTCTGATTGCTTACCACCTGCTTGAAAGTAGCACAGGTGCTTACATAGAATGGTTAGTTAATGAACTAATGCGACTGCTAATAAAAATTGAATATAAGGACGCACGCTTAGTAATGCTTCCTGCAGATGCAATAACCCCACCAGCCAGATAGTCTTGCATATCCTTGGAGTCTTTTTCTTTCTTTCTGTCGAGTAAGTCTTGCTGAGTACAATGGAGTACTCAGGGTTTTATTTTCCCCTGTTGCAGGTGATAGTCGAATGCTAGAGCTGACTCTTGTGTGTGGACTCCTCCTGGTGGGCTCAGAGAGAATTCCTTTACGCTGCGATCATAGTCTTTATCTATAACCCTCACTAAATTTTTTTATAAATGGAAGTTTTGTAATCTGTTGTCATAATTTATGTATATCAATACTTCATCATGTCATAAATAGATGTTATTTTCGATGTACTCTGATCACATGTTTATATTCCGCTGTTAAATTAAATTGTTCGTAACTCTGATAACATGATTATATTCTGCTGTTATAATAATCAATATTATACTCTGATGCTACATATAAAGTGATGTAAGAAATGATTTAATAATGTTGTAAGCTTTATTCTCTCATTTGTGATCCTGATGGAAAAATATGGATTTTTGGGTTCTCCCTCGGGGTGTGCTCGACGGAACTGCATAATTTGGTGTCCTCTCTTGAGTACTTAGTGTCTAATGAAAGACAAAAACTCCTGGGAGACATTAGATTAGGCGGTTCTGTCACATTTATAGTCGGCTAGACGACGAGGGAGGCATGCATATTCAAGCGTGGTACGATGACGGTGTCGAGCTAGAAAAGGGTTATAAGTGGTTGAGGAGGGCAGCGGGAGTTTGGATCAAAGGGTGTCTGTTCGCCGAGCGATGACAAATTGAATGAGAGGTGGACGAGCACACTGGCTTGGAGCGAAGGGAACGGGAGGATGGTAGATGGAAAGTAAAAAAAGAATCAACACGAAATAAAAACCCTCTATCTAATCTGTAGTAAATGGAAGTGGAAGAGAGGATTTGAGAATCGTTATGCTTGAAGGGGCTGAATAATCCGGGGGGCGTGTTTAGACGCGTGGGACACGATCCAAACGCGCGCTAAGGGCCTGTTTGGTTGGAGACTTGTGTTACTTGCCTGGTAAAAAGTGTTGCTTGGAATTTCAATGAAATTTGCCTCACGGGGTAAGTAGAGAGATGATCTGTTTGGTTGGATACTTGTGCCTGATAAGTTTAATAATGAGAGAGAATATGTTTTCTTATGTATACAACTAATATTTTGGAACTTGTATGTATACAACTAATACTGTTAGAATAATGTACACCATAATAATATACTAGAATATAAATCAATGATTTTTGTGTATAAATAATATGCATAAAAATGTAATTATTTTTAATATTTTATTTATTAACAATTCGTGTAGATAATTATGGAACAAATAGAAATTAAACATAGCAAAGCCACCGTGATAAGCGATGTTGAGTAACAGAAGACAGGAAAAAGAACAAAACGTAAATGGCATCATTTCACAGGAAGGTAAAGAAAAAAAAAGACAAAAGAAAAAGAAAGAAAGATAGAAGACGTCACTACTACAGTACCGTATTAATTATCACCAGGCAACCTGGTCCTGTACCCAGGCGCTCAGTTTTCATGGCCTGGCTGTGGCCGCCCTTGCCTGGTCCAGGCGTGTATTCAGGGTTCAAAGCAAACACAGTACCGGCAATCTTCAGGCAGGTGTTTGCTCAGGCAGTCAGGCACAATGTGCAATCCAAACAAGCCCTAACTCCGACAGCTGCGGTGCGGCGCGGCGCGGTTGGAGCAACGGATGCAGCCTTGGGGACGGAAAACGAAGGGAACGCGCGCAGAGGGCCGTAGAGGAAGGCGACGCGTCCCAGACTTAGCCTTTTGAGGATTCCAACGCGAACAAAGGCCAAAGTCCGGAGCCCCGGTCCTCGTGCTCGCCGCCCGCAACGCATCGCCTCTGCAGTCTGCACCCTCTGCAGTCTGTCCACCCTTTTTTTTTTTTTACCATTCACGATTCTTTCTTACCTTTCGCTGTCTCCACGACTACTTCTAGGTAACTATACTGTACAAGTGTTAGTAGTGACCACTGGTGCTAGGCGTATACTACTCCATACAATAGTGACGTGAAAAGGGCAGTAAAGGTGCGTGTCTTCGTGACCAACCTACCTCTGTCCCCGAACGGTCGCTACTATGGGTTACGTGGGGGTCAAAGTATTTCACGGTTGACAAGTTTTTTTTAAATAATATTCATATTTATAGTCTCAAATTAATTTATTATAAAAATACATTTTATAATTAATCTAACGATATTTATTTCATATTATAAATATTTATATTTTTTAATCTATAACTGGTCAAACCTGATATACTAAAACGCGACACTATTTCATAATTGCAATCTTTTGATGAGTAAAAGTGTATCACGCTACTCTCTAGTAGTATTTGACTGATGATGATATGGCTCTGCTCGGGTACATGGCCCCGGCGATCATCAGCAAGGCCACAGCCGAACTCCTACTAGAAAACTAGAAATTTTAATGTGACACAAAGAAAAGAATCGGTTTCAAACAATTTCTCATGAAATATTTCCTATCTTTGTAGCGTTTGATGGCGATTTTAGTTTCTATTGAGAACTAAAGCGTTTCTAGCTGTCGACGATCAGTAGACTCTACAGTAGCTATACAGACAGCGTTGCATTGCAGCCGTTGCTCGTCACATGTCACGACCGGTTCCCCGGCGCGTGTTGGTTTTCTCCCCTCTGCGACCGACCTGCGCCCGTGTCCGTCCGTATTGTCGCTGTCGCTGCTGACTGGGCACGACATGAACCGGGGAGGAGGGGCCCGCGCCGCAGCGAGAGCGACTACTCGCATCTATTCCAGCCCCACTCCCCGGGCAGAGGCAGGGGCAGGGGCAGCAGGGCCCATGCCGTCCGTGGTCCGTCCCTCATGGCCAAGAAGGCGCGCCGAAGCTCAACAAATATGAATATCCCCGAAACCAAATCGCAGTGGCAGTAACAAACGAGCCTCGCGTCGGCGGCTGCAATAATGGAGGAGGGCCTGGGGAGCTGGCGGCCGGGGCACCGATGAATGCCCGGAGCCATTTGCGCCGCGTCGCGCTTGCATTTTGCGTCCGCATCGGCCCGCCTGCGTCATAAAGCGCTGCGGCACCTCATTCCCTGCAGCTCGCTTTCATGCCTGTCTGTACTCTACTAGTATACCAAAATAAAGTCCGAAACTAATTTGTTTCTAATATTTCCTGATCATGAAGAAATTAGTCAGCACTCAGCACCTGTTATTGCAGCTTCTGACAGAGTCAGGGTCTCTGCGTGGGTGTGCATGCGTCGCCTCCTCCTCAGGTCCTCGCCCTCCTCCTCCTCTCTGCCCTGGGCCCTGGCCCCCCGGAGTGCAGTAGAGTGAGCAGGGAGCAGCAGCCGTGCTGCCGTAGTACTGACTGCGCTGAGCATTGGATGTGCCCATCAATTCCGTGCTGAGCGTGTCATCACTCGACCTGCTTCTTTGTCCTCGAGCTGCTGCCACGCCAGTGCCCCCACCCCCCAGTGCCACTGCCATCGATCAATAGCTTCGCTTCGCGTTTCCAAGCGCAACAACAACCGCAGTGGCAGTCGCGCGTGTAGCGCAGTGGCTGAGCTCCGGTGGTGGGAGCTGGCCGGCCGGGGTTCGAACCCCGGTTCTGCACCGCTTGCTTCGTGCAAGCAAATAATTTTGTACGAACAGTTGCTATGAGAGGCGGAAAAAAAACAACAACCGCAGTGACTTGGACCCGAGCCGGACGCCCGGACGGGCGCTACAGTGACACCCAGCTTTCCCGGCCAATGGACGCGCACCTGCTTACGCACTGCTCCTACTACAGTGCTAGTAGTACGCATTTACTACTGCTCGTCTCCTCTTCTGTAGCTAAAGGCCTAGAGAGGGAAATCCCTCCATGAAAGTTTTTTGCACGAATCAATTAGATTCCTAAACAAAAAAAAAGGTTGCACCAGCTCTGTGAAATTTTTGCATTTTGGCCCCTTTTGAAAACATTTTTTACAAAAAGACCTCTGACAAAACGTTGGCTGAAAATAGACCATTTTTAGGCGTCTTAGAACATGATGCCAAGGTATGAGGGTCGGCGTCGACTGACACGACGCCAAGGTCTTGCCACGTCACGGACGACCCCGATCGACGGTGATACGGTGGCGCATGGGGTCCGACACGTCGGCGTTGTGGCGCCCAACCTCGGTATTTGTGGGACTACACGCCGAGCTATTGGCACCATCCGTGCCCAAAGCGGCCCAACAACGCTTCGTGGCCCAAATAGCTCGGCGGCCCGACTCAACGTCGAGGTCTGGACTTGAAGAACATGGCCCCCTTCTTCTTCCTCCTCCATTGTGAAACCCTCATGCAATTTCTCGCTTCTTCGCCCCCTCTCTCTCCCACGAAACCCTAACTCCCAAAAGCGACCCTAGGTGCCCCGATCTCGTCTCACGAAGCTTTCTCGAGGTAATGGTCCCTCCCCTCCTCCAATCTATCCGCGTAGATGTGCTTGCATTATCTCTAATCATGTGGAATCATGGGTGTATGGTGTTTTGCTATATGTGTATTTGCATTTGCAAAATGTATGGTTGATTGAGTGCATTGTTGTTTAACTGTTTTATGTGCGGAACATGTTAGGTTAGTTTGGTTTCTAGTTATTTTAGTCATTAGGGTTCTTTGTTTATTGTAGGTGTCATTAGGGTTAGTTATTTGTTGGTCATTAGGGTTAGTGTGTATTTTAGTTATTTGTTGGTGATTAGATTTCAATTTTTTATGACTAGAAATGATTATGTTGTTGGGGTTGAAAAAAGATGAAATGATATATTTTAGTTTCTACTTATTGGATTGAAACTCGCATGATATATTGATATGTGACACTACTTGTTGTGTGATGGTTGTAGATGGATAAATTAGTGAGGTTGCATCATGGAGGCCGTATTGTTAGGATAAGAGATGATAGTTTGGAATTTCTGGACATGTGTGAGGAGTTGTTGATTTTTTCTAAAACACCATTTTTGACCCAGTTAGTGGAGCGAGTGAAGGTTAAGTTAGGCTGGAATGATCTTGGTTTACTATGGAAGAGTAGAGGACCTAGGCGGCGGAAGCGGTTCAGGATGGACATGGACCGAGCCACGAAAGGTAGATCAACCACGAGTAAGGTTGGGACACATTTTGTAGAGGACACCCAAAAGAGTCGTTGCTCTGGTTGCCATAAGATGGGCCACAATGAGAGAAAATGTCCTGAACTACTTAGACAACAGGTATCCATCAAGCTAGCTACTTGAATTGCTTTGTGTAATAGTGCATTGGTTTACTTTTGTTTTTTATTGTTATGTTACTTCGTACCACATATACATGCTTTAACTTATACTAATGCTTTGGCATTCCTTATGTTGCAGGATGGATCGGTTCCCCTTCTTGATCCAAGGTTCGATGAGCACCACCGGGCTCGGAGGATCGAAACGAGAGGTATATTCAATAATCCGTATGAAACAAATTGCATTGTTCATCTTTTGCTCTATAGTCCATGCTCTTTATAAAGTGACATTAACTAATACTTTTTCATGCTTGTCTTTTTTTTGCAGTGTTTTGAAAGAGGCCAATGACACATGAGGCCTCACGACCATGGTTACAACGAGAGGTACCACGCCCTCTGCAATGGCGAAACTTGCTACCGCTGCTTTGTGTTTGTCGTCGAGGCACGCCACCTTTTGCGACGGCGTTGATAGAGGAAGCAACTTTCACCTCGCAAGTGGGAGATACGGTCACCTTGAGGACGGATGATCCTTGAGTCAAAATCGAGGCTTCCCAAGTGATAGGAGACACGGAGTCTGAAGGATGGCGAGAGCGGGTTGAGCACTTCTTGGGACGCCTCAGCGCGCTTTGGAGACGGGCAAGCGCATTTGCAAGCAGGGGGTGTCGAGGTGGCTTCGACGATTGGAGTGCCCACCCAACGACGCCTCCTCTCGCATCATTCTTTTCTCGTCGTCCGACTTGTCCTCATTACCACTTCTAGGGCCATACTCTAGGTCAAAGATAGTGAGATATGTGATGTATTGTTGATGGGGATAGATAGGAGGAGGGTCGACCCATCTAGTGAAGCCACAGTTATCGGACATGCTTTTGAATCCGAAACCCATCTACTAATAAGTACTACTAGAAACCAAATGCAAATCTAAAAAGAGAGAGTTCAAAGGAAATACAAATCATCGGCATCCGAAAAGGCGATGGCCTCCTCCTCCATCGTTGTACATCAAGGCATAATCCAAACCGCGGCATTTTGGCCAATCTTCAATGCGCGAGTTATGATCTAAGAGGTCTCTCACGGGTGAAGTCAATCTTTCTCTCCAAAGGAAAATTGGTTCTTCAAAAAAAAAGGACCCAGAGAACCCTCCCCACAATCGGAGTCCCTTCCTCACCCCCTTTCCTGCCAAGAAAACCCTTTCCACTCGAGGAACCTCCGCTGTTCGACATTTGCTAAAACTAAACCGAAAAACAAGTTGTGTGGATGTGGAGCAAGACATGGAGCACTATATATAGAGATGAAGGCGTGTTCACTATGAATGCTACTTGAAAAAACTTATGGTACTCATTTATTGAATCAGAAGGCTATATGCTTCATCGAAAAGCCTACAACCATTTGGTCATTTCATCCGAAAAGGGTGTTTTGTCACTTCATCTAAATGACATCACTCGATATTAAATACATGGAGCACAAAAACGAATCTAGGCTTTTCGGTGAGTTTTCAAATAGACTTTTCATTTTATATATTTTTAGCCCTTTAAATCAGGAAGTCCGTTGGCAGAATGGAGGAGGAAGAAGCAGGGAGACGCACGACACAAGTCAGACACAATCTGTTCGGAGTGACGAGCTATTGGGCCACTGTGTTGTTGTTGCATGATTTTGCGGATGCCAATATTCAGGGTAGATGAGATGGAACCCTGTGGCTAAGAGCATCGAACCCCATGCGCCAGTGTGCCGGGGTCGGTGCGGCAACGCCTAAACATGGTCTATTTTCAGCAAACGTTTTGTCAGAGGTCTTTTTATAAAAAATGTTTTCAAAAGGGGCCAAAATGCAAAAAATTCACACCAGCTCTGCAATGCAATGTGTTTTGGCTATTTGCGAAAAGGAAGCAACCTCGTGGAGTACACGTCCTTGGGAGCCTTGGCAATGGCAAGTGTGAGTAGATTGGAGACTGAAAGCCAAGTATACGACGGCTCACACGGCTCGCTTCCTCTTATCTCGCATTTGCTCTGCTCCCAACAGGAGTAGTGAGTTCCAATGGCCACGGGCACCGCGGCGCGGGAGTGAAGCTCCAAGCCTCCAACGCTTCCTTTCGCGCCTTCCAATGGAACAGAGCAGCCCGTTCATTCATCATCGGTCCAAAAGGCAAGGGGCTCCTCCAACGAAAGGCGGCACCGCCGTTTCAAAAGCCGAGTTGCTGAAAACTGCCACGGGGGATGGCAAAAAAGGAAAGAAAAGGGCAAAACCACTCCTTTTGGTGCCAAGAAAAACAGCACGAAACGTGCTGTTCCGTTTCAGCCTTTCGTTCGACACGAAGAAAAACACAAGTCTTGATCGAAATGGCTCTTGCATCAGTTTACACCTCCATGGGTAATTTAACAATTTAAGCGAATAGAATAAATAGGAGCAGATCACGATTTTAATTTATTTATATATTTACTTAAATCAGGAAGTCCGTTGGCGGGGGAGGAGAGCAGAGACTATGGAACGACACAACACAACACAACCTGTTCGGAGTGACGATATCAAAGCTGCATGATTTTTGCATTATTCAGGGAGATCAGATGGAACCCCACTAATGCATGCAAGCAACACGCTTGCTTAACAACGAGCTTGTGCGGAACGAAGGAAAGAAAAGAAAAAAAAATTAATGCCTTTGCACCGATGCTATGCTACCCTTTCCTGGGCACAGGCAGCAGAGGCTGGGGAGAAGTGGACAACGTGGCAGGCATAACTTGGTGCCACCCCCAACCAATTGCAGAACATCCATTGCCAAGCTTAATGCAAAGTTTCGCTAAACAAACATCCTCCTACTCGATCCTCATGGCAGGAAGAATCAAATACTGACGACATTCAACGCACATATGAATCACAAGCACAGTACACAACAGAAACAGTCGACATCATGCAGAAAAGGGAAAGAGGGATACCACTAGTTCTCTTGCAAGAAGTTCATTGTTGAACTGAACCGAACCAAAGGAGCAAAAATATGGTACAGAGGAGGATGGAGGGGTGAGAAGAGAGGTGAAATTGGATGGGATAATGCCCAATCTTTTGCCCCCACCCTCTAATCCTCACATGCTCATCAGAGTGCAAGAAATTCATCATTAAAAAAAGCAAGAAGATGAAAAGGGCGTGGAGCAGAGGCGCTCCCTGATCAAAACCCTCCACCTCCTTGTTGGTGGTCTCCTTCCTTCCCCCTATTCTACAAGAACCGGCGAGCGGCGGCGGAGGTGGGGCAGCCCGATCAGTTCCAGGCGCCCCACACCTTCTCCCCGATGAAGCGCACCAGCCTCCCCACCGTGCTCTTCTCGGCGCCACCACCGAGACCGTCGCCGATGCTGCAGTCGCCCTCGCTGACCACCGAGGCGGCGTCCCCGTCCCCGTAGCCGTCGCCGTCCATGCTGCTGCCCCCCTCTTCCTCCTCCTCCTCCTCGTCGCCGTCGCACTCGTACTCGCCGTGGTGGTCCATGCCCACGCCCATCCCCGCGCCACCGTCGCAGCCCGGGAGGTGGTCCACGGCAGGGCCCGTCTCCGCGGCGTCGTCGTCGGCAGCGTCGCCATCGCCGCCGCGGCGGCCACCGCGGCGCCGGCGCCGTGGAGGGCGGCGCGGGGGCCCACCACCTAGCCCGCCTCCTCCCTCCTCGACGGCGTCGATGATGCGGTGGATGAGGTGGCGGTTGGGCGACGCGTCCCAGCGCGCCCAGAAGCTCTTGTAGCAGCCGAAGCAGGCGCAGCCCATCTCCGGCGGGTGGGGCCCGCGGCGGCGGCGCGGGCGGCCGCCCGCCGCCGCGCCGCCGCAGGACAGGAGGTAGGCCAGCACCTCCTGCTCCTCGGCCGTCAGCGCGGACGCCAGGCCCAGCACGGCGGCCGGCAGCGCCACGGCCGCCGCCGCGTCCGCCGGCGCCGGGTGCACCCGCCGACCCTTGCCGCCCTGGTACAGCTTCTTCATCGACCCTGCTCAGTGGCTCACTCTCCCGCTCGGTCGCTCGCTGTCGCTGGCTTCCCCGCCCGCCTTAGCCGCCCGCAGACTGGGGTTAGGTGCCCACCAACTGCTCGACGAAAAGCCAAGCGGAGGCGACGGGCGGGAGTTGGTGAGTAGGTGGCGGAGGCTCTCGTCGGCTAGGACGTAGCTGTTTGGAGTAGCTGCGGGATGGCAGCCGCGCAGCTCGTGCTGGTACTGCTTCCCTTCCCTACCGAGCCCGAGGGTTTTTGCTCGCGTCGGCTCTTGCCCTTTTGGGGACGAACAAGGCAAAGGAGAAGCCAAGAAGAGGATGGGGGAGGAGGACAGGAGGTTGTGGAGGTTGGTTTGGTGGGTGGGAACTGCGAGCTGCTTGCTGCCTAGAGCCTCTACTCCTCTACTACTGGGTGGGAGAGGGATGGGGCGGGGACGGAGGAGGACGACACGGGGGGAGGGAATCTGATGGGACGGAGAGAGGCCCCCGGCTGGCTTGGCCTGGCCTTGGATTTGTGTGGTGGCGACGGCGTCGGCGACGGGAGTAATCTTTGGTATGACCACGTAAACGTAGACGCCTAGACGGTCCTGGTCTGAGGTCCGGACGCGACAGACAGCGGCGGCATTCGGCATACAGTACGGCTGTGCCTGTGCTGTTGTACCGTGTGTGTGCACGGCCCCCGTGGGCTACGTTTTCAGACCTTACGGTCACCGCACCACCTTTTCTTCTCCTACTTTTGCATCTTTTTCAAAGTACACCGAGGGCCTTTTTAGGAGTTGAATAGGAAGACCACCGGCAGCATGAGGCACAGTTTGGAACACGGTATTTTTTATGTAACGAGTTTTTATAAAACTAAATTGATTTCTTATGAAATTGCTAGCATACGAATTTCTATAAAAAGTACCGTGAGCTCATACCCTTAGCAAGTGTTTGGTCGGGGAACGATGAGGAATAAGACGGATAAATAAGGATCGGGCTAGGGCGGTTAATGAGGGGAATACTCCCTCTATTACCCTAAGATGCGGGCACTGTTGTCCCATGAAAATGAGGGAACGGCTTTGTCCCTCTTTTTGATGCCCTCTGGTGTCCGTCTTCTTCGCCGGTCGTACGAGCGTGAAGGCGGGTGGCGATCGTCAGCAGAGTGGCAATTGTCGGGTAAAGTTGTACAGGCGGCGCGGGGGTTGCCAGTATAGGGATGTGTAGGCTACGACTTGAGG
The DNA here is from genome assembly GCA_904845875.1 of Miscanthus lutarioriparius. Lineage (NCBI taxonomy): Eukaryota > Viridiplantae > Streptophyta > Magnoliopsida > Poales > Poaceae > Miscanthus > Miscanthus lutarioriparius. The sequence goes on from CAJGYO010000012.1 coordinate 4,755,756, forward strand.
TGGACGTACAGCATCGGAAGGCAACATGGGAGGTGAAGGATGGCTACGTGGGGAGGACTAGCGGCACAATGAGGCAGGTGGTAAAGGAGATGCGAGCTGGCTTTGCTGGAAGGTGCGCTCGAGCAATGGTACCGGTGACAGGAGAGGTATGGTCGAGAAGTGTCCACGAACCATGGGGAGAAGATTAGGCACACTAGTTAAAGGAAGAGTGATAGGTGGGGACGTGGTGTTCATGGATGATAAGTGAGACATGGTAGTAATAATTGTTGATATTGTTAAAGATCTGTATCATTCTATTTCCCTGAATTCTTCCGACCAAACAAAAAATCAACTATAAACAGAAAAGTAAAAAGATCCCTCGTAGAAGTCCATTGTGTATTGCAAATACATGCTTTTGGTTCCACCAATCACCTCTTTTCTCTAGCGAGGGCTGGGTTGGATTGTCCCCACCGGCCAGATTAGGGTCAGTGGTTCACCATGGACATCAGGTTTCGCACTTTCGCAGTTTCGGATGCCCACCGCATCCTTTGGTTGGAGAAAGTTAGTTAGTGCAAGATAATGCAATAGCGACAGTGGCAGACGAGCTGGTGCAGGATAATGCAGGGATTGCCAGGATCCCAGGGCAGCATGCAATCGCCAAACGTGGTAGTTGTGACTTGCGACAGAGTTCGCTCGGAGCCTAGGTTATGATACGCGGCGACGCAATGGCGGAAACACGATGGTTGGCGCTGGGCCCAGCCGGCCAGCCCAGTGCAGATAGGTGAGATCTTGGAGGCCCAAGTTCCACCAACACACCTACACGCTCAGAAAAGCTTCAGCTTTCCAGATCACCACTGGTTGGTTACAGGAGCTGCGAATTTACGCTGCAGTCTTGAGCATCCAGAAGAGAGAGATGGACTCGTGAAGCGCAGCCTCTTCGCTGATCAGATGAACCATATCTGCACCGGCACGTCCTCGTCTGTCCGTCGCCATGGCGAGCCGCTGCAGCTCTGCTACCCCCAAGAGGCAAGAGAATTCCTCGTTCAGTCGTAGGGGTTCCTGAACTTCTTCAGGAGGTCCGGGATATCATAGGCCAGCATGTCATCCACGCCCTGAACCATCTTGGGCCTCAGCTTCTCGAACTGGTCGAAGTTGTAGGCGCTCAGGAGCTCCCTGTACTCCTCCACGCTCGGGAAGTCACCTGGCGGCAGGTGCAGCTCCTTCTGGACCTGTACAAGGGCAGTTCGGATTCAGAGACAGCATATGTACATGGATGGGCTATACATGTGGGTCCAACTAACCTTGGCGAAGTGTTCATCCAGGCCGTCAAGCAGCTTCTGCTGAGCCTTGGCCTTGCCCATCAGTGCGGGCATCTCTTTCTTCAGATGGCTGATTATGTGCGCGTGGACTTTGGCGGCCCGAGCGCGCTTCACAAACTCGTTGATCTGACGTCCCAAGTGTCCAAAGATCCATCAGAAGGTAGAACCAGTGAAATCAAAATGGCAAAATAATTACTGAATGTATATGGCGATGTGTTCTTACCCGACGATCGCAGGCCTTCTTGGGGATGTCGTTGAGGTCCGAGAGCAAGTCATCTTGTTCTTTCTGGAACAGCTCCATGCCCAGTGGGCCAGCCGCTGTCTCCCTGATGGGCTTGTCGTTGAATGAACTAGAAGAGGAGGCAACTAGTTCAGTATTTTACTTCAGTGACGCTGATGCAGCCATGGAAATATCTGATCGACAGTTTGCCAAATGTAAGGTCTCCAGTGAGAATGGCCATACCCTATGTAGACACGCATGACTTCTGGTGTGTTCAGGACTTTCCCGAGCGACCATAGCAGTGCTCCATACACCCTCATCAGCTGAAAAAATATTTTTTTTTCTTTTTTGCGTCAGGAGACTGACAGCTGCTTATTAGAAGGGTTAAACTGTTGAGATATCAAGGTTCGAAAGATAAGATAAGATATGTTGCTGGTGCTGCATATTTCAAGAGTACACATACATAGGAGCAAGGAAAATGGAATATGCCGACATGTTGAGAAGGATAGAGAAAAGGGCATTATGGCGATAAGCAGGAATACTCGCCTGTTGTGCATCAATTTGGTCTGCCTTGTTGAGAACTATGCGTATTTTGTCATCATGCCCGCGGAGTGACCCGATCACACGCTTGAACTCATCGCTGATGTCAAGTTTATGCGGGTCAAACAGGAGAAGAATAAGGTCACACTTGGCCGCAAACCATGACGTAACTCCAGTGAAATCATAGCTGCGCTGCGTTCGCTGCTTCTCCCCTGATAAAACTCCAGGAGTATCCACGAAGGTTACATGCTCTAATAACTTCACAAAGAAACCGGTAATGTTAATTTCTCCCGCAACAAGAGCACAACAAGGTGGATGTAGATATTCAGTGCAAGATAAGGATCATACTGGATGTGGCATCTGAGAACATTCAAACTTTGATAAAAATGCTGTTCCGAAAGATGACAGGCCACTGTATGGCATGTCAGCTTGAACGGCAATGGTGTTTCCAGGAATGCATCTTTCATCCGGTCCAGACTGCGGTGGTGGAAGCAGGTATCATAGGAATGACAGGATGCATGGAGAAGATACATACTGATTACTGAATGATTCAATGGATGATAAGAGTTCAAGAGAACTTACAGTGATGACAACAAATCTGTCTGTTGTAGGTTCTGGTCCAATATGGGCACCTGCACAAGGATTATTGCAGAAATTGATAAAATTTATTCAAAGAAGTGATGGGATACACCAACAATGGGTAATCCATCTTTCTCGCCTGGATAACTTGTCTTTAGTAAATGCTTTATGAATGTTGTTTTCCCCGTGGAGTATTGACCCAACAGCATGACCATTGGCTTCGCATCAAAATCACTGCTAGTCTGTTCGAGGGAAAAAAGTCAATGCTAGCCTACAAATATAATATCTTAAAGAAGTATGATCTAGAAATCTCTAAAAATTGTAGAACAGAACAGATATCACAAATTATTTTTGCAATACGACACTTCTACCAAAGTTGTTGAAATGAACAATGGATAATTTGCAAAAGCTTTTAACAAGAATCTGTAAATCTATTGTTTCAGTACGACCTTTGTTGTAAAACAAATAGAATTGTAGTGAAAACAAAGGGGTGATGATTACCAGCAAGGGAGAGACAAAGTCATGGAACTGATAAGTTTTTTCCAAAGGCCTCAACTTCTCAATGTATGATTTCTTTAGCCCATCGATGATTGAAGTGACTGATTTCAAAGGAATCTGTAAAAATAAGATGCCATAATCTTTTAAGAACATTCAAAGCTTTGAGTAATTACATGCGGGGGACACGTTCGCGAAAAAAATAGCTTTGAGTAATACGTTATCATGCATCTAGTTATTGGTGTACCTTCTTTCCTGACTTGGAGTTGAACCAGCTGGCAGGTATTGGTGATTCTGATGGATGACATGCTGCATAATGCGCAAGCATATCAGTCAGGTTTCAGAAACTCAACAGACAAAAGAGTTAGGTCTTCCATTAGGTTTGAAGGTAACAGCACGTACCAACAATAGCAGACTCGCCCTTGCTTCCAGAGTTCTTTTTCTTCGAGAATCGTAAAGGAAAAACAGGGGAGATATAAATAAGGCTGTATGCTGTTTCTGCATTTTGATTCATGTTAAGAGAAAGATACCGTGACATACTAGTTTTTTAGCCAGACCTTCCATTGTGGGGGGCTGCAACCTATCGAGGTCTGAAGAAAAAGAAAACATTCAGCGGATTTTCTTTTCTTCAGATAAATATCATTACTAATTAAATAGCCTTTGAATGTGCTTTACCTGCATTTGAAAGGGTGTTTTGACTGATTTCGTTCCCTGTTTGTGCAAGAGAAACCAGCTGCACATTGCTATCCGGTTTAATATACACAAATAGAAAGACAAGTCCATATAGGCAGAGATCAGACTGAAGAAGAACATGTATCAAATATATAAGTGTACAAACCTGCATGGCAGTCATAAACTCGTAGAATCCAAGATATCCCTGGCGTTTGGAATCAGCGATCGCCCAAACCTGAAGATGCAAAGGAAACGTTTAGGTGAGTTGGTTTAAAACAGAAACATTTTGATCTTTGGGAAACTGAGAATCCAATCCAAGAGAAAGAATTGGAGAAAACACGTGCAAGCGCTACGTATGAAAACTAGCTGTAACGCTGCTAACGCATCACTTGTTTCTGCATAATGCAAGAAATAGCGTTTCCCAATGCACGCATGCATGCAGAATCGCAGATCTTATAGTTCACGTTGCGACTGAAGGTGCACGACAGCACGTACGAACACGTCAATTCACCTGCTTCAGCTCGGGCTTGGAGAGATTGGACATGGCGAAGAACCTGAGCGCATCGTTCCCCGTCAGGCGCCCATCTCCGTCTTCGATCCGTTCCGGTGCAATCAAATACAATTCAGCGACATCCATTCATCCGCAAGACGCGAGCGTAATTCGACAGGAGGCGCGTTGGAGCAAACCTTCGTCGGCGAGGGCGAACCACTGGAGGTAGGCGGCGCGCTGCTCCTTGAGGCTCCACTTCTTGGGCGACGAGTCCGGCCCCATCTCTCCCCGGCCCGTTCACCTCCCTCCCTGCCGGAGTCCGGGGAGGAGACGAGGAGACGAGGAGGGAGGACGAGACGGGAGGGGCAGACAACTCGCGCCTCGAGGAATGCCACCACCGCAGAGGCGCGCGCGGGCAGCGTCTTCCCGCGGGTTAACGTACGGGGATCGGCGCCTCCAGCCCGCGGCAAACGCGGCGCCTCCCATCGACCCAGCCGCTCGCCCCTCCACGCCCCACGCGGATGGCGCGCGCGCGAGACCCGGTCCCGCGGGCGCGTTTGGGGGCGGTCAAACCGAAGTGGGGCCCGCCGGGCTCAATTCACAAACCACCACGAGCCGCAGGATCTCACGTCGCGTCGGGTCGGGTCGGGTCGCATCAAAAGGCGGTGGTGCCCTGCCCCTGCGCGTCTGGGGCGGCGGGACTTGCGAGTGCGTGCGTGACCGAGACCACGCGGCGCCGTCCCTCTGGCCCCGCGCCCGGCGCGCGGCCGCGTGGGTGGGTGGCGGCGGGCGGCCCTGAACTCGCGCCGATCTGCGGGGCCCCATCGTCCACGTCTCGGATGGCGGTGGGTCAGCGGGCAGGCAAGGCAGGCATCGTATCGACCGGCCTATCGGGTGAGGTGTGTGGCCACGGTGCCGCCGCCAGGCGCCAGTTGCAGGTTGCAACTGGGACTCGGAGCCGGGGCCACGGCACCGGCACGGCAGGCGGCTGCGGAGTGCAGACTGGGACTGCAATGCGCCGTCATCGTGACAAGAAGTGTGGGTCACGCGTCCTGTCCAACGTTATCCTCTCTTTGGATTCAGAAGAGGCGGCAACGTATTGAGGATTTTTTATAAGAGGCGGCAACGTATTGATTTGATTTGATTCTCATGCGTTTTGAGCCTAATTGGTCCAGTGTTTGAAGTATGCACTGAACTAAACAAGGGCTGATTTGATTTGATTCTCATGCTAGTATGCCACGGTATAGCTAGCTCGGTGTGGTAACTCGCAGGGTTTTCCCCCGCATCAATTTGTAGAAAAAAAAAAGCAAACTTATACGTCTGGGACTACAAGAGATGTACTCCCTCTGTCCCTCAATAGCAAGTTTAGAATAGATTAGTATTGACTGAGAAAAGACCATACTATCATTTATTAATTACAGTAGTTGCACGTTGATCAATAATTATAGCATTTACTGCACCCATCTAACTATAGAAACTCAAACATGGATTGGTAGAAAGGAGTGAGAAGAGGGGGGTGCAGTAAATATGAGAGGATTCCGAGGAAAAATAAATGAGCTAGTGGACCATTTAGTCTCCTAAAGATTGATATATTTATAGACAAATTTTGGTGCTAGGAATCTATCGGCATGTTCGTTGGTTGGTTTCTGAGCTGATAAGCTCGGCTGGTGCTGGTTTATTGTGAGAGGAAAACATTGTTAGCTGACTGATAAGCCCTAACTGAAATTAACAGCGAACATGCTGTATTTATTCAGAAAAAAGAGGGAGTATATACAAATGGCACAGACACGATGCGGAAGGATTTAATTGATTTCAAGCATAATACAAATAGGCCAAACATCTTAGCTATAACAAGTGGGACTTCTAACTTTCTTCAAATGCTTTACGTGGCCAACTAAAGTGTACGTTGGGAAGAACATGTTATGATAAACTAATGGAGAAGTGGACATATAAGTACGTGCAAAGTGGCTTCTATGGCTCGAAATTGGCTAGTTCTGTTGCAGGAGGAGATATTTTTGATAAAACAGATAATAGATGAGGTTATGAAGATGCTAAAGACATTGCCATGGCTACCAAGCCATTGGTACATATTGACCGGAGTCAAGTAACGAAGAAGGCAATTCAAAGCTACAAGTCGTGGAAATCTTGTAGGGAATTGCTGGCGCCCGGATGTCCGATGGGATAGGATTCCATCGGACAGTACCCAACGGCCCATTAGAAACGCGCCGCACTTCCACCGTATCGTTGCAGTCCTTCCTAGTCTGCCTCATCCCGCCCCGCACGCGTACCCCGCCTCGCCCTGCCCCGCGCCCGTCACTCCTTGTCCCTACCCCCCTCATCTCTCTCTCCGCGCAGGCAGGACCCAGGAGCCGGGATGAGGACGAGCACACCCCATCCACAGAACCCCAGGCGCGCCGCACGCCCCATCCGCTGGCCCTGGCTAGCCGCGCCCCTTCCCACGGCGCTCAAGCCGTGCCCCAATGACTCTCTGAACATACCTCTGAAACACGAAACACTTGCAACATGAAACACTTGAATGCAACATTAATCTGAAGCAAATAAAACATTTGGAACATACACTTGCAACATGTGTTTGAAACATATGCAACATCCAGATAAAACACTTGCAACTTGCAACATGAAAACACTTATTGCAACATAAGACTGAAACATTTCGAACATACTCTTGCAACATATGTGTGAAACATATGCATCATCCAGATCATACATGCTTGCAACATACGTCTGAAAAACAGATGAATCATTTTGAACGAACTCTTACAACACGCTTCTAAAAACTTGCAACATGCCTTTGGACCACTTTGCAACATATGCAACATCTCGATGTACTTTTGCAACATTCATATGAAACACTTGTCACATACCACTGGAACATCTAAAACACTTAAAACATACACTTGCAACATGTCAGACGCGACACTCTAGTGGGAGGCGGCCATCATGTCAGGTGCGTCGAGGAACTCGATACCCACCTCGATGGGTAGATCAGGGGCTGGGAGGTGGTGGAGCGAAGAGCACCACTGAAAGCTCTAGTTTGGTTTTGGTGAATTGATGAAACCATAAGTGTTAACCTAGTTTATCAAGTGATCATGAGATAGGTAGCACATTCCAAGTAGTGAAGCATATGAAGATCATGACATGATGATGGTGATGCCATGGTGATGATCATATGCTTGGACTTAAAAAGAAGAAAGAGAAAAACAAAAGGCTCAGGGCAAAGGTATAAATAGTACGAGCTATTTTGTTTTGGTGATCGAGACACTTAGTGAGTATGATCCCATTTAGGATAGATAGCCGTACTATTAAGAGGGGTGAAACTCGTATCGAAATACGGTTATCAAAGTGACACTAGATGTTCTAACTCATTGCATACGCATTTAGGATCTAGTGGAGTGCTAACACCCTTGAAAATATTTGTGAAAATATGCTAACACATGTGCACAAGGTGATACACTTGGTGGTTGGCACATTTGAGCAAGGGTGAAGAAGATAGACGTGAAGAGGAGTTGGTCTCGCTGGTCACAAAGTGACCGGACGCTGGTCTCAAAGGAACCAGCACATCCGGTCGATTGTAACAGTGAAGACGCTGGCGTCGGTCTAACGACCGGACGCTGGGTCGCTCAGCGACCAGATGCTAGAAGGCTGTGTCCGGTCATGTTGACCAACGGCGTAGTAGAAGTCAACAAGTGGTCGAACGCTGACTATGTCCGGTCAAGCATGACCGGACGTGTCTGGTCGTGAAATATCGTTTCTGCAACCTTACTAGAAACGACCGGACGCTGAAGGCTGAGCGTCCGGTCAGTTTTGCGCTGTGTCCGGTCAACAGATGACCGTTGAAATCTGACGAACAACATTTGAAGCAGGGGACACGTGGCATGTATCACGTGACCGAAAGATGAGGGACAGCGCCCGGTCGATCGGACCGGAGCGTCCGGTCACCCCGCGTTTTACCCAGTGAAGAGGTACAATGGCTCTATTTTCGTGGGGGCTTCTATTTAAGCCCCATGGCCGGCTCAAGCTCACTCTTTGAGCCATTTGCATTGACATGGCAACATTGTGAGCTTAGTCAAAGCCCTCTCACTTATCTCCATCATAGATTAAACATCTTTGTGAGATTGGGAGTGAAACCAAGTGCATTGCTTGAGTGTTTGCATCTAGAGGCACTTGGTGTTCGTGTTTCGCTGCGGGATTCGCTTGTTACTCTTGGTGGTTGCCGCCACATAGACGGCTTGGAACAGCTAGGATCATTGAGCGGAGGTTGGTGATTGTCTTCGGCTCCGATCGTGGTGATTGTGAGGGGTTCTTGACCTTTCCTCGGCGGAGAGCCAAAAGGTACTCTAGTGGATTGCTCGTGGCTTGTGTGATCCTCATCTTGTGTTGGTTGTGCGGCACCCTATTGAGGGTTTGGCGTGTGATGCCAATTAACGCGTGAACCACCAAGTGAGTGTATCGCCACAACGAGAAGTAGCTTGCCGGCAAGCAAGTGAACCTCGGTAAAAAATCATTGTGTTCATCATTTCGATTCCGAGGTGATTGGTCTTCATTGTTATTCATCCTTGTGATTTATTGGCTTCCTCCTCGACACGGCGGTATAACTATCTTGCTCATACTCTTTACATTACCGCAAACTAGTTGTCAAGCTCTTTAGCGTAGCCTAGTTGTGAGAGCTTGTTTGCTTGGTTGGTGTGGCTCTTTAGTTAGCTTTTGAGAGCACACTAACTTAGGGTAGTGTTATAGCGATTGTGTGAATAGATACTATCTAAACTAGAAGTATGGTAGGTGGCTTGCATTTTGAGTAGGCTAGCGCAATACTTGCTTCGCCTCATAATTGTCTAACCGTTTTGCTAAGTGTTGTTGTAGAAATTTTTATTAGGCTATTCACCCCCCTCTAGTTATTATGACCTTTCAACTACGGGCTTGGTTACCGCGAGCTTCTTCCGCTGGGGGCACCGGGGCGCGCGGAGCCTCGATGTGAGCGCAAAGTATGGCACAGCCGCGACGCCCTCGTGATCTCCAGCCACATGAGGAGGTGACGAGGATGACGCTGGCGCCGGCTCCGGCGATGAGGGCAGGGGCAGACGCGACTCCAGCAGCGTAGCATGGCGTCGCGGAGGCTAGGGAGGGCCTCGGGGCGAAGAAAGTGGAGGTGGTCGCCGCTGGAGAAGGCGAGTGGTAGGAACGCCACGACGGCCGTGTCGTTTTTTTTATTTTTGAGAAACGGTGAAAGAATGAAGGTAAAGGGAAACATGCCTAGTTGGCTTTAGAATGCACAGGCCTAGGAAGCGCGTCATCTGGACGGTCAGACGCCCACACTGTAGCATTTCCGAATCTTCTAGGATGGAGGAAACGAAGACAACAAGGAACAATCTTCATCGCACTCGATGTAATCTCCTTTTGTCAGTAGTTTTTCTAGTTGTTTGGAGTGGATTATGTGAGCAGTTTATTTGAATTTTCAGATGGGACATCGTCTTCTTTGTTGCAACAGTTTAAACCATCTTTTTGACATTTAGTTAAGAGATTTGGGATTGCTCCAAAACTCTCAAATTGATAGAAAAAACAAATTCATCGATTTTCAACTTGCACAAAACTTGACCATGCTAGGAGATAATTGGCCAGGTCGCGAGATGTAGCTTTTCCACCTTTATATGTGTCGGATGCGAGAAAAACTCAATTCTAAACTTCAAATTGTACGTGTCTCAAAAACTAATAACCATTTCATGCATACAATCAAAGAAAGTTTTGAAGGTTAATTCTCAGCGCGCATCAAGGTATTGAGCAATTTGAACCAATGTCCTTGAGCCTCCAAGGATCGAGGTACTAAGCAATCTCATCCAATGTCCTTGAATTTGTTTCATCTCGCACCTCTTGTCCTTCATTTGAATGTCGCTATATAGACCCACTAATTAATCTCTCTCTACATGAAACCTAGTACCTAATATCTCTGCCAATTCAAATTCTAACTGAGCGTGAGATCTTCATAGGAAAAAAAAACTCATATCTCTGCCAATTCAAATTCCAATTGAGCGTGAGATCTTCAGCCACAGATCGAGTCGCGTCTTTTACCGCCGCTTAACCTTCTCCTCAACCAGGGCACGGAAAAGATAGGATTCGGATCCTGCGTCAGTCCATGCCTTTGTGGCGGCGGGTACAGCAGCGGCGAGGTAAATGCGACCCTAGCTTACTGCGGCCGGAGTCCGTTCCACGTAACGTAGTAGTGGCCAGCGCACACAGCGATCCCCCCGCGTCGCGAGTAGTAGTAGATGGCGGCAGCTAAGGCCGATCGAGACCGGGGCAAAAAATAAACCGAAACGTGTTATCGCTGCCCCGCAACGAAACGCGGCCGCGGGCGGGGTCGGGGAGTACCGAGGACGGACGGGGGAGAAACGAAAGTGAACTCGGCGACGGGACGGCACGGGAAATCAAATCCGGAAAAGAAAAGTATAAGGGATGGCAGCGAACGAACGAGGGAGGCAGTGGGGAAGGTGGGAAGCGGCTGCCCAAAGCTACCCCCAGCCGCGTCTCCCCACCACCGCCAGGCCTTCTTCTACCCCCCACCCCGCCCCCTCCCGACGCCCAGACCACACCAGCGCAGCGCCCTCTCCTCGTTCGTAGCCGACTCCCACCACCTCACGCTCGCACGCGCTCCTTGGCGCCCTGTCGACTCGGGTCGAGCCTCGAGCCCGTGTCTCGGCCGATCGACAGCGACAGAGAGCGCAGCCGCGCGCCGACGAGAGCTTTGCTTTCGGTGTTGTATAACGACGACAGCAAGCGGTAGATAACAGCGCGATGTGCGACGTGGCGGTGGCTGCGGCGGCGGCGCAGCGGTACAGGGGCGTCCGGAAGCGGCCGGGGGGCCGGTTCGCGGCGGAGATCCGGGACCCGGCGAAGCGCGCGCGCGTCTGGCTCGGCACCTTCGACTCCGCCGAGGCCGCGGCGCGCGCCTACGACGTGGCCGCGCGGACCCTGCGCGGCCCGCTCGCCAGGACCAACTTCCCCGCGCTCACCGCCCGGCCCCTCGCGCCCGCGCCCACGTGCAGCTCCAGCTCCACCGTCGAGTCCTCCAGCGGGCCCCGCGCCGGGGTGCCCAGGGCGGCGGCGGCAGCGGTGCATCGCAGGCGTGCCGCTGCGAAGCCGCGGTCCCCGCGGCAGGCCGCGCCCGCCGACGCCGACTGCCACAGCGACTGCGCCTCGTCGGCCTCCGTCGTGGACGACGGCGACGACGCCTCCACGGTCCGGTCGCTCTCGTGCCCGCGCCCGACGCTCGACCTCAATCTCCCGGCGCCGCTCGACGTCGACGATGGCCACGACCTTGGGCTCTGCACGGACCTGCGGCTCTGAGCGATCGGATCCGCAGACGGGGCCAGCGTCGGCGGCGAAGGGAGAAGGCGGTTTTGCTTTGGTCTTCTTTTCTTGACCGGATTCTGCTTTGACCTGTCGTGCTCGTGAGAGAGCTTGTACCAGTACTGCCCTGTACTACGCGATACGAATGGCAATAGAAATGGATGATGATTCCTTTCCTGCGACGCTCTGCAGATTCATTCAGAGGTCAGTCAGATCGTCGAGAGTTTCAGCCCTTGTTTAGTTGGACCTCAAATTCTAAAAAGTTGCTACAGTACCTGTCACATCGAATGTTTGTGGCCCGTGAATAGAGCATTAAATGTAGCGAAAAAAAAACTAATTACACAATTTGGTGGGAAATTACGAGACGAACGTTTTAAGCCTAATTAGTCAATGATTAAACATTATTTACCAAATAAAAATAAACGTGCTGCAATAGCCCCAAAATCCAACTTTGGAGAACTAAACGCGCGCTCAGTTTTTTCCCCTCTTGTATTTGGATCTGATATTACGTCTTGCTGCCATTCTGTTTGTACTTTGTACACCAAAAAAACATCTAAGAGAGATGTTTGTATTGTACTTTGTACACCAAAAAAACATCTAATGAGAGATGTTCGCGAATTAACACGAATCTTTGCCGCAATTTTGAGGTATATTTTTGCTTGTTATTGTTGTCTTGCCAAGGGTAGAGGTAGACGCGATTTGGTTCGTCAGTTCATGCATGCCCTGTTCGCTTTCATACTTGCTTGTCTGTGTACGAGACCAAGGATTCAGTGTATCAACAACGTACTCTTTTTCAAAAGTTCTAGCGACAAAATCTGGGCCGGGATGCATTGTAACCGGACAAGTCAGACATTAGATCAACTGTTTTCATACAGGCTCCTCCGTTGTTTAGGCCATGTTTTGAGATTTCGATTGGCTACAAGTATATGCCAAGTCCTAATTGCCGTAAAATCATGCCTTACAGAGAGGAACCCATTACTCAGTTAGCATGGCAGTCTTTGGTTTAGATTTCAAAATCTGCAAAGCGGCAATAGTTTTTTTTTTCTTTTCTTTTTCCAAAAACATATAGTGCATCCCTGTAATTACGTATGCGTCATCCCTTGTTTTTAAGAGGATTGAGCGTATATACTTATCTTAATTGTGCATGTGAACATCGTTGACAAACTAAACCATCATATTCAGACTATGTCCCTAGAGGCGTACATGTGTTGGGTTAAAAACCCAAACATAAATGGGCAATTTTCATAATGAGGAGTCTCGACCAGAAAAAGCAATGCAATCCCTTTGAACACGAGGGTGTATAGCAGTCCCAAAAACTAATTTAGTGGGCTGCACGGGGTTGGTGTGGCATACTCCCTCCCTCATCTTTTAAGCGTTGATATGATATTTGTGTTGATCAAGTGTTTTTAAATTTTTTTTGACTATGTATGTAGAAAATATTAGCAATATTTGTATCTCTAAATAAATTTATTATGAAAATAGATTCAATGATATATTTAATGATATTAATTATGTATCATAAATATTAATATTTTTTATATATATTTAGTTAAAGTTGAGTATGTTTGTTTTTTCGGAAATTGAGAACGATAGTTAAAAGGAGACCAAGTGAGTATACCCTAGGCCTAACCTAATAAGGAGATGTTACTTAAAAAAAATTGCTATCCGAATATCAACCTATCTCGCCCATCTGTGATGGCTCTGCTTGCATTCCTGAGGATAAGTGCACCAGTCGTTGGCCGCTAGTGTTACATTCCCAACCGATGAACCCGTAAGCTGCAGCAGTGTCCTACCCACCGGTCACGTGGCCAAATCCTAGTGAGTCCATTCTCTTGCTTGCTCTTTCTTGCTTGTTTTGTTTTTCCCTAATCCTTATACCCTAAACTCTCTCCCTTAATCCCTCCAGTAGGCTAGTAGCAGCTTGGAGGACGCCAAGCTCTAGTGCCTGTCTTCTCTTCATGTTGCAACGAGTAGTGCAATCCGTGGAGGTAGAGTGATATGCAGGAGCAACAACCCAAGTACTCTATTTAAACCCTGACCTATATATTATGGTGATAGTAGCAAACAGATCAGTTTGTAACTTCAAAATACTCATATAGGTTGATGTAATATATATATGAATGCAATAGGAATTAAGAATTTATTTGGTTTATTATTCATGAATTATGTACCTTTGCTTATAATTTTATTATGTAGGCAATAGACTTCTCTTTTGGACTGAAGATTTATTATATTATTTAGTACTCATATTAGATCTATATCCATGGGCCACAGTAGGAGACAAAACAAATTAAATGCAATAAGAAAAAAACACACAATGACAAATCGTGATGGAAAATCAAACAAATTCTAATGTAAATCAAACGAAAAGGAGATTTATTTTCGTTGTGAAGCATAAGACTTCAAACAACTTTGTCAAAAAAAAAAAAGACATCAATGGCCGGGGGACAATTTGAATGGCATATTAGGCATGGAAGCGTCGTGCATTGTTGTAGTTGACATAAAATTTATTGCAGCAATTAAAATTTATGGCACTAAATATGTCTTTGATTTAAAGTTTTTGTGGTAAGAAATACAATGATGCAATCAAAGTTCAGTTTGGACGATCTTTTTTTTTTGAAAATTATAATTTGGTTGTAGTTTTGTTATGCAAGCAATGGACTTCTTTATCAGATGGAAGAGTTATTATGCTATTTAGTAATTAAATATATCAAATTACGTGCCAAAATTTACGATTTTATCAAATACATAAGTGGATTTTTCTCAAAATTTACATGAAAAACTAGGATGATAAGTATATCCCATGGAAAAATTCTAGATCAACCACAAGTTAATCCCACAAATTATGTTTGGCCCTCAAGCGAATAGACTTTCTACTCTTCCAGATATGCAATCTACAGCTTCACATTCAAATTCTGCGACATCCAATCCATCAGGAGTGAATCAGGACCAAGAGCAAATGTCCTTGGACTGGGACAACGAACATCACAAGTGAATGAGGACCAAGAGCAAATGTCCTTGGACTAGGACTATGAAGGACACATCGATTGTCGTTTTCGTATTGGTGTTTCACGAGTTTGGCACGATCTTTCAAATTTCAAATACCAATTCCTCTTCTTTTTCTTGTATACCCCGTCGGATCCATCTTGTTTGCCCGTTTCCCGAGGCTCCGCTCCTGGCCAGTGGGCCCTATCGGCCATCGCGCTCCCAACCAGAGTCTCCTCGCTCGACCTCGCCCTCCTCACCTCAAGGGGCGGCGCCCGTTCGTTGCGTATTCCGCAAGCTGGTCGGCCTCCCTCCCTCCGCCGTGGGAGGGGAAAGCGGAGAAGAGGAGCCAAGCGGTTAAAGCCAGCTCGGCCGCTCGCCTCCGCCCCCCGCCCCCCAAATACTCGAATCCCCACCCA
Source organism: Miscanthus lutarioriparius (assembly GCA_904845875.1). Classification (NCBI taxonomy): domain Eukaryota; kingdom Viridiplantae; phylum Streptophyta; class Magnoliopsida; order Poales; family Poaceae; genus Miscanthus; species Miscanthus lutarioriparius. The sequence goes on from CAJGYO010000012.1 coordinate 4,770,816, forward strand.
AGGAACACCCCGGAAAAGGCGTGAAGCGCCCGAGGTCGGGGGACGGGGGCCGATGGTGGTGCGGCGGCTGGGCGGCGCGGGGCGCGCGCTGCTCACGCTCCCCAACATCCGGAGGCGGGCGTCCAACTCCTGGGCCGCCGTCTGTGATACCTTCTTCTCCACCAAGGTGACGACTGGCGACCTAGCCCCCCTCCCTAATGCAGTGCGATCTTGCTTGATTCGCTGACGCGTGCGCGTGCGCTCTTCCGATGGCTCGCAGCAAGTGTTCGAGAACCACCGCATCGTCTTCACCGTCGGCACCTCCATCGCCTCCGTCCTCACGGCTTGGGCCGGTACGCTCCTCCCTGCTCTGGCAGATCAGCTGTTGCTCTAGATTTCATTATTGACCATGGTTTGGTGGGTGATGTGTGAATAATCAACGGTCTGGAAGTTCAGCCTGATTCATCAGGCTGGGTTTCCCAGTCACTTTAGGCTGTAGTTGTGGGAGGTACTGCTGCAACCGTGCAGCTTATGTGCTGCTACAGATTTGTTACGCATAGTGATTGACTTTGATAGGGGTTAAGGAATGACTAGATTGGAACTGTACAGCAATGGTTTCTGCAGTGTCCAGTGTGTCTGGGATGGAAGCTTGGAGTTTGTATCCCATTTTCTTAGGACCATATGAGTTAGGCTTTGGAAAAACATAGTTTACCTTAGGTGTTCGATTGTTTGCTGATTCCCCAATTTAATTTGCATGAAGTGATTGTTCTAAACTCATTTTGATCAGGCCAATTATATTTTGTTAAATTTGAAGTCACATTCACTTGTGTTTCCAGCTGGTAGTTTCTCGTCATGTACAACAGTTTGGATTAACAGAGAATAATGTGACTAATGTCCATTTTTTAATTAAGCATTTGTAATGTACTGAATGTTTACTTATGTTTCTTAGAATATCTTCATTGGATGGATTCACAATATTTACAATGTGAATTGTCTCACTATAGGCTATTCACTTCGCCAGGTGCATCAATCAAGGATTGAAAGGAGGCTTGAGTCAATTGAATCATCTGTAAGTAATTTAGAAGAAATACTGTTTTCTTTGATGAAGCGAGCTGTTCTCTCCTTTGGGCTCTGTTTATAATCTGGTAACCCCAGCAGGTGGTGTGAGCATTAAGATGCTGTAGTGTAATCTCTTAGCCTCTGACAAAAAAAAAGGAAAAAATACAGGTTTTCTTAAACATGCAGGAGTGTTGTGTCTTTTAGTCAAAAAGAGATAACTGGTCTGAAAACACACACTTTGAAACACAAACTCTCACACAAAAGCACTGACACACAAACGCACACCCCCAGACAGAGAGTAAGATCACCACACAGAAGAAATACTGTCAAAGCTTTTTTAGTTACTCTTTGAACACAGAGTTGTATCCTTTACACCTGTTTCTGTTTGGGCCATTCTCATTTCTCACTTCTCAGCTTGACCTACATATGCAAAGCTGACAGCAAATCAAGTTTGGACTGTTCCACTGTAGGCTTAAAATTTGAGGGCATATGAGATTAAAAACATGTGTGTGGTGCTATTTTGTTTCCTGAGCAACATTTTTTGGTTTAAACAAACATGCAGGAAAACCGCCTATTATATTACAAGGAAAATTAGTTTGGGGGACTTTTTTTTTTCTGATTTTCTGCAGTAGGATGCTGTTAATTTTCCCCTTGTCTGTAGGACACTAGTGACAAGAAGTTTTTGCGTGTGTCCTATAGGCAGGGCACATTTGTTCTTGTCCTGTAGACAAAATTTCCATATTAGAAAGAAAGAGCAAAAATGTCCTGTAGACAAATTTCCCATACTAGAAAGGAAGAGCAAAACACTGTCTCTGAAGGGGAACTACCACAGATTACAATACCACCTAGTATTCCAAAAGAACATACCTTGTGCTGTTGACAACAAGATTAAAGTGTTCTCTCGCTGTCTGCTTCATCTGTATCTATTTCAATATGTTGCTTATTTTCATTTTTATGGTGCACTCTGACGTTGGAGATACACTCCTTAACCCAGCCAAAAAAACATGATGCTTTAGGTTTTTATATTGTACCACGTTGCCTACAAGTTTTCGAATGGTTGGATCGTCTGCTTTCCTTGTCCCTTTCTATTTTCTTTTTGTTCTTTTTTCGCGTATTGACTGCTAGACATATTTATTTATACCATTTCTTGATCTGTTACCAGCTGAAGGGTAACCACAAAGTTGAACATGAAGAGATAAAAAAGATCGTCACTTCCAGCAATATTAGCGCTCCAGCCTGTGTAGCCACAGCGATGACCACAATGGTTGTTGGGTATGTTCTTGCTGTTGATATTCAACTTTGGTTTTCTACTTCACTCTTATCCACTTTGATAGTACCGCTCTTTGAATTTATGTAATTCGTTTTATGACCTGGCATGATACTTACTTTCTAGATAAGGCTATAATGTCTTAAGGCTTAATTTAAGCTTAAATCCATGCATATGTTCTATACTTGGCATGACCGTGGTCCACATTGACCATCATGCATCAAATTGGTACTTGATTCATTGATCTATGTGGTTACTGGCTTAGGATGGGTAGATGTTGAAGGAGTACATTTACTATCAGGCTTGCTTTTGAGTTTTGAACCTTTTCCCACTACTCAGAACAGCATCAAGTATTATGACTTGAGTGTACACACTGCCGACCATTTTGGACTTTGGCATCATTGGGACTGGACCAGTTTGGACTTAAAGATCTTATTTTACTCTAAGATGTTGCCATGTATATAGTGATAGTTGAAATTCACTGGTCTGATGTTAAATTGCACATGCCATGCCATGCTTCAGCTTCCATTAGTGGTGGATATGGAACCATTTCCCACATGTGCTGCTGGTGGCAACTTAATTTCCACCACCATCGTATCTTGCAACCTAAGCAATTCCACTTTGCTCATGCATTGTCATTGGGGGATCTTTTATAATTCCAAGCTCCAATCATCTGATGAAAATTTACACGAGTAACAAATTACAGCCTGTCTATTCGCATCAACCTAAGTGTGTTATCTTGTGGAATTTCCAGGTACACGCTGGGATGGCGAGGCGGTGCTTGGTACGCTCGAAGGGCCTTCAGAAGAGAGCAACAAAAGATGATGATGGGTCACATGAAGTCACAAAACAGATGGCACTGGCGGCCCTTCAACAGACTCCAAAACAGTCTTAGGAACAGCAGGTTAGCCTCCAAGAACAAGAGCGCCGACACCCATCCGTCGGTGGGTCAAAGCAGCAAGTCTCCCTCAACCTCAAGCAGCAGGGCCTCTGCGAACCTTAGCGGTGCTTCTCAGCCGGCAGTGGGCAGTGCATGAGCTATATATGCATACTACATGGACTAGGATGTGAACTTGAGGGCGCGTAGTCCATACGTCTTGCTAGAACAGATCATGTGACTTGTAGGTACTCAGCTCGATCTGTGGTGGATCATTTTTGTAGCATATTAAGGTCATAATGCACCCAAATACATGCGTGAAACAATTGACTGACGATAGCCAGGGAACCTGTCTGCTGCTAGTGGTGTTCGGGTTGCACAATTCCCTTATGGCACGCTATTATAGAACTGAGACAGCTTTGTGGTGCCAGATTGTTTGAATTACCCATTGTACTAATATTGTCACATTACATCTTTTGTTTCTTTGTACCTGTGCTGCTGTGCATTAGAGAGTAGACCTTTACGTTCGAAGCTGGAACATATTTTACATCGCGTTTACAAACTTCTCATCTGAAGGGTCTAGCGTGCCGCACGCACGCCTGTGGGCTGTGGCAATGGCTACCACGGCCGTTGGTACGGTACGGTGATGGTCATATGTCTCACATCTCTACCATGCTTCGAGCTGGCATGTGCTTGTAAGTCGCAAAGTACATCCACTAGTGAGTAGTGAAAAAGACACCCACTAGAGTTGATTGAGTAGTGAAAAAGGAATGGAGCGCATCGCGCCACGGTTCGAAACTCAGCACTAGCTAGCGATCAATCAGGCGCTGCAGTCGGCACCGGCACATCCATCAATCAATCCTGTTAATTTTCTCCTCGTGGTCGCGAGCACTGCCGTGCCGAGCCGGACCTCGGCAGCTGCTCGCCGCGGTGCGCCGGTGCCGCCCCCCAGTCCCCCACGCAGCAAAAGCCGTCATCCCGTACCGTAGGCCGCGACAAGCACGGCAAACAGCTGCATCGCTGCTGACACCCACATTTCCACCTCCCAAAACCCACACGGAACCCCGGCACCCCTCCACTCCACCAGGCGCCAGCCAGCGTCATGGCGGTGGCCTCGACGTCGCCCCTGTCCGCCAAGCCCGCCACGGCCCGCCCGCCGCCCGCTCCCGTATTCGGCCTCCTCGCTCTCAGCTCCCGCCGCGGCCCGCGCCTCTGCCGCGCCACCGCGTGGTACGACGCGCCAACTCTAGCCCGGCTGATCCGTCTATCTCCCTCATACCGTACTCGTGTCGTTCTCCCGCAGTAACCCGGGCCTGCTGTGCAGGAGGAGGCTCCGCGTGGAGGCGATCAGGACGCAGAGGGAGAAGCAGGGGGCGGAGGTGGTCGTCGAGGAGTCCGCCCCCGCCAGGGCTGCCGCCGCGCCCCTGGACGGAGTCGGAGCGGACGACCCCATGGTTCCCTCCTCGGACGAGAGCTGGGTGGTCAGACTCGAGCAGTCGTTCAACATTTTCGCTACGGTGATTCTCGGCACAATTTGTCTCGATTTCTTCACCCCTGCAAAATCCTGTACGGCTGTACCCATACGTCTCGATGGTCTTACTTATGTGCTATCCCTTTCCGCAGGATTCGGTGATAATGGTACTCAAGGGCGTGTACGGTGATCGGTACTACGCCAGGTTCTTTGCGCTGGAGACGATTGCCAGGGTGCCGTATTTCGGTGAGTGCCCCGTTTTGTCATATGCTTGCAGTAGCCTGGAAAAGGTCCCTACTGAGTTTTGCAGCGGTTGGTTTCTGCCGTGCCGTTGTGGTGTGCATGCTCTGACTCTGCTTGGTTATGAACAGCGTTCATATCGGTGCTTCACTTGTATTCGACCTTTGGCTGGTGGAGACGAGCTGATTATATAAAGGTTCACTTTGCGCAGAGCTGGAACGAGTTCCATCACCTCTTGATCATGGAAGTATGTCTCCATCTTCCCTTTCCAGTAAAATCCATGTGTGCGACATCTACCTTTCAGTGCTATTATGTCAGAGTTCTACCACGACTTAATTCTATTCTGTTGGTTTGCCTATTTTGTTTTCCTTATTAATTATCACTTCAGTTTCTTTACATGAATTCAACCTACTTATGGATTCATCCCTTGGGCCTTGGCTTCATATCAGGAATTGGGTGGCAACTCTTTATGGATTGACTGTTTCCTTGCTCGGTTTATGGCGTTTTTTTACTACTTCGTGACTGTTGCGATGTACATGCTGAGCCCACGAATGGCATGTAAGTACTCTTACTTACTGATTGTGAAGTAAATGCTTGTTTTCTATTATCATGTTCTTTTGTGATGATAACGCTTGCACCCACGAATGGAGTACAGATCACTTTTCTGAATGTGTGGAGAGACATGCGTATTCCACCTATGACGAGTACCTCAAGCTCCATGAAGGTAAGGCTGGGCATGATTGTTGAACCTGCCTTAGGCCTCGTTCGTTTGGTCTGGTTTTGAGGGTGGATCTATTCCAGCTAATACATGTTAATACAAATAAGCCTACCATTCCGGTTGGAATAGTTCCAGGGCAACCAATCCAGAATAAACGAACGAGCCCTTAGTATTTTTAACCGTGTAAGGCAGTACGTGAGCCAGACAGCCAATGAGGGTCAAATCGTTTTAATTTTATGTCATCATGTTTCAAGATTTTCAGTTTCTAGTTCTTACGAACATCCAGAACCCTAAAATCATTTCTTACCATAAATTCCTATTCAAATATTTTACGTCTTAATAGTTTTGAAACCCACCATGTAATTACAGAAGCTGCTAATTCATTTTACCTGCACTTCCACTTCGATGATGTAAATTTTCTGTTTCCTTTGAACAGAGGAATTGAAAAGAATACCAGCTCCAGAGGCAGCATTAAACTATTACCTGAATGAAGACCTTTACTTATTCGGTACCCACTTATGTTCCTTAAAACTTTAAAGCTATACATCAACAGTTGATATCTATTCTAATTGATTGCATACCTTTTTTGCCCCTCAGATGAGTTTCAGGCATCAAGAAGTCCAGGTTCTAGGAGGCCTAAAATAGGTAAAACTTGCTGTTATATCTTTGTGCCCTCAATAGCCACCTATTACTTGTTTTATTTTTTACTTTTAAGGTTGGAACTAAACATGTTAGCTGTGCTTGTGGAATTAATTGGCTGCTCCATCATGGAGTCATACAAAATCTCGATTCTGTTTCCTTGTTTACTGGATTCTGGCCTCCTGATGTAAATTATTTGTAGTCGACCTTTCTATTTCTCTGCTGTAGGACTTGTAAATAATCACTGTTTCCCATATGCAGATAACTTATATGATGTATTCGTCAATATACGAGATGACGAGGCAGAGCACTGCAAGACAATGAAGGCCTGTCAAACACATGGAAATCTTCGTTCTCCTCACTCAACGCCGAACTGCTTAGAAGATGATACGGAATGTGTAATACCTGAAAACGATTGTGAAGGTATTGTGGACTGTGTCAAAAAGTCCCTTACAAAGTAAATAGACTATATTCTTTCGTGTGTTTTCAGGCATCGTAGTATACAAAGTACAAAATTTTGATAATATCCTCTCTTTTTCTATGTACCTTTTTAAGTAAAATCCGGGTCATATATCACAGAAGCCAGTTTAGATACAATTATGCAACAGAATCAAATATCTACTCCCTCCATTCCAACATTTCAACTTTCTTGGAGTTAAAAGGATCTCAAATTTGACCAAAATTATAAAGAGAATTACAAAAATTTATGACATCAAATAAGTATCCTATGATAATTAATAAAAAAGCTAATGATACTTATTTGGTAGATCATTATTATTTTTATAAATGTTATTATTTTATTGTAGAAATTTGGTCAAACAAACTTGAGATGCTTTGATTTAAAAAAAGGTTGAAATGACTTATCGTTTGAGATGAAGGGAGTAACGTTGAAGAGATGAGAATTCAGGCTGTGAAACATTGCCACATCGCTTGCTCAATGTGCTTTATAAAACTTGCATTCTTGTTGCATCGTAAACTTATCATAGATCAGTTGGTTAGGTTTCTTGTGGTGGCATCTACGCACCCGAGTTCAAGTTCTCGACTTGGCACGGGTGCTCGCATTTTTCTGGATTTATTCTAGGATTTAACGGCGCCATACTTTCAGTGGTAGGCGATGTCCCATTCGACAGCGATGCGTCAGTGGTGACTTCGTAAATCTCGAGATCTGCTGGCTCAGTCATTCGTAAGTGCTCATAGGGGTAGGTTTGTGTATGTGTGTTCATAGGGATGAGTGTACATACATGCTATAGGCGTCTACGTTGTACTATGTACTTCTCAAAAATAGGAACGTAGTGTCCAAAAGACATTACAGACAAATCCCATGATCAGGACGTAAGAGGCACCGTGCAATCCCTCACCAGTCACTACTAGAGCTTACGATAAAAACAGAGCATCCTGTGGAAGTTTACACCATAAAATGTCTTGCTATCAAACCAGTACAGTGTACATACAAATGTATATATTTACTTCGATAAACCATTACATAAGCTATTCACCTTTTTTAATACCACAGCGATTATTTTAGCGTTAAAATTATGTATATAAGCCTATCTAAGCATGAATAGAGGTGATGTATGTAGCACAGTAGAACAACATTTTTTATGCGGCAGGGCTAGCGCCCGGACATCCGGCCTCAGGCCCGCATCCGGACGCAGCTCCAACGCCTGCAACCACTTCACATCGGACGCCCCCCGTGTTCGCATCAGATCCCACGCCAGTGACCGCGTCCAACCATCCGCGACTCGATCCCCATCCTGGTTGCGCCCCCGGCGTCAAGCCCGCTGCGTTCCTTCCCTGCCGCCGCGCTCCTCCCCTCGCCACGGCGCCATCCCTGCCGCGCCCCCGTCCTCCTCCGCGCCCCTTCCCCCGTCCTAACGTCCCATCTCTTCTGCAACATCCGTTCGATCGTTGCAACATATGCAATATACTATTAAAACATACTTGTATAGTCATTGCAATATTTAGATGAAACACATGAAACATGCATATGAAACAGCTGAAACATTTGGAACATACATTTGCAACATACGTCTAAAACAAATGAAACATGTGGAAACATACACTTGAAACATACATGTGTAGCCATTGCAACATATGCAACATCAGATCCTTTTGCAACTTCAAGATGAAACACATGAAACATATCGATGAAACACATGAAACACACAGATGAAATGCGTGAAACATATACTTGCAACATACGTATATAGCTATTATAACATACGCAACATACAGATAAAACACTTGAAAACAATTTCTGAAACACACCTGAAACAAAACATGGCGCCGCCGGCAGCCATGGCCTACCTGGTGGGGAGCTACGGTAGCCAACAAGCGGCACTCGAGTGCAGTGGTGAGCGAGGATGGCTGCAGGCAACCGGCTGGGCGTGGTGAAGAACGCTGCGCGCAGAGCAGTCGTGGTGGACCACACCGCGTCGGCTCGAAGAACTCGGTGGCGAGTGGCGAGTGGCGGTGGGGAGACAGGAAAGCAGGCGGCGGGGCTCTGGCATGTAGTGGCGATGGTGCGGGCACAGAGAGTTGGTTCGAGAACGGATGGGGAAACACCAGCGATTCGAGAAGAAGGTGGGAGCGATGATTTTTTATTTTTATTTCCATGCGAATGGCAATGTTGCTGTGACAGAACCGCCCAATTTATATAAGATCAAGTATGACTGTCCCCGCTAACATGTTGACACGCGCATACTTTCACTTATATAAATCCGGTAGTCCGCCGAGTGTCCCGAAAGACCTCGGTAAATCAACATCACAACCAAGATCGCGTGATTAAGTAAATACACATCACATACACAGAGTTACAGCGGAAATAATATTACAATTGGGTTCACAAATAATAGTACAAGTTTGGGTTTTAAAACCGATTAGAGAAAACAACATAGCTTTCAAATGATTACATTAATATAAGTTCCAAATACATTGCTAGCATAAGTGACATCCTCTGATAAAAGCATATAGGTGAGAAGTAAATATAGAGTCACCGAGCCCACCGGACGGTTAGCCACCATCTTCCGTAGGCCAAGAACTTCACCTGCAACATGGTGGGATAAACCCTGAGTACTCGAATGTACTCAGCTAGACTTACCCATCTTAAACCAAAATAAAGCGACACCAAGGATTATGCAAGGCTTTCTTTAGTGGGCTAGCTGACTCATTTGCGAAAAGCATAAGCTATCATGAAGAAACCATTTTAAGTACTTTGCATCATCTTTATTATGACCTATCCATCTAGGTAAGCACCTATACTATAGTAGTCACTTAATTAACCAATAACATCCAGTTACCAACTTAGATTTAGCATATCCCATACCATTCAGATAACCATCAGTGTTCCATCATAATTACTACGATGCTGTAGCTCGAGTCAAGTGCTAACTATCCAGGAGCGATGGCGATTCGAATCGATTCCTAACCAGCTGGTGATTTATTCCTCACACAAACCACACTCACCGATCAAGTGAGCTACAGATCACCAATGACACTTTCCAAGTAGCCGTGGGATAACAGTCATGGACCGCACTACCCAGGGACCGCTCGACAGCCAGGACGCACCTTGGGCTCACTCTTTGTGTCCCCGTCATACCCCCTTCAGCACCAGTCTGCCAATCCGAGTTTATCCTGGCTCGAATAGTGTCATTAGCTTCGCGGTCGAAAGGTACTTTATTCGACCAGCTAAATGTGAGGCATGCGTTCAACATGACAAGAGGGACGAGCAACGATCGGTCCTTAATCGACACAGACGGAAAACTAACAGCACCCCAGAACCCTGTCTGGTTGCCTCCAACTTTTTCCCGTCCGGTCTCCATTTATTCCACATTACCAGGTTATGTTCCACGATAGCACAATATAGCCAACCGTGATCAAGTTATCACCTATAGCTCGCAGGTGACAGGAAATCACCCGACTTCTACCGGTCTAAGCAGAGCTAAGCATGATAAACGTTCCTGGACTTAAATAGGATTCATGGTAGATATTTCTGGTCAAGGAAGGTAATATGCAGCAAGTATTTCCAAACAACTCCTGTCATGTAATGCAGCAATACGAATAACTTTAAGTGACATTATTAAAATAGGGAGGCTTATAATGCTCCGGGGCTTGCCTAGGATCCAACACTAGGTTAGTGTTTGTTAGACGACACTCGCTTGGTGAGCATCTCTCATCCTAGCACTTGTCCAGTCCTTCCACCTTCGGGATAGGTCCACCATACACTGTCTTCGAGTTCTGCTCCAACATCACGTCCTTCACGTGGTTCATCTAGCGCACCTAGATGAGATGCAAGATGCAAGTGCATGAATATGGAGAATGTTAATACAAGATGCATCACATAAACATTCAAGACAAACATAAGATCATGCAAGACATAGACACCCATAGCTTTTTAACTAACATCACAAAACTAACTATAGTGAGCAAGCACATCAAGCATGACACAAGTTTAACAAGGTCACAAGTATCATAACTTGACCATCAACAAGGGCATAAGCCACACTTAGCAACACATGGAGTAAACAACCACAACTAGAATAGGTCTATTTCTGGACTGGAAACAATAGCTTCATGTTTGGATCATAACTAGAGTTATACAAATCCAATAGCCATGCAACAAGACATTCTGGAAAGCTTATGGAATTTTCTACAATTCATCTTTAATCATCTTAGCATGATTCTCAAGTTAACTAAGTCAAATATACCCATTTACAGAAACTGGTCCACAATTGATAGAGAGCAGCCATTTCTGAAACCCAACTTTAAACAGGCATAACTCACAAACCACAAGGCCAAATACCACAAAATTTTAACAGAAGCTAGATACATGAATTATCTACAACTTTTGTATAAACAAGTTTCACAACAAAGCACATTATCATGAAGAACTTTGCTAGGTTTCCAGATCTGTCCATAAACCACATCGGCAAGAAAATAATTATTAACTTATGTTGTAAACACATAATTGGGCAAAACCAACTTTACCAACATTTCACACATGACTAAAGAACACCAGAAAGCATGATGCTCACCTCTAAATAAATTTTCTTAAAGCATTTCTCAATTTATTTATACATCAAGGTGTATTTAAGAACATATACAAAAAATGCACAATAAATTCTACAAAAATTACAGTAGCTCACATATCCTCTCAATAGTCTACTGTACAAATTTCATACCATTTACATAAGTATAGCTGCCTCTATGAAAAAGACAATTTGCTATTGCAAGAAATCATGTGAGAGCGAGATAAACCAATAACTCACTCATACTTCATCCAATACTCATGAAATTTTCACCACACATCAACTATCACATGAGTAGAATGCCACAAAAATTTCACTTCATTTGGAGCCCTAGATCTACAGTTATGGAAAATAACAAATTCAACTAGCATTACAACCTTACTGCACAAATCCATTTTTATAGCTAAAACTTTAAACTAAAACATGCCATATTATAGATCTAGTGCATAGAGAATTTCATAAGGATTCCAAAAAATCATCATTTGCTATTTTACAATTTTTCTACGATTTACTATGAATTTCCAAAGTTCCAGCCGATTTAAAACAAATAGATCCAAAAGTCACTATTCATATGAGTCACAGACTATGCAGTGAGACCCTTCCATTTAGTCAAATTTGAGCCTAAGACCCCTGGTCGGAATTTAGAGCAGAGAAGCCTGCCGGGCTTGCTGTTGCCGACCGAAGGAGGCTCGTCGTCGGCGGAGAAGGGGCGGCGGAGCAAAAGGATACCCGCACGCACTTTTGGTGGTGGTCCTTGATGGCCCAGAGGCGGCCTGAGGTGGCCGACCACGTCTGCCGTGATCGGTCGAGGCGGCGATGACGGCCGTGTGGCTGTGGTGCTTCCAGCACGGTTTTGGACGGCGAGCATGAGCACGGAGTGTAGGAGAGGGAGGCGAAGATGATGGTTGTGCTCGTGAGGAGCGAGGGGGCTGACAGAGGGGAAAACGGCCACGGCACCGGCGAGCTCGGAGCTCGGCCACGGCGGCCATGATGCGGTCACGGTCAGAGAGTGAGAGCGAGTGGGAGGGGCAGGGAAAGAGTGAGGGAAGCCGAGAGGGGCTCGGCCTTTTCAACCACGCGGCGCGAGTGTTGGCGAGGTGGCGAGCGAGGGCGGCACAGAGGAACCAGGCGGCAGCGAAGTGCTGTGGCCGGTCGGCCGTGACGAGCTTCAGACGTTACAAAGACTGAAGGAACTAATACTACCGCAAAATTACGACTAAAACACAAACTTTGACTCCCTCAAACTCCCAAACTAACGCGAATTAGCGAAAACTACACTAATATAAGTTTCAGAGCTACATGAGGTCTCCAACTTTGCTTTAGGGGTTTTGGTCAAACTCGGATTATATTGGAAGATAGAGAGCTGCAAAGTAGGGCTCATGAAACTGAAAATTCAGTTTTCAGTTACTCAGACTTAGCAAATTTTTCGGACTCTGAAAACAATAGTAGATTCAAAGTTTGAGCCTCAGTTTGACTTAGTTCCAAGTTGATCTGGCTCTTGGTCCAAAAACAAAGTTTGTTCTACTCCACTCAAACTTCAACTTTTATTTAGGTTCCACTGCCATGCAAGCAATCTAAGTGACTGGTCAACATAGGTCAAATTGGCATCACGATAAAGCTTAAATAAGAGTTTTAGGCCAATTGGGGCATTTTCTTGATATCTGCTCGACATGAACCTTTCATAACTTATGTTGTAGAGTTCCTCTAGAGTTATTTGGGCAAGGTTGCAAGGTTCGTTTAATGACCAATGTTTCCATTCACTTAACAGTGCAATTCCAACAGAGATATGCTTATTATTTCATGTGACTTCTTGATTCCAAACTTCATGAAACTTTTCCATGGATCAATATAGATGGATATTGATGTGAGACACATGAAAGAAGTACATCCAATATTACTCAAGCATACTTTTTAGAAAGGGCAGCATGTAAGCAATGGTGCATGGTCCAAGTTTAAGTTGGAGCTCACTCTTGTAGATTTGATCTTGACACCTTCATCACCACTTAACATGCCATGTTTGAGCTCAAACCCATTGCTTAACTGGTGACAAACAACTGGGGTGTTACAGTTTCATGTTGGGTGTTCGGACGTCGAGGCCCACCAACGCACGTGCGGACGAAACACACGTCCTATCCACAGCATTACCTTTTTTCCCCTCACATCTTGCATACTGTCATATTTACATTCGCCCTGCGGAAGGACAAAGCAGTCACTAAACTGAAGCTACTGAAATGTTCATTCACAAGCAAACAGTATGATCAGTACAGAGCTTCAGGCATAGCCGCATAGGAAGTGAGCTCATGATCAGGACTTACCGCAGCTTTTCTGGATGCCATAATCTCTTCTACCGGAGGTCGACCTGTCGTAGTAGTAAAAAAGAGTGATAAAATTTGTTCACCCTAATGAGGAATATTCAATTCACATTTGCCTTAAATTTCATTAAAGTTGTGATCCAACTACGACAACTAATGCAAGCACACAATCATTCATAAGTCAACTATGTGCAAGTTCTTAGCCGCTATACCTGTAATTTGCATACGGTATTTTGCCCACACAACATGTACTGCATTTGCCATGGTAGCTACCTACAAAGTATTAGAAGATGAATGAAGAAGTACAGGTGTCAGCAAGAAGATAAAATCCACGCAGCAATGGTTATCTTCTAGGTGGAGCTGTGTGACCCAGACAGTACTTCCAGACGTCCAATTTTGGTCGGCCGGGGCAGGATAGCATGCGCAGCTGCCTGAGAGGCCGCGAAGCAAACACGCCGCAAACCGTCGTCCCGTAGCGTAGGCCGCGACAAGCACGGCAAACCCACCAGCCACGGCACTGCGAATATACCCCTCACTTCCCGCTCCCTCCGCTCCACCTTCACTCGCGCGCCGGCGCCGCTCACACCCCATTTCCACCTCCCAAAAGCCCAAAACCCACACGGGATCCCGGCACCCTTCCGCTCCACCAGGCACCACCGGTCATGGCGGTGGCCTCGGCCTCGCCCCTCTCCGCAGCGCCGTCCGCCAAGCCCGCCACGGCCCCCTCGCCTCCCGCTCCCGCGTCCGGGTTCCTCGCTCTCCGCGCCCGCAGCGGCGGCGCACCGCGCCTCCGCCCCGTCGCCGCTTGGTACGACGCGCCAACTCTAGCCCGCCTTCTCCTTCTATCTCCCCGACTCCCCCATGGCTCCATACCGTACTTGTGTTCTTCTCCCGCAATAACCCGAGCCTGTGCAGGAGGAGGCTTCGCGTGGAGGCGATCAGGACGCAGCAGGAGAAGCAGCGGACGGAGGTGCCCGTTGAGGATTCCGCCCCCGCCAGGGACGCCGCCGCGCCCCTGGACGGAGTCGGAATCGACGACCCCATGGTTCCTTCCTCGGACGAGGGCTGGGTGGTCAGGCTCGAGCAGTCGTTCAACATTTTCGCCACGGTGATTCAGTAGCCCCAGATTCTCGGCACAATTCGCCCCGATTTTTTCACCCCTGCAAAATCCTGTACCCATATATACGTCTCGATGGTCTTATGTGCTATTATTCCTTTCCGCAGGAATCGATGATTATGGTACTCGATGGCGTGTACCGTGATCGGAACTACGCCAGATTTTTTGTGCTCGAGACGATTGCCAGGGTGCCGTATTTCGGTGAGGGCTCCGTTTTGTCATATGCTTGCAGTTGCAGTAGCCTGAAAAAGGCCCCTACTGAGTTTTGCAGCGTTGGTTTCTGCCGTGCCGTTGTTTTGACACTGCTTGGTTTGGTTATGAACAGCGTTCATATCGGTGCTTCACATGTATGAAACCTTTGGTTGGTGGAGACGAGCCGATTATCTAAAGGTTCACTTTGCGCAGAGCTGGAACGAGTTCCATCACCTCTCGATCATGGAAGTACGCCTCTTTCCACTTAGTAGTAAAATCCATGTGTGCGAGATCTTCCTTTCAGTGTTATGTCAAAGTTCTACCGTGACTTACTTTTATTTCTGTTGTTTTGCCTAATTTGTTTTCCATAGTAATTATCAGTTCGTTTCTTTACATGAATTCAGCCTACTTATGGATTCAGCCCTTGGCTCATATCAGGAATTGGGTGGCGACGCTTTATGGATTGATTGTTTCCTTGCTCGGTTTATGGCGTTTTTTTACTACTTCATGACTGTTGCAATGTACATGGTGAGCCCACGAATGGCATGTAAGTACTCTTACGTACCGGTTGTGAAGTAAATGCTTGTTTTCTATTACCATGTTCTTTCGTGATGATAATACCTGCACCCACGAATGGAGTACAGATCACTTTTCTGAATGTGTGGAGAGACACGCGTATTCGACCTATGATAAGTTCCTCAAGCTCCATGAAGGTAAGGCTAACTTAATGGGCTTCTATTGTTTATTTATATGATTTCTGGTTGTTGAACCTGGCTTAGTATTTTTATCCATGTGATGTAAGGCAGTCAGCCAGTGTGGCTCAAATCGTTTTAATTTTATGCCATCATGTTTCAAGATTTTCAGTTTCTGGTTCTTATGATTTATGAACATCCAGAACCCTAAAATCATTTCTTACAATAAATTCTTATTCAGACATTTTATGTCTCAATAGTTTTGAAACCCACCTTGTGATTACAGAAGATGCTAGTTCGTTTTACCTGCACTTCCACTTCGATGATGTAAATTTTCTGGTTCCTTTCAACAGAGGAATTGAAAAGACTACCAGCTCCAGAGGCAGCATTAAACTATTACCTGAACGAGGACCTTTACTTATTTGGTATCCACTTATCTTTCTTAAATCTTAATGCTATACATCAACAGTTGATATCTATTCTAATTGCTTACATAACTTTTTTGCCCCTCAGATGAGTTTCAGTCAGCAAGAATTCCATGTTCTAGGAGGCCTAAAATAGGTAAAGTTGGTGTTATCTCTTTTGTCCCCTCAATAGCCGCCTATTCCTTGTTTTATTTTTTACCTTTTCAGAAGGTTGGAACTAAACATGTTAGCTGTGCTTGTGAAATTAATTGGCTGCTCCATCGTGGAGTCATAAAATCTCGATTTTGATTCCTTGTTTACTGGATTCTGGCCTACTGACGTGAATCATTTGTGGTCGACCTTTCTATTTCACTGCCATAAGAGATAAGACTATTGTAAGTACTCACTGATTCACTGATTCCCATATGCAGATAACTTATATGATGTATTCGTCAATATACGAGATGACGAGGCAGAGCACTGTAAGACAATGAAGGCCTGTCAAACACATGGAATTCGTTCTCCTCACTCAATGCCGAACTGCTTAGAAGCTGATTCGGAATGTGCAATACCTGAAGACGATTGTGAAGGTATTGTGGACTGTGTCAAAAGTCCCTTACAAAGTAAATAATATGTAAAATCCTCTTTCTTGTGTTTTCAGGCATCATAGTATACAAAGTACAAAATTTTGATGATATCCTCTCTTTTTTCTATGTAACTTTTTTTAAGTGAAATCCGGGCTATATATCACAGAAGTCAGTGTAGATACAATTATGCAACATAATCAAATATCTAACATTGAAGAGATGAGAATTCAGGCTGTGAAACATTGCCACATGGCTTGCCGGTCTGTCAATGTGATTTATAAAACGTTGAATTCTTGTTGCATCGTAAACTCACTAACGCAGTGTCCAAAAGGCATTATAAACAAATCCCATGATCAGGACATGAGGCACCGTGCAATCCCTCACCAGTCGCCAGAGCTTACGATAAAAACAGAACATTGCGTGGAAGTTTTCACCATAAAATGTCTTGCCGTCAAACCAGTACAGTGTACATACAGATGTATATATTTACTTCGATAAACCATTACATAAGCTATTCACCTTTTTTTTAATACCATTGCGGTTATTTTAGTGTTAAAACTATGTATATGAGCCAATCTTAGCATGAATAGAGGTGAGGTATGTAGCACAGTAGCCCAATGGGGGTGTTAGGTACAGCGCGGCAGCAGCGGCTGCAGTTGCAGCTTGGAGCTATTTTTCACTCAGATAATCACTGTTACAGCAGCGGCACTCAGATAATCCACTGTTACAGCAGCGGCAGTTGGCAGCAGCGGCGGTTTTTTAAGCTCACATCTTGCATACTTTGTCATCTTTACATTCGCCCTGCAGAAGGACAAAGTAGTCAGTAAACTGAAGCTACTAAAATATTCACTCACAAGCAACCAGTATGATCAGTACAGAGCTTCAGGCAGAGGAAGTGAGCTCATGACCAGAAGGACAACTTACTGCAGCTTTTCGGGATGCCATAATCTCTTCTAGTGGAGGTCGACCTGTCGTATAGTAGGAAAAGAGAGTGATTTGTTCACCCCCAACGCAGTATCAATGAACATATACATTCAATGTCATTAAAGTTTTGATCCAACTACCACAACAAATGGAAGCACACTGTCATAAGTCAACCATGTGCAAAGTACTTAGCAGCTATACCTGTAATTTGCATACGGTATTTCGCCCACACACCATATACTGCATTTGCCATGGTAGCTACCTGCAGAGTATTAGAAGATGAATAAAGAAGTACAGGTGTCAGTAAGAAGATAAAACTTCCGTTTAATCTCATCTGTAAGATGTTCTGCTTATATAAAATGCATGCGGCTGAATGGTGAGCCTATGAAGTGAATGGACCAAGCTGAGCCTATGTTTTGCTCTCTGTAAGTAGCGACTTACAGGCTCATACTTAGTAACAGCATAAACCCATCCAAGTCCTACTTCCTCGTACAGTTTTCTAAATGCCTGCGATGAAAACATAACAAATATTAGCATGAAACATACCTGATGCTTAGACTAAAAAGAATCAAATTCTGACTAGACATTTTATTTGTCTTGGTGCCACACTCATACTTTGTTAGGTTTGGCACTACATTTTGGAATGATTCTTTTGTAGCTTGGCCAAATTAACTTTGTTGACAGATCAGGATATTCTACATCAAGTTCTTTAGAAGATGATTTACTGTGGTTAGCAACACTACTGTAACAGTCTAGTGACCATAAGCTATGCATGTAACAGTGTCTTGAATCCTGTCAAGAAAACATTAGTATCTAAGCTTGCTAGGCACTAGAAGAGAACAATCTTAATTTTTGCTTGTACAAACTCATCTATGCATTAATACAGTTACACAGACTTGAGTGACCACAAGGAAAACAGATGTATTACAGTATTATGTAAAAGAAACATCTAGTCATTCATTATTAACATGCAACTCAATTGATCATTCCCTTCATTTGCTGCAAAAATGTTCAGACACTCGCCTAGTCTGATTTAACTATCCAACAGTTTATCTGGCACTAAGCCAGTAGCCCCTGCCTATTGGAAAGTTAAAATCCCAGACGACTTCGGTAGGACATGATGTTAATGTTCTACCTCAACATCTGTGACAACAGTTCCATCTGAAAGAATGGCATGTATCCTCCCCATGACCTGAAAATAGAAAGCATATTTATTTACTAGCAATTAAATAAACAAAGGCACATGATCTTTTAGCTCTTCCTGTATTCATCTCTCTGTCCGCAATACAAAATGCTAACTTTCAGTCTGGTCCCAGTAAATAAATTACTAATAAGAAGTCCTTGTATATTCCCCCAGAAAATGAATGGCAGGTACTGAGGAATCAAATAGCATTGTTAGCAATGAAGGGTGGTCATACACCAGGTTCTTGATGAGTTTTATATTTGTTTTTTTTTTACTTTTTGAGAAAGCATAGAAGCACGAATGCAAACAAGCTAGGAACCATCTGGAAGCAACTGAAGTATCAGAATAACAGTGCCCAGTACAAAATGACAGCCATGAAATATTCAAAACCGAATGTTTAAGCAAGGAAAAAAAGGTCATCATTCAATATTTTTTCAGTGGAACGTGCATGCCAAAAATTACTTGAGTTATCTGTGTGCCACTATGCTAATGAAAAGTAACTTTTACACAATAGCCTTTAGGAAACAAAACATGGCATTGCCAATTTCATTAACGAGGAATCAGAAACTGGGGGAACAAGAAAAGTGAAATAAAATTGAAATAATACGCACAGTTTCATAATCAAGGCCCTGATTGTCATCTGGAGAGTAATCTTTCGAGCTTATGTCAACAAACTTTATTGCTCCATAGGATTTGTTTCTTTCTCTTAGCATGTTTACCTGCACAGACATGAAAGTAAACGGAAATTTAGCTGCAGCGATATCCATATGATGGTCACCTATTGTTTCAACCATAAACAACATTATCAGTTAAGAAAATCCATCCAAGTTTGAATAAGTAAATACAAGTCAAATGGCATGTGCCTTTCATTAGATAGTGCTGCACATTGAGCTCTAACATGGCTAGCACTGGTATGGGGTCCTAAAATATATAGTAAAAGTTCATGGTGGAGAACTCCATGGTCTGCACCGAGTGCCTCTGAAAAGATGGGGTTCTGATGTCTCAGCTGAAGGTCTTAGATATATAAAGTAAAGTATATAGCTAGTGAAGGTTTCTGAGAGAAAAAATCGAATATCATGGGAAAAGTTAATCGGGAAGTATCTGCCCAGGCGTACAAACAGAAAGCAAAAGCATTTTTCAGAACATGAATATCACATGAGTTCATCAAGAATTTATCTACAGCATGGGATGGTTTATCCAGGCAATAATTCGTACTCTTCATTTATCACAGCCTCATGGCTCCCTACTCTCAGCTGTTGATTAGGAATCAAGATCAGCTAGCTGGAAATGGAACTCAAAGAACTAATAAAAGAGGAATCAACATATCATTACTTAAAATATTAAAGGTAATTGAATGGTGCCCCTGGGATACCAAATAGATGCAGAAGATCTAGTTTCCACAACCGGGTGAGAAAAAACTAGTGAAAGCAGTATGAATTACCCATACTGCCTGTTATACAATCAGCAATGCCATCAACTGGTGACATGTGCCCATTAGTTCAACGTGCTCATTAATCATTGCCTTATTGGAAAATGAGGCTATGTTCTTCCAGAAGCTGCATCGTAGAGTTCTAGCGCAACATACCTCACGCATACAGAGAGGGCAATCACCATCGTAGAGCATCTTGATCCTCCAAGTTTCAGATTTGCTACCATCCTTCAAGTCGGATGTAGGGGGTACTTTAACGTCGGAATGAACTTGGCATCTGCAAGCTGATGTACAATTCGTGCTTAATAACCTGAGATTGTACACTGTATAATAAAAGCACAAGCCTAACAGAACATTTCTGGTAGTTTGGTAGCCAAAAAATGCTACTAATCTGAGTTCATATCTCAAATTCTCATTATTACACTGCACCTGCAAACGAATTATCCCCCTAATGAGACAGAATGCAGTGAAATTCGTGAGATCAAAGGCACGCAGAATCACAAGTAACCTAGGTCCCCATCGCCATAACAACACCAACAGCCTGTACCTACTAGGTCCGATCGAACATCGATGCATCCGGCTTGATCACAAGAGGATTCATGAGTAAGCACGACGATCCACCCGATCCCCCTCCCTCATCACTAACAGCGAAATTGGTGAGTGCCTTGCTCTTTACCGTTCAGCGCGGCGCGGCGGGAGGCGCCGAGCGCCGCGGCGTCCCACCGCCCCAGTGGCACGGCTCGGGCCGCGGCGCGTGGGCGCGCGCGTGGCAGCGCCGCTCCCAGGCGGGCCAGCGAGCTCGCCATCGGCCTCTCCTTGTCTCCGTGAGCGGGTGGCGAGCGAGCGAGCGAGGAGGCCCTCGAGGCGCAGCGGTGGCCTCCGGTTCAAATGGGTTGGCTCCTGGTCGGCCTCGCTCCACCGCGACGCGACGACGTCATCCGCCTCTTTCCGCGCCGCCCGTCTCCCACGGGCTCCGCGGCCAGCTTCGTGGATTGCCGGGTAGCCAAACGATTTGTGTATAGTAGAAGCTCGTTTTTTTTTGTTTCCTTCTCAACTTTTAATTCGAAAAAGGTTAGGTAAAATTAACCCAAAGTGATGTAATCGTAAAATACCTCAATGTTCATGCGTTGCAACAGAAGCACGAGACACATAGTTTTTCAAAACTAACACTTTTACCCGTGCCTGTTTCACTGGCGTGGCGAAACGTCTGTGCCGCGCCATGCATGGTGGCGCGGTTAGAGGGATGACGTGGCGACGACCGGGGCACTGACCGATGACGTGGCAGGGTCTGTCGCGCCACCGCTCTTGGCGCGACGGTGACACGCCACCGCCCAGGGCGCGGCAGAGCCGGCTAAAGGTCGCGCGCCCGATCCGTCGCTCACGCCACCCGCCGCCCGCGCCGCGCGCGCCGCCCGCCGCCGCCGCGTAGCGCGCGCGCGCCGCCCATGCCTACCGCCTAGCCGCCCGCTTGCTTGCGCGCTGCCGCGCGCTGTCATCTGCCGCCGCCGATCGCGCCAGCGCGCCTGCCGCGTCGTTGCGCGCGCGCTGCGCGCACGCGCGCCGCCGCCGCCCGCTGCGCTTTGCCGCGACGCGCCGCCGGTCGCCACCCCTCCGTCCGCCCACCGCGCCCTCCGACCACGTACGGTGGCTGCCCGCCGCTCCCGCCGCCGCCCTCACTGCCGCGCCGCCCCCTCACTGCAGCGCCCGGGACTGCCGCTGCCGCCCTCACTCCTGCGCTGTACATCGCTCCCAACTGCCGCACACCCTTCTCTCTATCCCGTGTCCACCCGCTGCCGCCGCCGAGGCCAGCACCCGCGCCTCCCGGCCCGGTCTAGCGCGCCGCCGCCTCGAGGACGAGAGCACGCTGCTGCCGCGAGGATGAGTGCCGCCGCCGCCGCGAGGACGAGCGCCGCTGCCGCGAGGTACTCCCCTAGCGTATTTGTTGATTGAATCAACTTTGTTAGTATAATAAGTTAGTAAAATAAATAAAGTTAGTATAATTAGTAAAGTATAGTTAGTAAAGTTAGTTAGTTTAGTTAGTATATGCAATATAGTAAGTTAGTATAGATAGTAAAGTTAGTTAGTTTAGTTAGTACACTTAGTGAGTTTAGTTATATATTGTATTTAGTATAATTAGTTGTTGTAGTTAGCCTTATATAGATGTTAATATTAGATTAGTTAATATAGTTATAGTTAGAATATGTATTAATATTACCATAGACATTACGTACGATGATTTCGACGACTTGATGAAATTTCTTGAAATGCTTTTATAGATAGATTGTTGTGTTAGAGTTTTTTACGGGGGAAGTGTTAGGAGAAAAGATGATATATTTGAGGATATGGAAGAAGAATTGGAATGGTTTGATGAACCTTCTAGCTTCAACGACCTTTGTGTCCGTTTGAATGTAAAGTACGGTGATTTCACACTGAAGAGGAGGTTTGATACTGAAAAGACTAGGGCACGCTATGTCCTCATGCCCTTGCACGACCCTGCTCACTGATCCCGCTACACTAGGGTGCTCTAAGGTTCCAATATGCCCATGACTGAGGTGGTGGTGGAGAATGGGTACAGGATGCAGGGTGTCCTGGACGGGCCGTCCATTGACGGTGTTGGAGGCAATGAGCAAGAATTAGGGGGCAAAGGTGAAGCAGCCCAGGGTAACATGGATTTGGACGATCAGTTGACGCATGAGCAGTTTCATTTAAGTTTAG
Organism: Miscanthus lutarioriparius; assembly: GCA_904845875.1. NCBI lineage: Eukaryota > Viridiplantae > Streptophyta > Magnoliopsida > Poales > Poaceae > Miscanthus > Miscanthus lutarioriparius. The sequence goes on from CAJGYO010000012.1 coordinate 4,793,648, forward strand.
TAGGCTGTATAAGCAATGATTTCGATGTGAACGAGTTCGAACTGGAAGAGGAGGACAGGATCGATGATGTAGTTAGCAGTGATTCAGACGATTCAGATGATGACCAGGGAGATAGACATGCCCATTGATGGTGTTGGATAGCTATGCCCACACCGGTTGATGCCATGCCAGTACCTGTTCATGGTATGCCATTACTAGTACCAACTGAGGTTTTGCATGCTATCCAGGCTCAGGGTAGACTAGTCATAGATTTGCCAGCAGATGATACCCCATATGATTCATGGGGCAGAATTAGCGAACAACCACTCCTTGAAACGACACTTCGTCATTGAAAACACCTAAATAAGGTGACATTAGTACATGAACACATATAGCTCAACATTTCAACACATACACTTTGCACTTACTTCATGCTTGTTTGGACACATAAACTTCAACGTATTCTCAGGGTTTATCACAGCTCGATCTTCGCAATCGCACAGAGGAGGTTCCTCGAGTCGTCTAACTATGGCTAAGTGCTTCTGCTTAGCCGTCATTGGAGGGGGGTTACGGGGAGGTGGAACCCACCGCTCGAAGTGCTCTCGTGGATGTCGCCCTCTCCATCAATCGTTGAAAAGAAGGTACCTGGGGTCAAACTTGTCTGCACCGTCAATCCACTGAAAGAAAAAGCACATCTCATGGGCCTACACAATAAAATTCCAACAAAACATTAGTAACCTAGTAATACAAATGAAGAAAAAAAACATACGGAAACAATTACTTACATTAAAACGACTGCATGTGTAGAAGCAACGAGCCACTGTGCCCGGATGTCTCGATTGAAACACGTCGGCCGAACAACCACAATCACAGTTAGGGACAGGGAGGTCAGGAGGGACGAGGACATCTTTGCTAGACTCGTCGGGATACAATTCTCTAGGACGACCCCGTTTTTGCCACAACTGCTCCCGAAACATGCATTCCATCTAATAAAACGGTTCAAATTAAACATCAATCAAAACAGCGCAAATTAATGTAAAATATAATCATTTGCATTGTAACTCAAATAATATAACCAAAACTTATAGCAACAAAAATATACATGGTAAACATACCTCTAACTAAATAATTAACCTTAATATTGACAAAATCAAACTAATGTCTTCCTTCAAACCATAGCCCATAGTTTCCAAACATAATTTTTCTCCTAACCTTAACTCCCATTCATAATATTTCAATCCATCATTCAAATAAAAATAAAAAGTGCGTCATTACCTTGAACGAGACCGAGGAATGAGGGAGGCGGCCTGGGAATGGAAGGCAAGGGAGGGAGGGAGGCGGCAATGGAGGGCGTGGCGCAGAAGTCGTCGACCGTGTTAAGGCAGACAGAGGGAGGGTAGCTCGCGGGCGATATTTACCTGGGACTGCCGCGCTGTAAGGGATGGCGCAGCGGCGCCGCGCCTAGATTCATGGCACGGCAGACCCTGCCACATCACCGGTCAGCACCCTGGTCGTCACCACATCATCCCTCTCGCCACGCCACCGTGCATGGCGCGGCACAGGCGTTTCGCCGCGCCAGGGAAATAGACGCGGACAAAAGTGTTAGTTTTGGAAAAAAAAATAAAATAGTGTTAGATTTAAAATTAGTTTATAAAAAGTGTTAAAAATAAAAAAATTCACCTGGGCCTAAGCTGTGCACCCGCACTGGGCCACGTAGGGCTGCTGGCCTGCTAAGGCTTGGCTCAATCTGAGCCATCTAATCCCATCCGATGGCCGAGGACACGCCTGTGCGGAACAAAACTTTTGGCTCCCCCAAACCCTAGCTCATTTCTTTTCTTCTCCCTTCGTGTTTCTCGCACCAGTCGCCAGAGAGAGGAGCACTGGCGTGGGTGGTTGCCGCTGGCTTCGGGATGCATGGGGCTGGACTAAGGGGAGTCACCGGTGGGAGACCGCACGGCGGGCTAAGACGCACCGCCGCCAGGCCGCTCGCTGGAGCTTGCGTGTAGCGGAGGCCACGAGCGGCCCCGTCGAGCCACCCTACAGTGACGCTCAGGCCTCCCGATGGTCTGGAGTGGTGAGGCCAGGCACTCCGACGGCCGCGTGGCCCGCGTCCCTGGTGGCCGCACGTGCGGCTTCGTCGAGCCGCCCTGCAGTGCCACTCAGGCGTTCCGGCGTTCGCGAGCGGCAAGCCCAGGCGTCTCGACGGCCACGTGGCCCGCGTCCCTACTGGCTTCACGCCCCCACAGATCCATGCTAGCTCGCGTGCAGCGGTGGCCGCACGTGGGTCCGTCTAGCTGCCCTGCAATGGCAATCAGGCATCTCGACGGTCGCAAGCGGGGAGCCCAAGCGCCTCGGCGACCGCGTGGCCTGTGTCGCTGGTGGCCGCACGGGTGGGAGCCGCCCTGCAGTGGCGCTCAAGCGTCCTGGTGGTCGCAAGCGGCCAGGTGCGTGGATCAACGGCCGGTTAGCCTGTAACACCCCTGGTGTTACGAGCTTGCTTAGCACCGAGATTTAGGTTCGAGAGGAATTAGCCAAACAAGTTTTCGGGTTTTAAAAAATTATAATGCACGTGAAATGATAAACAATTCTCTGTGACTCTCTTTTGTGGTTAAAAATCAACATAAATTGTGTTAACTAGTGTTCTTGGGAGCTCAAAAATCAAATTTGTTGTTCAGATAAGCTCTTTTCGTTAAGTCGGCAAGCACTTGAACTATTGTGTAAAATACCATTTTTGGCGAATTATATTGAGCAAAATAGCTAAATGGTGCTTAAATATTTTGCTCCTATGGGTTAGTATCTGGTATGGACTATTGCATGAAATACTTGTTGGTAACAGTTAATAGGGTTTAGGCCTTTTAAAAATTATAACAAAAGTGTTAATGGACTGTTAGTTCGAATTAAACCTTAACTTTTCTAAGTATAGGAAAAGTAGTAAGACAATGCTATCTTGACATTTAAATTCTAGCTAAAATGTTTAAACACTAGCTGCATGCTTTGGTATTTGGATTGCATCAAAGTGAGTACTTGAATATGGCATAGGTGGTTGTTATGTTGGGTGTCACGTGGCTCTCGTAAAAATTCCCCAAACTTCGTTGGAACGCGCTGTAAACCACGTTGTTGGCGCTCTGTTCGTGAACTGACGTTTAACGCGACGAGCTCAGGTTGGCATCCTTCTATCCTCATATCTGGTTGCTCTCTGGCCATGGCTATGGCTTTGCTAGGTCGCTGGTAATGTTGACTGTAGGATAGGGGAATTAGCTAGGCCTCACTTGTGATCGTTAGTAGTTTTCGCTTCACTTTAAAATTCATGCACGTCATGTGCTTGGCCCGTGCGCACGGTCTCCTCACGCGGCCTCTCGGTGTCGCGCGACTAGCCGCGTTCCACGCGTCGGGGAATCGAGCCCGGTCGGCCTGCCTAGCCATGCGTTGGCTGTGGCCGACCACAGCGGGCCGCTATCATCACCCTGCAGTTGCTGGCCGGCGCGCTGCTGCCCTACCTTGCTGCCGGCCAAGCCAATGTCGCGGCGGCCTTCGTCTAGCCGACGTGGTACTCGTTCCGCCGCTCGAATCACCTATTCGCCGAGCCACTGCCTGCCTCCGTGGTCACGTTGCACTAATGCCATGTCGCGGTGTCACTACCCTCCCTTGCGTCGTTTTGTGCACCGACCTTGCGAGATGGCCCCGCGCGCGATCGCTGCTTCACTACCGTCGCTCGCATCCCGCCATGGCCGAGCAGTCCCATCATGGTGCTCCACGACGCTCTCTCTCTGAGTCTTCCCCATGCAGATGCCTCACTTCATTACCGTAGCCTCAAAGAGCTGTCGCTCCCTCCTGCCCTTGTCGCCGACGAAATCGCCCCGCTTCGCACGACAAATACGTGCGGTTTGGGGCACCACACCTCAATTTGGAGTTCCAGAAGTTAGACAGGAAAGCCAGCTAGCAGCCCGACCCTCACCTTGGTGCAATCGAGCACTACTGGCCGCCAATTTGGTGTTTTCTCGCCGCTGGCCAGGTGCGCCGCCATGCCATTGAAATTGGGGTAAGGTCTGAATTGGTTCAATTGTTTGTATCCATGAGCTCACCTTGACCTCCTCTATCTGGTGCTCGCGCCATTTGTCCAGGGCGCTTACAGGAGACGTGGTGATGCATGGGTGTCCATCTCGGAGCACCGCCCCCCCCTCGATGGCTCGCTGAAAGGGTCTAGCAAGTGGCCTAGAGGGGGGTGAATAGGCTTTTTTCTGAAATTTAATCACCTTATGAAAAACAATCAGAACATGAAACCTCTAGATTTGAACGCAGAGGTTCCAGGACAGTGCGTGGAACCTCTAGGGATCAGAGTATGAAATCGATCTACTGTAGAATTTAACGAATGAAAAATAGATCGAATGTAATACCAGCCTTCATGGGGAGTATGTTGAGCTATCCAAACAATCGGTTGCACCTAGAAGATGAGGAATTCGTAGATCGGATGCAAACCCTAAAAATCAACCCAAATCATAAGTAATAGCAACAACGACATCAATCAAAGTGAACACAAGGATTTATCCCGTGGTTCAACTCGTCACATAGGCTTGTCTACATCCACATTGTTGAGGTTAGCCGCAAAGGCTATGGAGTCTCTTTCAACTCGCTCCTCTTCTCCAACCTATCACCAAGGCAATGGGTTAGAGGGTTTCACTAAGTCACAAAGGGTAATACAAACTTTCCGGTGCTCAACCACAGTGGATTGGGAGCTACCGGGCGACCGCTAGCCATCTAGGAGCCAAGCTCCAAGAGTAACGAACACACCAATCGGCTAGGGCTTCACCAAGTGCACAAGAATGGAGGAGAATGATCTTCTCGAGCTTTCTCACATTCTGTAGAGACAAATCCCTCAAGGAATCATAAAGATTTGAGCAAGGGAGTTGGGAGCACCAAGCTTGGATGAGAGAGAGAGCTTCAGTTCGAGTCTGAGTGAATGAGGAAGAAGATGACCGTTAGGGGTGAAAGGGTATGGTATAAATAACACCCACGTCACCCACAAAACGGTCTGGTCAAACAGACCCCGGAGCCTCCGTGTTTGAGCGCGGCGGTTCTGCGTAGGCCAGAGCAGATAAGAATTCAGCTCGACTGGCCTTTTATGGCTGGGATTATTTTAGATGTAGATAGAGTTTTGAGCACTTGGTTCCACCCAACACGCCATTAGTATACCCCTTGATAGTATGGCTTGTCCTATAACTCAATTTCAAAATATAAAATGAATTAAACTAGCTCTTGGAGCCGTGGCAAGCCATCCATTCGAGTTGGGGGGGTCTCCTCCTTTGTTTCTTTGCATCCACGATTAAAGATATGCTGTCAAACACTTATCAAAGCCATTAGTCCTTTAATTATGTGGTCAACATCACCAAAATCCGCTTAGAGCTTGATTGCACTTACACTCGCATGTGGCTAGACCATCGCAGCGCTCCCCAGCTTCAACCGTCAGTAGGGCATGCACAACGGTGAGCCACTAATTCTTATCCGCCACCTCTAATCTGTTGAGCGTACATAGGTTCATCGAAACAAGCACGCCACCGCCACGGATAGCTGCTTGCTGCTGCAACTCGTGACAGTGCGCCTCTGAGTCACTAACCGCCACCCATCCTTGCATGTTCAGCTGTAGATGGCAGTCGGCTCCTTACTTCCATCGTAGCGAGTCTAGTTTGCCCGGCGTAACCGCCTTATGTCGTCGGCCGCCGCATCGGCGCACGTGGGGTTTTCAGGGACCTCCCCATGGTAAAGGTGAAAACATCCGAGGATTTGGTTGCAAGATTACTAACGGTAGGAATAGTGCGCATAGTGCCACGTAATAAATTGATAGATCAAGGTCTTTTCTACAAAATAGCCAGCGCGCGTGAGGGATCCCGCGTTGGGCCGCTTGCTATGCTGGCTTGCTGCGCGCGTCGGCGTTCCGTGTTGGGCCAAGCTGGGCTGCTGGGCCGAATGCTTGCCACCGGCTCTTTTTGTTTTCTAATGTATTTTCTAATTTAGTTTCTAAGGTAAACTTATAAATTTAATATAAAATTGTGTAGTTAACCAAAAATTATGAAACTAATTTTGTTAGGTTCCTAAAATTATGATCTATTTGCTAGTATATTTTGTTCATATAGTTTTATAATATTTTCAGGAGTTATCTAATTAATTTGAGATGCTTAATATTATAAGATATAAACTTGTAGGAATTTTTGTGATAAATTGGTGATAGTGTTGGCTCTGAAACTTTCACAGTAAATTTCTAACATTATTAGGTGCTCACTGTAATTTTTGGAGCTCCATAATAATTAGTTTGCTAAGGTAGCCAAATGAGTCATAGTTCAAAAATATATATTTAATCAATAAATTACCGAAACACCTTGGGATTTTAAAACTAGAACATTTTCTGGAAACAACGCCTTATTCAACAACATGGATACATAGCCTAGCACGTTAGTTATTAGAGCTATCTCGTTAGTTTGTGAGATGTAATCGTATTTCTAAGAGTTTCGGTTGCCGTTGATTATTTACGTTTCTGCGTTGCATCCACGTATATTAGAATAGAAACAACGATGGATCGTGGAGATGATCGGAGTAGCGGAAAGGATGGTACCTTGATGATCGTGTCACCATAATAGAATGCTAACTTTTAGTTATATCTTACCCAGGTAAGCCCCGGTGCATAGCCCCTATTATTCTATACTTTATTTTATGCTTGTGCATTAAGTTTTAAGGAGTCGAATGAGACCACTTGTATATATATATATCCTTATCCTATGAGTCCTACTAGTATGTCAGGATCGTGTAGATTGCTCTGCTATAGGACCCGGTAGAAATCGAGTGATTACTTGTCAGTCGTGAGAGATAGAAAAGATATTATTGTTGTTATTATATTACTACCACATGGAATATATATGAATGATAATTGAAGACCGGGTGGAATAGTACTTTAGATCTAGACTTGGTTAGGCATTCGAGTGAGGCTTGGATTGCACTTGTTCCGCCTATGTCGATTGAGGACCGTCCGTTGCTGTGGATGGTAGTCATGTCGCAGACTTATTATCCTGAGCACATACTTGCTTTATGGGAGCGGGAAGGCTCGTTAAGCTTTTGTCATGGGTTTTGGCTCTTTCTGGACCGACTGATTGGAGGCGGAGAAAGGTGGAGGTCTAAGTACCGTGCTGAGACCGGGTCTCAAGTGTGGGGGCTTAGAGTCCAAGTTTGGACGGGGACCTAGACCCCTCGACAGGAGTAGAATGGGTTGGTCTTGTTTGTGCCTGGGGTACAAACGGGGCGTGTGTTTCGGGGTACCCAGCTGGGATACATTGGTTCTCGAATCGCTGTTTCTATGAGAGGGTACGACTTGGCTATGATTTAGCACCGTAGTAAGAACTAGAACTTGAAAGGTGATAAAATGGTTCTGATTTCTTACCACCTGCTTGAAAGTAGCATATGTGCTTACATAAAATGGTTAGTTAATGAACTAATGATGACTACTAATAAAATTGAATATAAGGATGCACGTTTAGTAATGCTTCCACAGATGCAATAACCCACAAGCCAAATAAGCCTTGCATATCCTTGGAGTCTTTTATTTTCCTCCTGTCGGGTAAGTCTTGCTGAGTACAATCAAGTACTCATAATTTTATTCCCCCTGTTGCAGGTGATCGAAGGATACTTAGAGCTGATTCTTGAGTGTGGAAACCACCTGGTGCGCTCAGAGAGGATTTCTTCATGCTACGACCATAGTGTTTATATATAAGCCTTACTAAAGGTTTTTATACGAAAAGATGTAAAATCTGCTAGCATCTCTTGTATATAAATGTCCACTATGTTAATGCTCCACCATATCATTAAATTAATCTTTGCTTCCTCTGTAACTCTGATAACATTGTTATATTCCGCTGTTATAATCAATTGAGGTAATATTCTATTACTATAATAAAGTGATGTAAGAAATGACTTAAGAATATTGTAAGCTATATTCTCTCATTTATGATCCTAATGAAAAAATATGGATTTTCGAGTTCTCCCTTGGGGTGTGCTCGACGGAACTGCGTAGTTTAGTGTCATCTCTTGAGTACTTAGTGTCTAATAGAGGACAAGTACTCTTAGAAGGTATTAGATTAGGCGGTTCTACCACATATCCGGATCAAAATCTCCTTGCGGCCACGCATCCTTTCTTTTTCGAGGCGGAGTTCGTCGCGGCTGGAGTCGAAACGTTGTGTGATCTGCTTCGAAGGGTTTTTTTCTTGACTGTTATCTATGATCTCCTTATTATCTCGTGATTGTGGCCTCAATTTGCTTCTCTTACGTTTAACGTTATGGATTTGGGAATTTCTTGCCCCCGTGTCGGCTCCAACTTTGCTGCATTTTTATTGGATTTAGAGCTCTTTTTGATTCAATTTGGGTGTCTGGCCGATTTCTTCTTTCCTTCTCCTTGCCCCAACGCTATTACCGTACGAACTTAAAGTCTCCACCGCTTATATATTGGCCAGATGAAGAGACGAAAATTTAGGCTGAAATTTTGCCGTTTTAGTATTAAGTAGAGAGCTAGAGATAAATAATTTATCGATTAGTTGAGTCCTATCCTAATTTGATACAGACTCTGAGAAGAGCAGACTAAAGGACGGAAAAAAGAATCCAGGGAAAAAATAATACGAATAGAACCCGAACGGAATAGAACCTGGACTGGAATAGGAAAAAATATATACAAGCATACCAGAGTGCAAAAAGAGGCAGAAAAAAAATTATGAGAGGCAGAAAAAAAGTTATGGTGAAAATTTTGCCCTTTTATTATTAGGTATAGATTTTTTTTATTTTCTAGATACATAGCAATAAATAATACTGTATATGTCTAGATCCATAAAAAAACTATCTATTTAGAAACCTAAAATAACTTATAATTTGAAACCGAGAAGGTATTTAATTTTTCACTGAAAATTTTGTCTTCCCCCAGCTATATTTGTACTTATTCGTTGATTACGTAAGACTTAGGTAAGTTATTTTTTATTTTGACTATGTCAAATTGTAGATTATACGTTTACTATGAGACATTTCCAAATACTATTTTCATAGCCCTTGAGATGAACCATAGGTGTATATATACAAACAATCACCAAATCTATGGAGATTCACAACTGAGAATATAAATTTCCAGTCAACTATGTGGATTCTATATTAAGAAATAAAAAAATAGGGGGCAGTTAAAATGATCCATACTTCATCATGGAAGTAAAATAACAAAAAAAATAAGAGTGCAGTACAACTAAAAGTCTTTAAAGTTAAACTGAAGATTATTTAGAAGTATTTGGAAAGGAATATGGATTTGTTTCCTCACCATTCTTTTAGTTTAAAGGTGAGATTACATATAAAAGATCCCAAGGCAATATCCCTTGCATATACAGGGTAGCTACACATAAGTATAATGCTGTTTTCACGACTGTCGACACAGAATTTTCGTCTCGTGCCGAAGACACACGCAGCAAGCCGGAAGGGTCTGCTCGATGGAGCTGTAGATCCGCCTAGCTTCAGCGCAGGGGTGGTCGATCCTGCGCACTCCACCCGAGACGTGCCAGTCAATTTGACCCTGTAATTGACAAGGAGAGAAAGTTCATCAGTAATTAAGGGCAAAACTTGCCGGTGTTGCCAGACAGTCCCGAATGTGCGGCTATGAGAGCCGATATGAAATGAGATCGACTAAATAGTCGATTCCAGTATATTTATAAGAATAAATCGATTAAAGCTCATTGGGTTGTATAAGAAGAATTGGTTATCATTTAGGGTAAATATCATTATTCGAACAGATATTAATCAATGGCAATAAGATGTCAATAATGATCAGTTTGTGCTGAGCCAATGATTACAAGTAACCGAACCCCTTTTTATATAAAGAAACAATTCAACACCACTTAACCATTTGATAAATATAAATCTAATGAATATGTTAGATCTTATTTATCGCTATGACCAGAGGGGCATGAGGCAGAATCATACAGGCCGTAAAAATAATAATAGACTCGACGACCCTAACTCATTACTAATATCAGTGAGGCATGAGGCAGAATCATGCAGGCCGTAATACAATAGTAAGATCATGGGGCTAACATATCTTTCAACCTATCTTTACTTCAATGGTTTCGTGATACGAGCTGTTCGTGAAAGCACTCGATATCGGCTAAAACAGCCGATTCAGGCATAGCGCACAACTAAAGTCATGCCTTATCAGGAATAGATCTATCAAATAACGATCTCACTCCATGGTGCTAATAGTGGGGTGTGAGGCAGAATCACACAGACCGTGATAACAGGCCATGGAACGGTTCTCACTAGCTAATAAATCTACTCAAGACACAACACGCCTTAACCGCATGCTATGCATGATCAGGATTGACATTAAACAACCGATAAAACATAACTCATCGTTTTAAGTGTAGATTAGATCAATTTAGATTAGCAAACGATGGGCTAAACAAGATATAAGGCCAATCTAGATCAATCACAATCAGACAGAGTGATATTGCTGTAATTAGATAAATAATGAAAGCAATAAGCAATATCGGTAACTTAATGAATCTACCAAAGGCTGCCATCCTAAGGTAGAGCTGATAACTTGACCTTGATCTAGTTCATGCAGTGGGGGTCGACCGGATCGATGCAGCCATACTTGAACTAGGCAAGAGTTGATAACTAACTTATGCCAGAGTTGCAGTGGAGGTCGACCGAATCGATGCAGCCGTATGAACAGAGGTATAAGCCATGACGGTACTTACAACAAGCAGTGGAGGTCGACCGGATCGATGCAGTCGTACTTGCTGAAAAACACGTCGAGATCTACAATACTCCTACTACTAAAGGGCGGCCAGAGCCGAAAAAGCAAATAACTTGTATATTGGATTGATTGTTGTTCCTTTACAATAGCCGGGGCTTGATATTTATACTCGAGACCTGCGCATGACTCCTGTCTAAGCACGACTCATCATAAATTTTGACCCTAAAGAAAACATTCCTAATTTAAGATAGTTTGGACTCTAATCTTTCCCTTTTTGTAGAGTCCAACATGTTTTGTCCTGGCGCCGAACGTAGCCTTTGTCGTTATTTGCTGGCGCTATCTGAAGAAAGCCGATTCCAGTTTTTGCATCCGAATCAGCTGGTTTCGATCTGTACGCAATTATTCCTTGATGACATGATCTTGGGAGCTTTCTAGTCTCTGTGACTCTTCTTCCAGATTTTGGTGTAAACACATGCCCCCCAATTTTGGAATAAAAGTAATTTTATTCCAAAATTATCGTGTCTGTATTCCTGGCTGGTCCGCAGTCATGGGTAGAGAACCTTGAGCTAGGGTCCACTGTTTGTCGCCGCTCGCGTCCACTCATGAGCCCATGCCTCAAAACTTTTAATAAGAACGTCACTGCTTCACGGGCACTTGGATTCATCTTCCTAGGTCGGCTATAAAATGCCTATCCGACCCTGGCGAGAGCGACTCAATCAATTCAGCCATGTTTTTTTTTCCATCTGCTCCCTTGAGCACTCTCGACTCCACTGGACCCTCCATGGTCTATCCTTTTGCTATGAAGATCTTGAGCGGCTAGAAGAATTCTTGTGCATAGGGTGATTGTGTCACTTATTCTAGCGCCTTGTTGAGCAAGAAGACCAACCATTGCGGTTAGAAGAATTCTTGTGATATCACCTAAGTCTTCTCTCCATGCTCACAAAGCTGTTAGTGTTTGCGAGGGCTAGAATGTGTGGACACCTTCCCCTTGTTGCTCCTTCAAACGCCTATCGGGAAAGCCTCGGGCTTCTTTTCCATAGCTCCTCAATTTATCGAGAAATCTGCTGAGCATATGTTAGGCGAGCGACCTTTCTTCTGTTTTTGGTACAATTTCATTGATGGGCCAATGTGACTCGATTCACAATGAGTTTCGGCCTTATGGAGATCCGGGCTCCCTTCAACCCAAAGAAGTTTTGGTGGGTTAATTTCTGGTCAATATATCCATCCCACAATATTTTGTAATTTGGGGAAGCAATAAATTCGAGTCCGTTATCTCTTCGTTATCTGTCCCCTAAATTTCCGGAGTGCTGATCCATTTCTGTTTTTTATTTCAATTTCACACCTCCTATCTCCTCGCTTTCCTAGGCTATATATACGGGCTACGGCCGTAAATAAAAAACAACCCTCTTTGCCTTAATCCTTCTTCGTCTTTAGTATATTTCTTGCCTTTCCGTAGGTTCAAGGTTATAGAGAACAAGAGGTCTGCTGAAGAAGCCCTCAACAGATCTACATCATCACGCCAACGCCTTCATCGTCAAGAGGATGCATCTTGGGGTGCTCCCATCGCTTTGGATCAAAGGGCTGACTCCGCCCAGCCCTCGGGGTCATCTTTGGCACTAATTCGTCTCTAGCTTCCTCGTCACTCGAGACGGCAGATTAGTAACAATGATCTGCTGGCCTCTATCGATCGAACTGACCAGCATCTAGCCAACTGCCTCTCCCTAGCGGAATCGGCTTTGGCCATGATTGAAGACCGATCACCCCCCGAGGTTGGCCTGGTGAGGGAAAGGTTGGCCAGGGCTAAAGCTAGAATCATGGGTGAGATGTCTGTCATTGTTTCTCTATTTTTCCTTGTTTTTAGCCTTAAGATTTCTGGTCACTCTTTCCTTAAATATTTCAGATTTAACTTCTCAGTTGGAGAGTCTTCTATCAGCTACGGATCATGCCGCGGGATTTGTCAATGCTAGGGGTGCTGTTTCGGTGGTCCGCTTGCATGACATCCCGAATCATGTCAGGGAAGTCGCCCTTCATGGCATTCGTCACGGCGCTGTCATGGCGTTGGCTGCTGCACAAGCCCGTTCGGGCCATAATCTACGGCTTCTTCCCCATGGTTTTTCGGATGCAACATATCTTGGGGAGCATGAGCGCTTGGTTGAGGATTTCATGAGCGCCACCAACTCTATAGCTTTCAATACCCTGGCCGATGATATAGTAGGCAAAGTGTTTTCCGTCCCATAGCTTATAATAGGAGATGTTTAGCAAACAACTTCCTCGCCTTAAGTGATTTCCCTTTATTTCGTGCTTCATACCCATCACTTCGTTTGTGTTTGCTTTGCTTCTATAGGCAATACACATCGTATCGGCTTTTACTCCTTTGGGTTTATTTTTTGCACTAGAGACGATATCTTTCAAATATCGGCTGTTAAAGCTATCAACCGAACATATCGTTTATTAAGTATTGATCCAAACGCTAGGATAATATTTCTTTAAATACTTCCCATTGATTGCTCGACCAAATTCTTCCTCTCCTTTTAGTGTTTCCAAGATATAAGCATTACCAGGCGCACAATGTTTGATCCGATAGGGTCCTTCCCAGTTAGGTGACCATTTACCGAATTTACTGTCCTTTGACCCGATCGGCAATTTCACTTTCCAGACCAAGTCTCCTTCAGAGAATTGCTTAAACTTGACCTTTTTATTGTAATATTTCGCAACCCTCAGTTTATTGGCTTCGATATTTTCAAAAGCATGCAGCCAAAGGCAACTCAAGTCTTCCAAATTGTCTATCATAAGATTCTTGTAGACCTCAGCTGACAAATCATTCTGCAGCGTAACACGCCTTGATCCAGTTTGGACTTCCCAAGGAAGAACTGCATTATGGCCATACACAAGTTCGTAAGGTGACGTTTTAATTAATCCATGGCAGGCCATCCTATATGCCCATAGCGCCTCATTTAGCGTCGAATGCCACTTCCTTGGCTGTTCCTCGATCTTTTTCTTGATTAGCTTAATCATAATCTGGTTGGACGCCTCTGCCTGGCCATTAGCCTGGGTATAGTAAGGGGAGTAATTCAATAGCTTGATTCCCATACTGGCAGCAAAATCCCCGAACTCTTCTGATGTGAACATTGTCCCTTGATCGGTAGTTATAGTTTGAGGAATCCCAAAACAATACACAATGTGTTCCCTGACAAAGTCAATCATGTTCTTTGAGGTTACCGTCTTCAAAGGAATTGCCTCAACCCATTTAGTGAAGTAATCTGTTGCCACTAATATGAATTTATGTCCTTTGCTTGAAGGCGGAAAAATCTGGCCAATTAAATCAATTCCCCAACCCCGAAATGACCATGGTTTGATTATTGGATTCATGGCCGATGCAGGCGATCTCTAGACATTACCAAAACATTGACAGTCTTGACACCCCTTGTAATATTCAAAACAGTCTTCTAATATCATTGGCCAAAAATATTTAGTTCTGCGAATAATCCATTTCATCTTATAAGCCGATTGATGAGCTTCAGATATCCCTTCATGCACCTCACCCATCAACACCTTAGCTTCTTCTTGGTTTAAGCATTTGAGCAACACCCCATTGACTGTTTTATAATATAACTGGTCATCTAACAAAACATATTTAGTCGATTTATACCTTAGCTTTCTGGTAACTTTCTAAGACGGATCTCTAAGGTAGTCGGTTATTTTGACTCTCCAATCATCACTTGAGGTTTCACTACTCAAGACTTCTTGAAACACTCGATATCCTGATGCACTTTGAGCTAGACGGTTAGCTTCTTGGTTTTGTACTCTCAGAATATGTTGGAAAGAGATATGAAGAAAATCCTTGAGTAACTTTTGGCACTCATCATAGTATCCCTTTAAAGTCTCTTCTTTGCACTCATATAGGCCGATCAATTGATTAATAATTAACTATGAATCTCTAAATACTTCAATTGCTTCGGCCTTTACTTCATGAAGAAGTTGAAGTCCCTTGAGAATAGCTTCGTACTTCGCTTGATTGTTAGTAACCATTGGCTCAGTTGGAAGAGCAAACTCAAAACTTGCCCCCCGAGGCGAAATAATAACAATACCAATGCCACCACCCTACTTGCAAGATGACCCATCAAAGAACAACGTCCAAGGCATCGGCTCTACATAACTAATGCTTGGCTTGTGATGCTTGGTGATAAAATCAGCCATTACTTGTCATTTGACTGCTTTAGTCGATTCGTACTTCAAGTCGAATTCTGATAATGCAAGAATCCACTTTTTCACTCTTTCATTCAGTATTGGCATTGATAACATGTGCTTAACCACATCAGCCTTGGAGACAACTATACACTCGGCCGATAATAAGTAGTGTCGCAATTTAGTGCAAGAGAAATATAAGCACAAGCATAATTTTTCGATAGGAGAATATCTCGTCTCTGGATTCAGTAGTCTTCTACTCAGATAGAAAACAACTCTCTCTTTTTTCCATCAAATTCTTGCATTAGGGCAGATCCAATTGTCTTGTCATCAGCCGATATGTACAACTTAAATGGTTTACCCTGCTGAGGAGGGACCAGCACAGGTGGACACTTCATATATTTCTTTATTTCCTTGAACGCCCTTTGTTGTATGTCACCTCACTTGAATTCTTGATTATTTTTCAACTTCAACAAGGGAGAAAACGGCAGGTCCTTTTCGACAAATTTGAAATAAATCTTCTGATGAAATTAATCTTACCAAGCAGAGACTGCAACTCTGTTTTGGTAGTCGGGGGAACTGCTTCATCAATTGCCTTTACGCTTTTCTGATCAACTTCGATTCCTCTCTCGTGGACCATGAATCCTAAAAATTGTTCGGCTGATACTCTAAAAGCACACTTATTAGGATTCATCTTCAAACCATGCTTCCTCGTGCATTCCAGAGTTTCACGCAAGTTAGCCAGGTGTTCTTTGTACCCTTTGAATTTTATCATTACATCATCGATGTAGATCTCAACAATCCTGCCGATCAACTTATGGAAAATGTAATTCATCACCCTTTGATAAGTTGCACCAGCATTTTTAGACCAAAGGTCATCACAACCCACTCGAATAGACCGATTGCGCCGGGGCACCTGAAAGCTGTCTTTGCTGTCTTCCTCGGCCATGAAATTTTGGTTGTATCCTGCATTACCGTCTATGAAGCTAATAACCTTATGCCCAGCTGCTGCATCTACTAACATATAAGCTATCGACATCGGATAACCATCCATAGGTGTGGCTTTGTTCAGATCCCTGAAATCAATGCAAACTCTCAATTTCCCATTCTTCTTATATACAGGGACAACATTCAATATCCATTCTGCATATCGACACGGTCGGATAAATTTTTGCTTCCAGTAACCTTTCAGTCTCCTTTTTGATATCATCAAGCACGTTCGGGTTGAATCTCCTCAAAGCTTGTTTATATGGTCGATATCCAGGTTTGATTGGCAACCGATGTTCAACAATTGATCGGTCTAAACCAGGCATCTCATAGTATTTCCAAGCAAAGCAGTCTTTAAATTCCTTTAATAAGTCAATTAATTTCCGCTTATACTCCGGATCCAACTTAGCATTTACGTACGTCGGTCTTGGTCTATCTCTAGGGCCAATATCTACTTCTTCTAATTCATCGGCCGACGTGAAGCCATGTCCTAGTTTGCCATCTGTACCATCTATTGGATTATCCATTAATACAAATTTTCAAAGCCGACTGCTTGGATCAGCTGTTGGCTTTCACCATTGACTCTGAATTCTGAAGGCAACAGAAAAGCCATTTGGATATTAGCCGATGATTGCTTTCTATCGGCTATTTGCTTGGTATGCCACACTTGAGTTTTTCCGGATGCCTGAGCCTGTTCCATTTCTTTATTCCTTAGGCATTGCACCCTTCTCTTCTGGCTTGTTTCCTTTCAATGTAATTTAGCTTGTTTCCTGTCATACCTCTCTTCTTTCGGTTGATGCTGGTACGCTTGTTCTTTCAACCAACGCTGATAATTCTTTTCCTTCTGCCGCTGCCATTTATTCAACAGAATCTGAGATGTGACCTGTGATGTCTGAAAAAAGGGCAATGTCTGAAGAAAGGGCAATTACAATGTAATTTGGCTTGTTTCCTTTCATACTTCTCTTCTTTCAGTTGATGCTGGTACGCTTATTCTTTCAACCAACGCCGATAATTCTTTTCCTTCTGTCGTTGCCATTTATTCAACAGAATCCAAGATGTGACCCGTGGCTACGTTGTCTCTGCTTTTGACGTCTTCCCCTGCTCGTATCGGCTCTTTTGCTCGGCACGACGTCTTCTAATCTCTCTGTACTCGTCAGCTGATATTTGCATCTTGGGATCGACTGTTCCAGTTTTTTTTGATTTGGTTGATGTTAGGACCTTAGTTTTTCCTTTAAATAGCCCAGCATCAACCATGTTTTGATCCCCTAGGAAAGGATTATCAGCAACTTTCATTTTCCGATGCGTATCAAATTTGAGCCTCCCCTGCTGAATAGCTCTCTATATATGCTGCCTGAAGATTCTGCATTCATTAGTGGAATGAGAAGTAGCATTATAGAACTTGTAGAACTTCTTATTCTTCAACTAATTAGGGGGCAACATGACATGACCATCGGGCAACTTGATCTGCCCTTTCTCTAGCAAGAAATCGAAGAGCTTATCTGATTTGGTGACATCAAAGTCATAGCTTTCCTCGACTTCTTTTCCCCAAGGATTGGGCACCATCACTGTCTTCTTGCCCCAATTCCATTCAGCCGCAGCAACCTCTTCTTCTTCATCTTCATAGTCGTCATCGACTAAGTATGGATCATAAGCTTCGGCTACTGTGCTACTCTTCTGAAATCGGGTATCTCTACACATACTCTGGAATTGGCTATTGAGCGCTGCTACTCGTTGAGCCAATTGACCTAAGTTGTCAAATTCTTATCCAAGCAGTTTTTCTTTCCACATCGGCAACATTCCTTGAACAACTAAAGCAGCTAGTTGATCATCGGCCAAGTTTAAGGAGAAGCACAAGTTCCTGGTTTCTCGGAACCTCTGAAGAAATTTAGTGCCCGATTTATTAGTCTTCTGTCTTATAGTTGTCAGATCGGTAATCTTTTTTTCTCCAGTCCTAGTGTAAAAATATGTATGAAACTTCTTCTCTAGGTCAGTCCAATTGGTAATAGAATTGACTGGCAATGATAAAAACCAAGTGAAAGCTGGCCCTGATAAGGACAGAGAGAAGAAACGAACTCGATGGTCATTCTCAACTGACGCTTTGCCCAATTGTGTAAGATACCGACTGATATGTTCTATCGTGCTTGTACTGTCTTGGCCAGCGAACTTAGCGAATTCTGTGAGCCTATAATTTGTGGGAAGAGTGACCAAATCATACCATTCTGGATATGGACGTTTATATGAAAAGGTCAGTCCTTTTGGCTTTAGACCGAACTGATTCTTCATCATCTCGGTCACCCTCAGCAATAATTCATCAGCTTGCGGATTTGGATTTCTCTGCACCTGCTGACCCATCTGTGGATTGAAATCTCGCATGCCTTGATATCCTGGATTTGGCATCATGTGGAGGGTATTATAATCTGTGCCATAGTGATACCCTTGTGGAATCTCAATCTGTTAGGTCCTTTGCTGGCTTGCTGCTTCAAGTCTCTGATTATAGATATAAGGATCTATATCCCTACGGATTCTTTGAATTGATGGTGCTATTTTTTGAGCCGACGATGATATGTGGCCTGATGTGCCAAAATTGATCACCTGGTTCTGACTTTGCCTTGTTCGGCTGTTGCACATGCTGTACTGATGGTCCAGGATTGTACTGTGTTTGATTTGCAGTAGTTCCTTGAGTTTGTTCAGATGAACCCTAAACTGTCTGGACATCACCACTACCAGCCGGTGCTGCTTCTTGATGGATGGTACCAACTTGATTGGTCCCTTGGGTCAACAGATCTGAAATGTTGTAATAAGCCGGTCCGCCATGACCAACTGAAAATCCTTGAATCGCCTCTTTCATGGCGTTGTGGAATACGTCCACGAAAGCTTCATTATGGCTTGATATGCCATCACGAATAGATTTGTCCACAACTTCCTTAAAGAAATGCATGTCTTCAGCTTTAGTTGTGTCTGTCTGCCCGTGTAACAGAACTCTTGGTAGTGGAAATTTCTGAACAATCATGTTGTCACATGTTTTGGTGTAGGACAACAAACATTTGTTCTAAAACTCTTCTGTAGCTTTGCTGATGATACCCTTATCCCCATCAGGTAGATCTTCATAATGCAGCATAAGGATGTCGTTGTGAACCACCATGACGACTGTGGGGTCCCACCGGACGTGCCAGAAACGTGTGTCGACATAGAATTTTTGTCCCGTGCCGAAGACACACGCAGCAAGCCGGAAGGGTCTGCTCGATGAAGCTGTAGATCCGCCTAGCTTCAGCGTAGGGGTGGTCGATCCTATGCACTCCTCCTGAGACGTGCCTGTCAGACGTGCCAGTCAATTTGACCCTATAATTGACAAAGAGAGAAAGTTCATCAGTAATTAAGGGCGGAACTTGCCGGTGTTGCCAGACAGTCCCGAATGTGCGGCTATAAGAGCCCATATGAAAGGAGATCGACTAAATAGTCGATTCTACTATATTCTTAAGAATAAATCGATTAAAGCTCATTGGGTTGTATAAGAAGAATAGGTTATCATTCAGGGTAAATATCATTATTCGAATAGATATTAATCAATGCCAATAAGATGTCAACAATGATTGGTTTATGCTGAGCCAATGATTACAAGTAATCGAACCCCTTTTTATATAAAGAAACAATTCAACACCACTTAACCGTTTGATAAAGATAAATCCAATGAACATGTTAGATCTCATCTATCGCTATGATCAGTGGGGCATGAGGCAGAATCATGCAGGCCGTAGAAATAATAATAGATTCGACGACTATAACTCATTACTAATATCAGTGGGGCATGAGGCAGAATCATGCAGGCCGTAATACAATAATAAGATCATGGGGCTAACATATCTTTCAACTATCTTTACTTCAACAGTTTCGTGATGCGAGCTGTTCGTGAAATCACTCGATATCGGCTAAAACAGCCGATTTAGGCATAGCGCACAGCTAAAGTCATGCCTTATCAGGAATAGATCTATCAAATAACGATCCCCACTCCACGGTGCTAACAGTGAGGTGTGAGTTAGAATCACACAGACCGTGATAACGGGTCATAGAACGGTTCTCGCTAGCCAATAAATCTACTCAAGACACAACACGCCTTAACCGCACGCTATGCACGATCAGGATTGACATAAAACAGCCGATAAAACATAACTCATTGTTTAAAGTGTAGATTAGATCAATTTAGATTAGCAAACGATGGGCTAAACAAGATATAAGGCCGATCTCGATCAATCCCAATCGGGCAGAGTGATATTGCTGTAATTAGAGAAATAATGAAAGCAATAAGCAATATCGGTAACTTAATAAATCTACCAAATGCTGTCATCCTAAGATAGAGCCGATAACTTGACCTTAATCTAGTTCATACAGTGGGGGTCGACCAGATCGATGCAGCCATATTTGAACTAGGCAAGAGTCGATAACTAACTTATGCCATAGTCGCAGTGGAGGTCGACCGGATCGATGCAGCCGTACAAATAGAGGTATAAGTCATGACGATACTTACAACAAGCAGTGGAGGTCGACCAGATCGATGCAGCCGTACTTGCTGAAGAACTCGCCGAGATCTACTCTACTCCTACTCCTAAGGGGTGGTCGGAGCAAAAAAAGTAAATAACTTGTATATTGGATTGATTGTTGTTCCTTTACAATAGCCGAGGCTTGATATTTATACTTGGGACCTGCGCATGACTCATGTCTAACCACGACTCATCATAAATTTTGACCCTAAAGAAAACATTCCTAATTTAAGATAGTTTGGACTCTAATCTTTCCCTTTTTGTAGAGTCCAATATGTTTCGTCCTGGCGCCAAACGTAGCCTTTGTCGTTATCTGCTGGCGCTATCTGAAGAAAGCCGATTCTAGTTTTTGCATCCGAATCAGCTGGTTTCGATCTGTACGTAATTGATTCCTTGATGACATGATCTTGGGAGCTTTCTAGTCTCTGCGACTCTTCTTCCAGATCTTGGTGTAAACAATGACCTCTACTATAACAGTTTATAGAAACTTCAACACGAACCGTCGATTTGGCTCCCGTATTTTCATAAATAACACCTCCCTTTGCCTCCTCATTTTTGGATTGCCCGATGCTTCTTAGGCCTTGTTTAGTTGTCGA
Source organism: Miscanthus lutarioriparius (assembly GCA_904845875.1). Taxonomy (NCBI): domain Eukaryota; kingdom Viridiplantae; phylum Streptophyta; class Magnoliopsida; order Poales; family Poaceae; genus Miscanthus; species Miscanthus lutarioriparius. Next base: position 4,814,692 of record CAJGYO010000012.1, read on the forward strand.
ATCTTTTTAGGAAATGGTACTGTAGCACTTTCGTTGTTATTTGGCAATTAGTGTCCAATCATAGTCTAATTAGGCTTAAAAGATTTGTCTCGTGAATTTCGTCTAAACTGTGTAATTAGTTTTATTTTTTATTTATATTTAATGTTTCATGCATGCGCCTAAAGATTCGATGTGACGGAGAATCTTGAAAAATTTTACAAAATTTTAGGAACTAAACAGGCACTTAGTGGATTCCAACGTACCCCTTATGTTTGAGTCCCTATACTTGTCATTTGTAATGTTGACCATGTTTTTGACTAGAATGTAAGGAACAAAGCAAGACATTGACTGATTGACACAAGGAATCGAGGTCTACGCTACCTTCTGAGGGTGTATCTGGTTCCTCTAACATTAGGGGCAAAGCTCTAGTGTCATAAGGAGGTGCAAATGCACCCCCAAAATTAAAAAAACAGTTATTTTGACTAAAAATTTACAATATATACATCATCAATGACACAAGTCTATACACCTGCAAAACAAGTACACTCCGTCTTTAATTTTCTCTAGCTTCGCCTGTCTGACATAAGTCAGAGACACTTGAATCATTGACTCATCCCTCGAGGGTAGGGAGAGATACATGTGAATCTATTTTGCCCTTATCTCAAATCAAGGAGTTGGCCTGGGGACACAACGCTAGATAGAGTGGTCGATTAGAGACCTTTTTTTTCTTTTACATTTTGGCCTAAAAATACGTTTGGAGATGGGAAAAAGCTTTGTTGGTATTGTTACATGTTTATTTAGGTTTAAAAACTAGGAGTTAATTCATCCGGTAAACATACCATAAAGGCACAGATATGTTGTTGTTAACTGTATATCATAAAGTATATGCACCACCATCACTTGTCCTAATGATTGCTTGTTAGAACATGCTTGTCGGAGTCATATTGTAGACTCAGACATTTACACCCTTCATCTTGTTAGAACATGCTTGTTAGAACATGCTTTGTCTCAATTTCTGCACAAAGACTAACGGACGTCGCTGCGGACGGCAATCATAATGGAACTGTAATAGGATACAGATTGAGCATATCAAGAGTATCCAATATTTTCAAGTTTTACGACTCCTACAGAAGTATTAGAAGACATAAAAAAGAACATCTCCGAGAGTTTCTAATAATCCACTCCTAAAATATAGAAGACAATTGTACATCAGGAATACTATATTATTTATAAATTATGCTAACCACTTTTATTTATTCTTTCTCTCTTGTACATTTACATCAAGAACCCTTTCCTGCTCTTTATTTTTTCCACGTCCTTCCACCTTTAGATTGGCCGACAAGACTTTTTTCAAGTTCTAAAAGATTAGAAGGATGGATTATGAGTGTTGGAGAGAACTTTTTTTTCTCATCTTGCTAAAAACCAAGGATTAAAAAGTGATTTAGGAAACTCTTAGAGATGCTCAATCCATTCCACAGGATCATTAACTTAATTTAAAAGTAGCCATCCGTTTTTTTTATAACACCTGACTGTATTAAAGTTTTGTAAAACATATGAATAAAAAAAGGTTTTGTAAAACATACAAGAAAGCTTACAGACACAGACCAGCTAAGCCTCTACATCTACCAACACAGGATGAAAGGAGGAAAACGCTCAGATACAGATCGAGAAGATCATCTGTTTCATCATTCCGAACGGGGACGACAAACTTGATCCATTCCACACCTTGCATGCAAAATGCATGTACGCCTACGCCTACATGGGGCACGAGGAGAAGTCGCACAAGTTCTCTGACTCCGAAACGGACGTGCCATCTCTGTGACGAAAAAAAGAGAAGAAAATAATCGTCTTGTAAACAGCAAATAAATGCTCTGTTTATTTGTCTGATAAGCTATAATTAAAAATATCATAAACTAATTTATTATGAGAGAAAAATACTATTTATCAGCTAAAAAATATGACTTATAAATCAAACGAACGAACCGTAAAACCGCATATGCATATCAATATGGGGACGGGCGCAGGCAGGGCCCACGCGGTGGTCCCCACGTCATCCAGTCACGCCGGCCCAATCGCTCTTATCCAGATCGCGGTCGACCAGAGGGCAGAGGGCCGGGCGTCCTCGCGATTCCGACGGCCCAGCTGCCTCCCCTATCCGCCATCCGACGGCGGGCTCGGCCCTTCCAGACGTTTCCGCGCGGTCCGGGGGTTTCCCCTCGTCCTGGCCGTCGACCAGGCGCGCCCCAGGAAACCGTCCCCGGAAACCCTTCGCCCTCATCCGGGCCGTCCGTCCGGAGACCGACGGACGGGGCACGTTCCGGGCACGGCTCGCCAATCCCGTGTGCCCGCGCGGCGGCGAGCACGGCCCACCCGCCATCATGGTGCCCGTCCAAATTTGTCCTTTCACGGATAGCCCCTCGTCGGTTTATCGTTTCAGGTCAGCGGGCCTCTGATTGCTTGCCACTTGCCAGCGCCCCGGGTGCAGCTGCTTTCGAATAGTGTGAAGGTGGAGGGGGCTTTGTGACAAGTGAAAAAAATGCTTTGCTGGGCGAGAAAGAAAACTAAGCGGAGCCCAGCCGAATTCGTTGGGCAGCGGGTGCGGAGTTGCAGTAGAGGCCAGGGCTCGGGGAGCCAGGCGCAGATGGAATGAGCGACCGGGCTCTGCTCCGCCGCTAGCCTGCCGCCGCACCGCGCCGTCCCCTCCGCCGCCGCCGCGGCCGTCGATCTCCGCACCACGGCCGGTCCCTGCGGCTACCCCCCACACCCCGTTCTCCACCGGCACCTTACCCCCGCATGGTGAGCGCCGAGATTTGACTTGCCGTCTCTCCTTCGCATCGGTTGAATTCTTGCCTTTTTTCATGTTCCGGACTGTTGAATTCCTAGGAAAGTTTTGAATTTCCGTGTTTGGTTGAGGGATTCAGTGCAAATTCTTGCCTTTTCTTTTGTTTCCATCATCCTGGTGGTGGTTGGTTTGCAGGCGTCGTGATCCGATGATAGCAACAAGAGCGCGCCTTCCCCTCTCCCTGACGGCGTCGTCCACCCCGCACGGCGCACGCACCAAGAAGAGGAGGAAGCCATGTCCCCCAACCTGGACAGCGCCATCAAGAGCCAGGTGCCGGCGCTGCTCCTGAGGCGGCTCTTCGGCGCGTCCCGGCGGGACGAGGCCAAGCAGCTCCAGCGGACCCCGGCGCCGGCTCCGGTGGGAAGGCGGCGGGTGTTCGTGCAGACGGAGACCGGCTGCGTGCTCGGCATGGACCTGGACCGCGGGGACAACGCGCACACCGTCAAGCGCCGGCTGCAGCTCGCGCTCAACGTGCCCACTGGCGAGACCTCGCTCACCTTCGGCGATCGCGTCCTGGAGAACGACCTCTCCTTCATACGCCCGGACTCGCCGCTGCTGCTCACCCGGAACAGCATCAACCGGAGCTGCTCCACCCCGTGCCTCTGCCCCGTCTCCAAGGACTTCGAGCACAAGGACTGCAGTGGCCTGGTTGAGATGCTTGGCTGCTCCAGCAGCTGCGCCCGGGTGAAGCGCCTTGTCGACGACGTGGTGACTGCCATCAGGAGCGGCGTGGATCCGGTCCCCATTAGCAGTGGCCTTGGTGGCTCGTACTACTTCAGGAACGTCTTGGGCGACAGGGTTGCTATTGTGAAGCCGACGGACGAGGAGCCCTTTGCACCAAACAATCCCAAGGGGTTTGTCGGGAGGGCGCTTGGTCAGCCGGGCCTGAAGAAATCTGTGCGAGTAGGAGAGACAGGGTTTAGGGAGGTCGCGGCGTTCCTGTTGGACCATGATAACTTTGCCAATGTTCCTGCGACAGCTCTGGTGAAGATAACACACTCCATCTTCAACATAAATTGTCCGGTAAATGGAGGAAATCTGGCACCCGCTCATGACCAGCAACAGCAAGTTAACAGCAAGATTGCTTCATTCCAGCAGTTCATCGCCCATGACTTCGACGCCAGCGACCATGGCACGTCAAGCTTCCCTGTTGCTGCTGTTCATAGGATCGGCATACTAGATATCCGGATTTTCAACACTGACAGGCATGGCGGCAATGTGCTGGTGAGGAAGCTTAAAGGTGGCACAGGCCGCTTTGGTTGCCAGACAGAGCTGTTCCCAATTGATCACGGCATGTGCTTGCCGGAGAACTTGGAGGACCCTTACTTCGAGTGGATTCATTGGGCTCAGGCTTCTATTCCGTTCTCTGAGGAAGAACTCGAGTACATAAGAAATCTTGATCCAACGAAAGATGTGCAGATGCTGCGCAGAGAACTTCCAATGATACGTGAGGCCTGCCTACGTGTTCTGGTCCTGTGCACAATCTTCCTTAAGGAGGCTGCAGCTTTCGGACTCTGCTTGGCAGAGATAGGTGAGATGATGACAAGGGAGTTCAGAGGGATGGAGGAGGAACCAAGCCAGCTGGAGGTTGTGTGTATGGAGGCCAGGAAGAGAGTAGCAGAGTGGGAGCCCTTCTCTGCCACAGCTGAACATGGAGAAGATACTGATTTCCAATTTTCCATGGATGTGGTAGGAGAATACAATGATGTAATGCGATCACCAAGGTTCAATGGCTCGGGTTCCAAGGGGTCCAGTTTCAGAAGCCCTTTGTCTAAGCTCGTCGAGAGCGTTGATGAGGGCAGTGATGGCCATGAAGATCAAAACGAGTATGATCGAGTCTTCTATGCTGGATGGAATACACCCAACAATCCTAGCAAACCTATAGGTCAGAACGGCAATGCTTCAAAAAGTGCCATGAACAGGAGCGCTGATGAACAACTTCCATCAAGTATGTGTTTTGTCAGGCTGTCGGATATGAGTGCAGATGAGTGGGATGTATTCCTTGAAAAATTCCAGGAACTGCTGAAAGAGGCACTACACGAGAGCGCAAGGGCAGCAGCAGGTCAAAGGATGAAGCAGCGCCTGGGCACTTCATGCAAGTTTTGAGTAGGGCAATAGCGCATCAGAGAAGAAAAATGTGCAGTGCTACTTGTACTGCCTGCTTATGGAGTGAGTACAGGATGAAGATATCATTGTATGAGGCATCTTCAACCTTGTGCAACGATCTAGGTTGCAACAGCTATGTCCAGCAGGTAGATAGGACCACAAGCATATGTAGTGATGGTGTGGAGAACTGCTACCCATGTATATTAGCTATATGTTTAAGGGAAATGCTTAATAATAAATGTTTTTCAGCCTGTGTGTATTGGGTTGATGTTAGATACTGTAGCCTTAGCATGCAATTTATTTCTTAGTTGCTGAAAATTCTTTGTAGCTTGTGATGTGACCTGTGAGCTGTGTAAATATTGCACCTTTTTGTGTAAATAATGCTTACCTGGTGTTGAATATCTTGGATCTGTGCTTGTTTGCTTGGTCTCCAAAATTCTTCAAGGCATATAGGTTAACTATATCACAGGTTGAAACTCTTTTAGAGCAGTAAAAATATCAGTAACACGAGAGCTCTTCTCACCACCAGCTACAGCTTCACAAATGGAAACAAAGAAAATTAGCTGCAAGTCTTGTCTTCCAATCAGGAAGGTAACTTCAACTACACTTCATAGTCAGAAAGGTAATTTCAACTACACTGTGATGACGGTGACAAGAACAAACAGTCATTAGTCAGGTCATCAGTGGATAGAAGAATCATAGAAACGGTGGATAACTAAGCAGAACAGAGAGAGCATTTGGTAACAATATGCGACAACGACAACGACGACAACGAAGCCTTTAAGTCCCAAATAAGTTGGAGTAGGCTAGAGTTAAAACCCAACAGAAGCAATCAAGGTTCAGACATGTGAATAGCTGTTTTCCAAGCACTCCTATCTAAGACTAAGTCTATAGGTATATTCCATCATTTCAAGTCTCCTTTTATTGCTTCTATCCAAGTCAACTTTGGTCTTCCTCTGTCTCTCTTTACGTTACTATCCTGACTTATGATTCCACTACGCACTGGTGCCTCTGGAGGTCTCCGTTGGACATGTCCAAACCATCTCAACCGGTGTTGGACAAGATTTTCTTCAATTGGTGCTACCCCTAATCTATCACGTATATCATCGTTACAAACTCGATCCCTTCTTGTATGACCGCAAATCCAACGCAACATACGCATTTCCGCGACACTTATCTGTTGAACATGTCGTCTTTTCGTAGGCCAACATTCTGCACCATACAACATAGCAGGTCTAATCGTCGTCCTATAAAACTTGCCTTTTAGCTTCTGTGGTACCCTTTTGTCACATAGAACACCAGATGCTTGGCGCCACTTCATCCACCCTACTTTGATTCTATGGCTAACATCTTCATCAATATCCCCGTCTCTCTGTAGCATTGATCCTAAATATCGAAAGGTATCTTTCCTAGGCACTACTTGACCTTCCAAACTAATATCTTCCTTCTCCCGAGTAGTAGTGCCGAAGTCGCATCTCATATACTCAGTTTTAGTTCTACTGAGTCTAAAATCTTTGGACTCCAAAGTTTCCCGCCATAACTCCAGTTTCTGATTAACTCCTGTCCGACTTTCATCAAGTAGCACTACATCGTCCGCGAAAAGCATACACCAAGGGATGTCCCCATGTATGTCCCTTGTGACCTCATCCATCACTAAGGCAAACAGATAAGGGCTCAAAGCCGACTCTTGATGTAGTCCTATCCTAATTGGAAAGTCATCCGTGTCTCCATCACTTGTTCGAACACTAGTCACAACATTGTTGTACATGTCCTTAATGAACCCGACGTACTTCGTTTATACTTTATGTTTGTTCAAAGCCCACCACATAATATTCCTTGGTATTTTATCATAAGCCTTCTCCAAGTCAATAAAAATCATGTGTAGGTCCTTCTTCTCCCTATACCGCTCCATAACTTGTCTTATTAAGAAAATGGCTTCCATGGTTGACCTTTCGGGCATGAAACCAAATTGGTTCATAGAGACCCGCGTTATTGCTCTCAAGCGATGCTTGATAACTCTCTCCCTCAGCTTCATAGTATGGCTCATCAACTTAATTCCCCGATAATTAGTACAACTTTGAATATCCTCTTTATTTTTGTAGATCGGTACCAATATACTTCTCCTCCACTCGTCAGGCATCTTGTTCGATCGAAAAATATGGTTAAACAGCTTGGTTAGCCATACTATAGCTATGTCCTCAAGGCATCTCCACACCTCGATTGGGATACCATTCGGTCCCATCGTCTTACCTCTTTTCATCCTTTTCAACGCCTCTCTGACCTTAGATTCTTGATTCTCTGCACAAAGCACCTATTGGTGTCATCAAAAGAGTCATCCAACTAAAAGGTTGTGTCCGTATTCTCACCATTGTATAATTTGTTAAAATACTCTTGCCATCGATGTCGGATTTCATCCTCCTTCACCAAGAGATGCTCCCTTTCATCCTTAATGCACTTAACTTGGTTGAACTCCCTTGTCTTTCTCTCACGAACCCTAGCCATCCTATAAATGTCCTTATCTCATTCCTTCATACTCAAATGTTGGTAAAGATCCTCGTACGCTCTACCCTTTGCCACACTTACAGCTCGCTTTGCAGTTTTCTTTGCCACCTTGTACTTCTCTATATTGTCCACACTCCTATCATGGTACAAGTGTCTATAGCATTCTTTCTTTTCCTTAATAGCCCTTTGGACTTCCTCGTTCCACCACCAAGTATCTTTAGCCTCGCCTCCACTTCCTTTGGTTACTCCACACACCTCTGAGGCCACCTTCCGAATGTTGGTTGCCATCTTCTCCCACATGCTATTTATGTCATCTTCTTCCTTCCAAGAGCCCTCTTTGATAACCCTTTCTCTAAATACCTCTAACGTCACCCCTTTTAGTTTTCACCACTTTGTTCTTTCAATCTTAGCTTGTTTATCCCTACGGGCACGCACCTAAAAACGAAAGTCTGCCACCAAAAACTTATGTTGAGAAACAACACACTCCCCTGGTATCACCTTGCAACCCAAGCATGCTCGTTTATCCTTTCTTCTTGCGAGGACAAAGTTAATTTGGCTAGAGTGTTGTCCGCTACTGAAGGTCACTAGATGAGATTCTCTCTTTCTAAAGAAAGTGTTGGCTATCATCTGGTCAAAAGCTACCGCAAAGTCCAAAACTTCCTCCCCATCCTGATTCCTACTACCATACCCAAAACCTCCATGAACTGCCTCGAAACCTGCGCTTGTAGTACCTACATGCCCATTAAGATCTCCTATAAAAAGCTTCTCACTATTAGGTACAACTCTAATCAAGCCATCTAAGTCTTCCCAGAACTGTCTCTTAGCACTCTCGTCGAGGTCTATTTAGGGGGCATATGCACTAATTACGTTCAAGACCATATCACCAATGACAAGTTTGAGTAAGATAATCCTATCTCCTTGCCTTCTCACTCCCACCACACTATTCTTGAGGCTCTTATCAATCAAAACTCTTACTCCATTTCTATTCGCGACTGTCCCTGTGTACCAAAGCTTGAAACCTGTATTGTTAACCTCCTTCGCCTTCTGACCCTTTCATTTAGTCTCTTGAATGCATAATATATTTACACGCCTCTTATTCGCGGTATCAACTAATTCTCTTAACTTACCTATAAGCGACCCTACATTCCAACTACCAAAATAGATCCTAGTTGGTTCGACTAGCTTCCTTACCCTTCGCACCCGTCGACTCAGATGTGAAGACCCTTGCTCATTTTTCACTACACCCGGGCGCCGATGTAGCGCGCCACTAAGGATGCGATGACCTGATCCTTGCTCACTTGACACCGTGCCCAGATCACGACACAGCGCGTCATGGGGGTGATGACCTGGCCCTTGCTCATTTAACACCATACCCGGGTTCCGATATGATGCGTCGCTAAGAAGGTTACGCCCCAACGGTTTTCTTTCGGGTTTCATCTCCATTAGAATGGCTAGATTTAACGTTGGCTCGCTACGCCTATCACAACCCTCCTCCTTTACCAGGGCTTATGACCTGCTATGTTGAGGCAACTTAGGCGGAGTTCGCTTATAACAATTTGCAGTTTCACAAATTTGACAGTATAGGTAACATAGGTTTTGGATAGTTGGACACATCAACCAGTAGACATGAAACATGAGATAACCAAGTATAATCCTTTAACAAGAAGTATGACTTCTGACCTTGAAAATTATTTATCTAAAGTAAACTTTGGGCAAAAAAAATGAATTGCTCCATTTCTGCAATTATTGTGGTCTGTCATAGCTTTAGCATTATCAAACCTCAAACTCATTTTCTTTATCATAGTTGTATACCAACTCCATAAGATAATCATCAGCCTCGCTACTGTCAGAAACTTCCCAGTACTCTTTGCCATTGCATGCCTTTCAAAAAATCTCCACAGCGGCAAGCTATTTGGTTGGAGGATGCTCCATCTTTCCTCAATCCAATTCATGTTTACTCAAACAATGTAACCCTGGTATGTTAATATAAACCACAGCTCTTGTTATGAGACCCACTGCAGATAGTGTTGCCAACAAACAGTTTGTAATTTTTCCCAGCAAAGGAATATTATAACCAAATTCATAGGAGTGAGCTGCAAATAAGGGATTACCAAATAGAATAACATGATTTGAACAATAGCACCGATATCCAATCTTATGTGTCCTCTAAACCATATTTTTTAAAATCTGAAACTACAACAAATATGGTTTAGAAGACACATAAGATTGGATATTGGTGCAATTGTTCACAACAACAATAACAACAACAACAACAACAAAGCCTTAAGTCCCAAACAAGTTGGGGTAGGCTAGAGTTGAAACCCAGCAGAAGCAATCAAGGTTCAGGCACGTGAATAGCTGTTTTCCAAGCACTCCTATCTAAGACTAAGTCTTTGGGTATATTCCATTCTTTTAAGTCTCCTTTTATTGCCTCTACCCAAATCAACTTCGGTCTTCCTCTGCCTCTCTTCACGTTACTATCCTGGCTTAGGATTCCACTACGCACCGGTGCCTCTGGAGGTCTCCATTGGACATGTCCAAACCATCTCAACTGGTGTTGGACAAGCTTTTGTTCAACTGGTGCTACCCCTAATCTATCTGCTTCATTGATTCATTTGCATAACTTCATCTATCTTATGCAATAAAGCATTTACTACAATATATTTTCCATCTCTATCTTCGTAGCATAACACAGGAACTAAACACATAACATGTAAGATATGTTTAATACAATATTTTTTTTCATCTCTATCTCTGTAACACAGGAACTGAACACATGGCCTGTAAGAATTCTTATGATAAGAAGCTTGAGTTTAGTCTACTGTATAGCAGCTACTACCTTGTCTCATGAAGCAAGGACTGCAAATCATGTCCAAGATTCAACCTCCAGCACACCACATCAGTTAGTATAGTCAGATGTATTGGTTCAGCATCTCACTCAACACATTAGCCAAACACTTAGCAACCATATAGAGGATTGATCAAATTCATGCCAAAACAATTACATTTCCCAGTTGACACTACATCCAGTTTTAGTCTTATTGTACTTTTTTTATGTCATCCTCAAGGCTAAGCACTGATAAAATTTGTTATGTTTCTTCTTTAAGAATCTGTATTGCATTGTATCTGTCCAGAACTCCCAATTCTGCAATTTACAAAGGCAACTTCAGTCACTATTGCATAAATGGGGATTGTGCTCTATGCTTGGGAGTTAGGTAAACATACTGGACCTCTAGAGGCACCAGTGCATTGTGGCCTTGTGGGGTCCTAAGCCAAGCTAATAATATGGGGAGAGATAGAGGAAGACCGAAATTGGCATAGGGGGAGGCAATAAAAAGAGATTTGAAAGCTTATGATATACCTAGAGATCTATGTTTGAATAGGAGTACTAGGAAAACAACTATTGAAGTGCCTGAACCGTGACTTGGGGCTCTTGGTGGGTTTCAACTCTAGCCTACCCCAACTTACTTGGGACTGAAAGGCTATGTTGTTGTTGTTGTTGTACCGAACCTGGAAGCTGCATCTTCTATACATCGAACATCAGTTGAGTATTTACTTTTGAGGTGTCCATTTGTTGCTCCCATTACATTGTGATTGTTCTCAGGTTGGATGATGCACAAAACTTGTCACTTGAGTTTCATACATTGGTTGTGTGAAAGGCATAACTAATTAACTATACTGTCTAAGAATGCTCACTGAAACAATGCTGAAATCTCAGCACGATTCAGAGTTTCAGACAACTACACATCATCTCTGGTACATCACATCCAACACCAACCCAAACATGGAATCTCTAGCTTTCATTTGTCCTTCAGGATGACCTAAGTTACCAGTAACCCATACAAAATAAGATGAATCCAGTAAAGGGATCTTCGATACACAATAGAAATACTATGCTGTCTGTGCAAATCTCAAGTCTCAAATAATTATAAATTGCCAAGCCTAACCATGCAATGCCACCAAAAAGGTGCATAAACAATAAGAAACTAGATGCGCATAACTATAAGAAAGTAGGTGCTGGTAAAAGGCTAAAAGCTACATGAATCAATTCATCCTAGAAGAATTAGGGTACAAATGTAATGTCACAACACAGGATAAATGAGCTTCTTGGACAACACAGAAAACAGATGCAATTTGATGTTATTCAGATATCATAAGAAACAGTGCATAAATCAATTGAGTGGTGTTGACACAAAAATGTGACGATGTGATCAACACACAGCAAGCCGAAAGATCTGAATGGAACGAGACCAGAGATCTGCTTGGCTTCATCACAGAACCAGTCGATTCTAAAAACCCAACGATGTGCCAGTCAATTTGACCTACAATTGATAAGGAGAGAAAATCTTATCAGTAATTTAAGGTGAAACATGTCGGTGTTGCATCAAACAATTCCAAATGTATGGCTAGATAGCTGATTCAATGAAGCTATCGACTAAATAGTCGATATTTAGCGTATCCATGAAAAGAGTATAACATACGAACAAATCGACTGTTTAATATAAATGAATCTACAAACAGTTTGAATCTAATATATTATCATCTACAGTGAGGTTTGATCGGATCGATGCAGCTATGATAATGATAACAAACTAAAGCCAAAGAATCTATAAAACCATCTATATGTTGACAGATTCATGAAAACACGCTATATGCGTGAGAGTATAGGCAAATCGGCTAAAATAGCCGATGCAGTCATAGCAAACAAACAGAGTACATATCTTGATCATGAACAAGACCACTAATCGATAATTTCTAATCTAAAGTCTTACCAGTGAGGTTCGACCGGATCGATGCAGCTATGGTAGTGTCATTAGATTAGATCTCATTAACTAGTGAGTTTATTCAAGATTGAAACATGTTTTTGAACGCATACTATGTTTGATTGGAATAGAAATAAAACAACTAATCTAGCGGAATTAAGCCATTAATCATAAGATTTAAAGCGTGACCAGACTAGAAGACGACCAATTGAGATGATATGATGCCGATCTATCTCTATCTCAATCAGGTGATTTGTTATAATTAATAAAACATTAATTATAACAAGATCGATAACTGGTGAATCAACCAAAAGCAGCAAGAAAAATCTTACTAATCTCAGAAGATTCAATAACTGGTGATATTGTATTAAACAACAAATTATTTAACACAAAATCGATAACTTTGATCTATATTATGATTCGTAAGAGATCAATCAGCTGATGCAGCCTTATAAACTATGATACATATCGATAACTAACTTATATTGTGACTCATAAAAGATCAATCAGCTGATGCGGCTTTACAAGCACAATACAAGTCGTGACGGTACTCACAAGCAAGCCAGAGGTTGATCAGTCGATGCAGCCCTGTTTGCTGAAGAACTCATCGAGATCTACAATACTCCTACTCCTAATGCGATGACGAAAGCCGAAAAGATTGTATTGATTGTGTGTTTGTCCCCTTTTACAATAACCAGGGTCTAATATTTATAGCCAGAACCTAAACATGAATCCTACTCAAATACGACTCATTACAATTCTTGGAATAAAAGAAAACTTAACTTAATAATAACTTGGACCCCCAATTTTCCTTATTCGTAGAGTTCGACACATCTCCCTGGCGCCACTCAAGTATAGCCCATCGACGCCGTCTGCTGACGTCATCCTTAAAATAGCCAATTCTGACATTACATCTAAATTAGCTGATACCGATTCTTATCCAATCGATTCCTTGATGACACAATCCTAGAAGCTTCGAGTTCCCGCGTTCTTCTTCCCAAATTTTGGTGTAAACACATGCCCCCCAATTTTGGAATAAAAATAATTTTATTCCAAAATTCCTATTCATCTATTCCCCGTGTTGCAACCGCTCATTCCAAAATAAACGCATGGCTCCTGACTTCTCGGGCCAAATTCTATATAATACCCCAACGGTACCATCTCCAATTCACTCGGCTTGCTTACTTTCCCCTTCTTTCTCGAACACACTTCAATAGCCAAAGCTGCCACCGCCAAAGCCTTTAACCCTAGCAAATCCTCTGCCCTACCAAGCTACCGTTCAAGTAACCTTCCTCAGATTCAGATCCATTTTGGCTACAATGGCAATGAGCGATCACGTTCTTGAGGTATGCTTTCAAACTTCTGCCTTTCAAGTGTTAGCCGCTACTCTGTATTTTTCTTTTTCTTAAATTCATTTTAATTGTGTCGGGGACCGAATACTGGGGTACCCAAAGAGGAGAAGCTAATAACCATCAAACGTTGATGCTTCCGAATAGGCAAGAACGCAACTACACTTCTTGCCCATACGACCGAAGGTTGGCTGCGCCTCGCCCAGCCCCAAAGGGTTGGCTTCGCCTCGCCCGACCCCCAAGGGCTGGACTCCGTCTCACCCGACGTCTAGGGGCAGACTCCGCCTCGCCCGAATGTTGAGGGCTAACTCCGCCTCACCCGATGTCTGAGGGCTGGCTCCGCCTTGCCCAATGTCTAGGGGGTTCTCCACCTCGCCCAACGACCAGGGACTGGCTCCGCCTCGCCCAATAGCTGAGGGCTGGCTCCGCCTCGCCCGCCGTCTGAGGGAAGGCTCCACCTGGCCTGATGTCTCGGGGCAGGCCCCGCCTCTCCCGATGTTCGAGGGCAGGCTTTGCCTCACCCGATGTCTGAGGGTTGGCTCCGCCTCACCCGATGTCCTGAGGCTGGCTCCGCCTCGCCCAATGTTTGCACCCTGCTCCTTCATAATGATGAGCACAGGGTAAGACATGACGAGACGGGCGCTTTAAGCCCTTCCAGGCACGACAGAGCCTGAACAGTGTTGTAGGCGCCGACTTTTGTCTTACAGTGTTGTGGGCGCTGCCATAAGCCCTCGGACGCGGATCCTAACACAAGCATACGACAACCACTATAATCCAGGAGGGAACTCACATCATCTACAGTAACGGACGTATGGTCACTTCCCCGTGTGCTCCCCGTAGGGTCACGGCTCAGCACCCTAGCACGCCGCACCGTCTGTCGGAGTAGGATGGCACGCAACCACTTGCTGGACGAAGCCAGAGCACGGCCCTATTAGGATCGATGAACGTGCTATCCCTGACATCATCTGCCATGTCAGCAGGGTAGGCTCAAGGGAAAAGGAAGACCCAGCACCTTCGAAGGACCTTCTCTACCTCTGGTTTTTTTCTCTTTCTCCCATCTGTAATCCCTGCTCCCCCTTGGTCTATAAAAGGGAGGGCAGGGCACCCCACTAAAGGGATGGATAAATCCTACACATCACGCACCACATAACACATAGCTGAGCAGCAACCGAGCTCTTGGCATCTTTTCGAGCTTTCCATCAGAGACTTGGGACCTGTCTCTCTCTCGACTATTTGTACCCCCTACTACGAACCTTTTTAGTGCTAATAACATGAGCAACAGCAGACTGGATGTAGGGACATTTTGCCCGAACCAGTATGAACCTTGTGTCATTTAGTACACCAACCAGGCCTAACACACAACAAATATAAATTTACTATTTGGTGTTTACTCGAAACACCGACAGTTGGCACACCAGGTAGGGGACCTTTGCGCGTTCCAATGATAAACATCAGGCCACGGATGGCTAGCCACGGTATCAGCTGGGTCCTAGGCGCACACGTGTGCTTGGGGAACCTAGACTTCATCATCACGGTGGGAGAAGAGTTGGCATTGGCTCATGCCGCCGTCCAATCTTTCCCCTCCATCGGCCTCAACCACGAGAGGCTTGAGCACCAGCTCAGTGTCTCCCTTGGACCCCAGTAGTCCAAGGAGGACCAGCGCTGCCTCACCCTTTCCGATGCCAACGACATGGTGTAGTTTTCCGGAGGAGGATCCCTCTCTTCGGAACGCCACATACGGAGCGCCCGACAGCGCTTCCGTTCGGTCTCCGCAACGCTGCATTGACCGTTAGCCACCTTGTGGCATGACGCATGGTCCTGCCGCCCCCGAACAACAAGTTCATGGGGGTAATCGAACATGTCATGGAATCTCTCCACAACCTCCTCACAGAGGAGCCAAGGTCATCATTTGGCTCTGATTCCAGCAGGGGGAGCCATCACCCCTCCTGAGAATGCTTCATGATGGGTACCCCTGAGGGACATGTCGAAAGCATCCTCGCCGAGGAGGCTACCCCGGTCGGCAACCTCGGTGATGAAACCGAAGGGGAGACAGCGACCCCACCTCACATGGGGGTGGAGCAGCTAAAAGCCCGAAAGCGACAGATCAAGGAAGCCGGACTCTAGCTTGTGTAGGAATGCGCGGAGCTCGATCAGGAGATCGAATGCCGCAGAGACGGTGCGCGCGCACGCGCCATGGCCCGTGATGTAAACCGAAGGATCATCGCCGATGATGAAGCCCTTTCTTGCTTCGCCCGGGTGAGCCAGAACATCGCCGCCGTGACAGCCTTGCTCCATGGCCTCCTAGAGGCCATGACACCAGAGGATCGTTAGGCCCACCATGAGATTCGCACACTACTCAAGCATGCGGTGGCGCAGCACGCTGAGAGCTCATTGTCTCGATGACACGAGCTCGACTCCAGCCAGCGCACAACCTCGGCATGCCCCGCTAGGGACACATCAGTCCACCAGGCACTACAAGGCGGCAGGTAGTGCGCCACGGTCCTGGTACATCAGCGTCTCGGCCATAACCGCAACGCACGCAGCACTCTCGACGCCCGCAGACGTAGCTACAGCGACCCGGGAGAAGGAGCCCGCCGTGGCTATCATCCTTGTCGTGGCGGACACTACGACAGGGGTGAGGACTAGAGCCTGAGCCCTGACCTACCAGGCCCTTAGGCCTTCAGTCGACACATCCTCAACGCTGCTTTCCGGTCAAGGTACCGACCACCTACCAATATCCCGAAGTACTCTAGGGAGACAAACCCTAGACTTTGGCTCGAAGACTATCGGCTTGCCTACCAAGCCTATGGTGCAGATAATGATGACTTCATTATCCGCAACCTTCCACTATTCTTAGCCGATTCGGCATGAGCGTGGTTGGAACACCTGCTGTCCAACGTGATCTAGAGTTGGGCGGATCTAAAGGAGATCTTTGTGGGGAACTTCTAGGGCACATACAAGCACCCTAGGAATCCATGGGACCTCAAGAACTGCCGTCAGAAGGCCAGAGAGACCCTCCATGGGTACATCCAATGCTTCTCCCAGCAGTGCAACGAGCTCCCTAATGTCGCTGACGCCGACGTTATAGGTGCCTTCCTATCTGGGACTACCTACGAGTCTTTGGTTCATAAGTTGGGTCGCAAGGGCCTACGAACCACCAAGGAACTCCTGGACATCGCCACCAGCCACGCCTCTGGAGAAGAGGTGGTTGGAGCAATCTTTGATCGTCTCGAGGACAAGGCAAGGCTGGACGAGGGCACCGACGAAGGCACCTCCAATCGTTTCACCAAAAGGAAGAACAAGAAGCAACGGCACGAGGACTCGCTCGTGGCCACTGCTGACCGCAAGGGTGGTCGGAAGCCCACGAAGGGCACTCCAAACCACTTTGAAAAATTACTCGAGGGGCCATGCCTGAACCATGCCTTTCTAGTTAAACATCTGCTCAAGGACTGCAGCCTCATGCGGTGGTTCTTGTCCGGAGGCTCCAACAAAGGGGAGCATGGAAAGGACCCTGCCCCCACCGGGACAACACCGAGGAGAAGGACGATAGCTTTCCGATGCTGGATGGCTGCCTTATGATCTTTGGAGGATCAGTAGCCTACGACTCCAAACATCGTCAGAAGGTCGCACGCCGCGAGGTCTACACGGCCGAACCGGCCACAACTCCCTTCCTCCGGTGGTCAGAGTCCGCCATAACCTTTGATCGGACCGACCATCCGGACAGCGTCTCGCACCCAAGGAGATATCCGCTCGTGGTCGACCCGATCATCGGCCCAAAGTGACTCACCAAAGTACTAATGGATGGGGCAGCGACCTCAACATCATATACGCCAAGACGCTCGACGAGATGGGCGTCGATCGGACACACCTCCACCCAACCTGGGCACCTTTTAACGGCATCGTGCCCAGGAAGCAGGCCACGCCACTTGGGTAGATCGATCTGCCTGTAACCTTTGGGGATCAGTTCAATTATAGGACTGAAACCCTCACCTTCGAGGTGGTTGGGTTCCCCGAAACCTTCCATGCCATCCTGGGACATCCATGCTACGCGAAGTTCATGGCTGTCCCCAACTATACATACCTCAAACTAAAAATGCCGGGCCCCTATGGGGTCATCGGCGTCAGCACCTCCTTCCAGCACGCCTATGAGGGCGAGGTCGAGTGCTGCGGTCACGCCGCAGCAATCGTTGCCTTCGGAGAGCTCGTCGCCCTCAAGGAGGCGGTCACCGAAGAAACGCTCGACGCCAAGAAGTCGACCGGGTCATTCGAGTCGGCAGAGGGCTCTAAATAAGTCCTCGTAGACCCTAGAAGCACCGAGGGTAAAACGGTGCGCGTCGGTATCACACTTTCCTCCGAATAGGAAGGCGCGCTCCTCGTTTTCCTCCGCGCTAACAGAGACATCTTTGCATGGAAACTCTCGGACATGCCAGGCATCCCAAGGGAAGTCACCGAGCATACCTTGAAGATCCACCTAGGCTCCAAGCTAGTGAAGCAACGCCTGCGTCACTTCGACAAGGAGAAACATAGGGCCATCAGTGAAGAGATAGCGAAACTTTCGGTAGCCGGCTTCATCAAGGAAGTATACCACCCAGAGTGGTTGGCCAATCCCATTCGTGTACGAAAGAAGAGCAGAAAATGGAGGATGTGTGTTGACTATACGGGTCTCAACAAGGCGTGCCCAAAGGATTCGTTTTCTTTGCCGCACATAGACCAAATAGTCGACTCTACCTCGGGGTGCGAAACCCTCTGCTTCCTTGATGCGTATTCCGGGTACCATCAAATCACGATGAAAGAGTCCGATTAGCTCGCGACATCTTTCATCACCCCCTTCGAATCGTTCTGCTATGTCTCAATGCTGTTCGGTCTAAAGAACGTTGGGACTACATACCAGCGCTGTATGCTCAAATGCTTTAGGGACCTCATCGGGCGGACCGTTGAGGCCTACGTTGATGACATCATGGTCAAGTCCAAATAGGCTGACCACCTCATTGCCGATCTTGAGCAGACCTTTGCAAAACTCCGAGCAAATGGCATCAAACTCAATCCTAAGAAGTGTGTTTTTAGGGTCCCAAGGGGTATGCTGCTCGGCTTCATCGTCTCTGAGCACGGCATCAAAGCCAACCTAGAGAAGATCTCAGCCATCACAAGGATGGGCACGATTCAGAACATAAAAGGGGTTCAGCGAGTCACAGGGTGCCTCGCCGCACTCAGCCGATTCATCTCGCACCTCGGCGGACAAGGTCTCCCCCTTTATTGACTCTTGAAGAAAGCCGACTGCTTCGAGTAGACATCCGAGGCCCAAGAGGCACTTGACATGGTCAAGCTGCTTCTAACAAAGGCCCCAATCTTGGTTCCTCCAACCGATGGAGAATCCCTTCTGTTATACATAGCGACCACCACGCAAGTGGTCAACGCCGCTTTGGTAGTGGAGCGGGAAGAAGAGGGGCATGCCCTCAAGGTGCAGTGCCCTGTGTACTTCATCAGTGAGGTACTATTCGACTCTAAGACTCACTACTCTCAAATCTAGAAGCTCCTGTACGCCGTCCTCATCACCAAGAGGAAGCTACGCCACTACTTCAAGTCACATCCGGTGATGGTCGTGATGTCGTTCCCCCTCAGCGAGGTCGTCCAAAGCTAGGACGCCACGAGAAGAACCACAAAGTGGGCACTCGATTTGATGGATCAGGGCATCATGTATGCCTCCCAAATGGCAATCAAGTCCCAGATGTTGGCTGACTTCATTGTGGAATGGACCGAGGTCCAAACGCCACTGGCGGTCATCGATCAAGAGTACTGGGCATGTACTTTGACAGATCGCTAATGAAGAAGGGCGCCGGTGCGGGGCTGGTCTTTGCATCGCCCCTCGGGGTACGCATGAGGTACATGGTTCATCTCCATTTCCCCTCATCCAATAATGTGGTTGAGTATGAAGCACTCATCAACGTCCTACGCATTGCCACCGAGTTGGGCATCTGATGCCTCGACATCCGGGGCGACTCCCAGCTGGCCGTCAACTAAGTCATGAAGGAGTTGAGCTGTCACGACACCAAGATGGCTGCGTACTACCAAGAAGTCCAACGGCTGGAGGACAAATTCGACGGCCTCAAACTCAATCACATCAAAAGGCATCTCAATGAGGCAGCCGACGCACTCGCAAAGGCGGCATCTGGCCGAGAGCCGGTGCCAATAGGTGTCTTCGCCAGTGACCAACATAAGCCCTCGGTGCGCTACTGTGGCAGAACCACCTAATCTAATGCCTCATAGGAGTGCTTGTCTTCCATTAGACACTAAGCACTCGAGGGAGAACACTAAATTACTCGGTTCCATCGGGCACACCCCAGGGGAGAACCCAAAAATCCATATTTTCGCCATCAGGATCACAAATGAGAGAATAAAGCTTACATCATTGTTAACCATTTCTTACATCACTTTTGGTAGAACATCAGAGTATAACATTTATTATTATAATAGCAGAATGTAATCATATTATCAGAGTTATGAATCATTTAATTAAACAGCGGAATATCAACATGTGATCAGAATTACAGCGGAAATAAATATCTATTAATGACATGATGAAGTATTGATATATAAACTATGACAACAGATTATGAAACTTTCATTTATAAAAGCATTTGGTGAGAGTTATAAATAACAACTACGATCGCAGCGTAAAGAAATCCTCTCTGAGCCCATCAGGAGGAATCCACACACAAGAGTCAGCTTTAACATACACCTGTCACCTGTAGCAGGCGAAATAAAACCTTGAGTACTCCATTGTACTCAGCAAGACTTACCTGACAGGAGAAAAGAAAAGACTCCAAGGATATGCAAGGCTATCTAGCTTGTGGGTTATTGCATTTGCAGGAAGCATTACTAAGCGTGCGTCCTTATATTAGATTTTTATTAATAGCCGCATTGGTTCATTAACTAACCATTCTATGTAAGCACCTGTGCTACTTTCAAGCAGGTGGTAAGCAATCAGATTCTCTTTTCTTCCATCTTTCATCTTTCAGTTCTTACTACAATGCTAAACACGAGACAAGCCGTACTGGATCGCCCGGCGATTCGCGAGGCAATGCCCCCAGCTGGGTACCCCGAAAACACACGCCCCACTTATACCCAAGGCACAAGCAGGACCAACCCATCACTCTCTTGTCCTGGGTGTCTAGGTCCCTGTCCAAACTAGGACTCCAAGCCCCTACCCCTGAGTCTCGGACTCAGTGCGGTGCAAGGACCTCCTCCACCAAAATAAAACCCTGACAGTCGGTCCGAAAAGAGCTGGATCCACGACAAGAGAGCAACAAGTCTTCCAAGTGCCCATACCCAAGTATGTGCTCAGGATAATAAGTCTGTGACTTGCCTAGATGCCTCATGCAACGATCGGTCCTTAGCCGACCAGACAGGGAAAACAGTGTAACCAAGCTATGCCCCGTGTCCACGGCGACACAACCTCTTACACCCACCAATACCCAAACCAGATCCCTACCTGATCACCGTTTTTTCTTTCCACCATTTATATTTTCCAAGTGATAGTAATATATTTCCTATCTCTCGCGAGTGACAGGCAATCACTTGACTTCTACCGGAGTCCTGTAGCATAGCATTCTACACGATCCTGTCATACTAGTAAGACTCATAGGATAAAGATATATATGCAAGTGGGTTTCATTCAACTCCTTAAAACTTAATGCACAAATATAATTTAAACTGCACAAATATATATCTTACCTATATGATATGCATGCGATGCAATGCAAAGATGTAATTAATCAACTGTAATCGTGACTCGTATAAATACGCTTTACGCCTCTCAAGTTAACGAGCTAGTTCTAACGACGACCGTACTTAGGCTACATATACACGTTGTCGGATAAGACGTTATTTCCCAACAATTATTTTCGTTACATAAACCCAAGTCGTTTCTTTATCCCATTCTATCGATTTAATCATTATTGGCAATAGGACATGATTATCTATTTAGCAAACTAATTATTCCAGAGCTACAAAACTTATAGTGAATACCTAATATTGCTAGGAGCGTACTGTGCAAATTTCAGATTCAACACTATTAACAATTTACCATACCAATTCCTACAAGTTTACCTTTTCGTAATATTAATTATCTCTAATTAATTATATAGTTTCCTAAGAATATTATCCAACTATGTGACCAAATTATACTAGCAGGTAGAGCAGGATTTTAGGAACTCAACAAAACTGGTTCCACCATTTTTTGATTCCTATACTATTTTATTTTAATTTTACAAATTTATCTTATAAGCTAAATGAGAAATCGCCCTAGAAATCAAAGAGGCCGATGGCCCGACCTTGGTCCAACGGCGTGCGAGCGGCGGACGGCCCATGGACGTGCGTGGCCAGCGGCCCAAGCGACCGGAAGCGGGACAGCAGCCCAGCAAGCGATGGCAGGCTGGCCTAGCGAGGGCGCGGGTGAGCAGCCGGCCAGCCCAGCGGGGCAACGGTCTAGGCGTGTCAGGCGCAAGCGGCCCAGCAGCGCGAGCAGGCCCAACGTGGGGCGGGGCACGAGCGGCCCAAGGCGGGCGCGCGGCCCACCGCGCGCTGGGGCACTAGCGGCCTAGCAGCGGAACGCAGCCATCGGCCTAGCAGAGCGGCGTGGCCCACCTGGGCACGCGCGGCCTTGCAACCCGGCGGCCCAGCCAACGGCAGGCCGGCCCAGCACAGGCGGTGGCCCAATCACGGGCGATTGGCCTAGGTGGCCAGGCAGGGCAGCAGCGGTCTTTTTGCAGTGAGACACCTACACTTTCCTCAAATTACTCCCCAAGACAAAAACACTATTCTCCAGTGACACGTATTTGCCTAAAGAACCCTCTACAAAATGTTTTCTTGGATTTATACCCTTGCTCACCATGCTTCATCTTTTCCAGGAGCGGAGGCGCTCGAAGCAGAGGAGCTGAGGAGCTCCGACCGGCAGTGGAGACGCTGCTGTCGCGACGGCGCAGGTCCCGGTGGGGCAGCAGGTGCCGTGGCGGCTCGACGCGTGGCAAGGAACTCGCGCGCACAGGTGAGAGCCGGCACCGGCGGGCAGCCATGGTGGGACGCTGCGGCACGACTGAGCGTGGGCGGCCGAGGAGCGGGGAGGTGCTTCACGGCTCAGGCATGGCCCTGGCGGCCGCACACACGACGCGGGGAAGCAGAACGACGGCGAAGGAATGCGTGCGAGGGGCTCAGGTGCACAAACGTGGCATGGCAGCCCGGCGTGCAGCTATGGGTAGCCACGGGAGCAAGAAGGCGGCGTGCCGGACCAAAGCGGGGAAGGAAGAGGAGGGCACCGGCGCTGGAGGCTTTGGCGATCGTGGACCGGACACGGCGAGGACAGGGGGCATGGGCGCACGGAAGGGAGAGCCAAGTGCGTTGGGAGGCGCTGCGACTGTGGACGCCGCCTAGGCAGGTGCTCGGTTTAGAAAAACAACAAAGACGGAGGGGCAGCGCCGAGGCGGTGCAGACGAACCCACGCGAGGAACATGAGAGAAGCAAGGAGGGCGCCGGTGCTCGTGTAGTACCGTGCTGCAGGGCAGCGGTGGGGGAGCGTGGCAGCAGCGTAGAAAAAGAAGGAAAAAGCAACGCCAAGGAGGCAACATCGTACGCGAATGCATGACAGACAACCATGACAGACATGACAATCAATGGAGACACGGAAGGCAGACATGAGAGAGGGAGACATCACCTTCATCGGTGCGATACGGGACAGAACCACATGCAGGCAGTGCACGGCAGCAGTAGCCCGGTCAACTTCCATTAATTAGGGACCACGCGACGTGCCCCGGCAACGTTGCAGAGCAATGGGACAACGGAGGCAGGTAAAAAGTAGTACACGGCAGTAGCAGCGATGAGCCGGGAGTACTGGCGTAAAAGACAAGCAGAGTCCGAGAGAGCGAGCAAGCTGGGAGGTAGGACTGACTTGGCTTCACTCTGCTATGGCGCGACGTTAATAATTTGGATGACGGATTTATTCAGAGCAAGGGAGATGCACCACTGTACTCAACGTCCAGAACACATTGCAGCAAGGACAACAATGCTTTTAAATATAATCTCAGATGTTGACGCGAAAGGCTGGTTTTTATTTATTTTATTTTAAGTTTTAACACGATTAACTTCCACCAATAATTATTTCACGCAAAAGTTCATACGTCGCACTAACCCATAGAGACAAAAATATTTAAGCGCTATTTAATTACTTTGCTCACTATCGTTTGCTAAAAATGGCATTTTAAACATAAGCTCAATATTTCTTTTTTTTTTAAATCCAAGAAACTTGTTTAGGAAATTTTTCTTAGGCCTAAATCACTGTGCTAAACGAGCTCGTAACACCGGGGTGTTACAGCTATGAAGGGTCGGAACGGGCCAACGACGGTCCGCCCGATCCAGCCTCGGGGGCTAACCAATCGACAGCTCCGTCCGGCCCTGAGGTAATGGAGCTTGAAGAGGATCCAGCGACAGAGCCTGACCCTCTGGTCAACTGGAGAACACTCTACCTCGACTACCTCCTCTGTGACACGCTACCGACGGACAAGATGGAAGCTCGACGACTCGCGCGTCGCGCCAAGTCCTTCGTTCTTGTAGAAGGCGAACTCTACAAACGAAGCCACACCGGGATCCTACAGATCTGCATCCCCATCGAACAGGGGAAGCATTTGCTGAGCGATATCCACGGTGGGGTCTGTGGTCACTACGCCGCGCCTAAAACCTTGGTTGGAAACGCATTCCGACAGGGCATCTACTGGCCCACTGCAGTAGCCGACGCTGAGCAGATCGTGCGCACCTACGAAGGGTGTAAATACTACGCTCGGCAAACTCACCTCCTGGTCCAGGCACTCCAGATGATCCCCATCACGTGGCCCTTCGCGGTTTGGGGGCTCAATCTAGTTGGGACTCTCAACAAGGCGCCTAGAGGATACACCCACTTGCTTGTCACCATAGACAAGTTCACGAAATGGATAGAAGCTTGGTCGATCTCCGCGATCAAGTCTGAGCAAGCCGTACTGTTCTTCATCGACATCATCCATCGCTTTGGAGTTCCGAACTCCATCATCATGGACAACGGTACGCAGTTTACCAAAAAAAAGTTCCTTCGATTCTGTGATGAATACCACATCCGGGTTGATTGGGTCACCGTCGCACACCCCCAAAGGAATGGGCAGGTTAAGCGCGCAAACGGCATGCTCCTACAGGGCTTCAAGCCTAGGATCTTCAACCGGTTGAACAAATTTGGCTCACGCTGGGTCGCCGAGCTCCCCGCGGTGCTCTAGAGCCTAAGGACAACCCCAGTCGAGCCACAGGCTACACGCCTTTCTTCATGGTCTACGGTTCTGTGGCCATCCTCCCAACTAACCTCGACTATGGAGCGCCAAGGATCAGAGCATACGATGAACCGGGAGCCGAGGCATCCCACGAAGATACCATGGACCAGATAGACGAAGCTCGCAACATCGCCCTCCTCCGCTCGGCCAAGTACCAGGCGTTGCGACGGTACCACAGCCGATGGGTGCGGGACTGAGCCTTGAACATCGGGGACCTAGTTCTCCGCCTCGTGTAGAGCAACAAGGACCGCCACAAGCTCTCCCCGCCCTAGGAGGGGCCGTACATCATCGCGGAAGTACTCCGGCCAGGCGCCTATAAGTTGAAAACCATCAACGGCGAGGTCTTCACCAACACCTGGAACATTGAGCAGCTACTTTTATTCTAAATACTACTACGGCCGTGGTGCCACGCTCTCCATTGGCAACATCCTACCACTCCGCGGGATCCTTGAGGGTGCCATCGTCTACAACGCCGAGCACCACGTCGGTGACCGTGGTGTCTTCGTCGGGGCATCCAGGGACTACGCCATCATGATCAGCTGCAACCCTAACAATGGCACCTCGACGGGGATGCTGCCCGCCGAAGTATGGCCGCCATGACTGGTGGATGTCTCTAACATCTCATCAAATTTCATGAACTAGCCGATCTGAGCAGCTACGAGGGTGAAGCCCCCCATCGACGCAGTCCCGTGCGGCTTCCCCACCGACAAGGCCCGCCCAGAGAAGATTCACCGGAAGAGGTCTCCATACGGCTCCATCCCGACAAAGGCCTCGCAGGCGGGGACAAAGCCGGCGACGTGCAGGGCCTTCCAGTATGCCTCCTCCTTTGGCAGAAGTAGCCCCTTCTCGGCGAAGGCAGCCAGCACCATCTCATCTATGTTGGATGACCTCCAGCTCGACATCGCGCTCTAGACTCACGAGCGGATCTGTGAGTCCTCCTCTCCCTAGCATTACCCTCTCTCACTTAGGAACCGTTGTGATGCACGAACGCATTTGGTGAAAAGGAAGAAGGAGGGGAGGCAGCAGCTCAGGAATAGGCGGAGGAATGGGACGAGAGCCCTCTCCCTTCCCCTATTTAAGGGGGAGACGCAACAGTTGGAGAAAGGTGAAAGTTTGGGACAAAAAACCCTCTCCCTTCCCCTATTCAATGCTGGTGGGAATTCGATGCTGATGGGAATTCAAGGGGACACGTCTGGACCGATGGGACACGCCCTACTCGACGAGATGGTGCCTGGTCAAATAGGACGTGGCCTGGGCATGGACCACCGATACCGCACGCCGGACACGAGAATCAAGGCGCACCCGCATGTAGGCGACTCTCCGCTTCCCCAGGCAGGACCTGGATGGAACCTCCATCAAGGGGAGCCCAATGGGCCTCCTGGGTTGATCGGATGGCCCAGGCGAATGCTGAACGAACGGCCACCGAAAGATAAGCACCCTTGTTTACTTACTTTGCATGTCAATTTTACTACCGAGCCTCCGACCCCAGCAACGGCAGGGACGCGGACATCGCTCGGGGGCTACCGAGAGTGTCTACTCATTTAGACATTCTCTTCGCCCAACCCCTCCTTACATTAAAAAACCGGAGGCACGGTGTGCGGGTGTAAACTTTGAGTAAAACTGGATGAACCGCTAGACCCTATGCCCCAGCGGCTACGACGTTTTTTGTTCACCAGCGTAAATGAATTCTTTGCCCTCGCACCCCTAGTTTTAGCATCCGCCTTCTCGAGAAGGGTTCAAAGGGGTCTACCTACGGAATCTCCTTCAAGGAGAAGCTATTAGGTTGCCTAAGTCAATCAAACGGCACGGATCGCCGCCGAGAGACAGAAACAAAAAAAATTGCGATGCTCATGTAGGTCACACCGGCCCCGTCGCGAACGTCGGACCCGAACCCTGCATGGACATGTCCGGTAAGGGCTTCCCGTTGCTCATGCCACCAAGGTAACATCACCGACCCTCGCTTTTGTTTCCATTACATCATACATTCATTCCATATATTCAAGCGTTGCATATGCGATTGTCGCATCTCAACGCTTCGCGTCGCGTCACGAAGTGGTAGTCGTCTCATTCGATATGAGCGGCAACTGACTGAGGTTAGAAGGCCGGCCCACAATGGGCTCGAGGCTGCCTCATGTCAAACAGAGCTAGGGGAGAAAAACAGAGATGACCCCAGTGGCCTTGCCCGACCCCGCTCAGAAGCGGATAGGGACATCTCGACCTTTCTCATTCAATTCTAACCTCGAGCCAAACCCATAGAATCTCCATCGAGGAGAGGCCAACAGGCCACCCAAGCCTATCGAACAGCTCAGACATCTGCCGGGAGGCGGGTTAAGAACTAGTGGAATGCCACATGAGGGCTATGCCGACCCCGTTAGCGGATGACGGACCTGGATTCCACACGAACATGCCCGTTAGCGAGCTCATTGAGCGCGACACTCGAGCCGTCGAGGCAAGTGTCATTAGCTCAGCCCCTCCGGTTGCAGAAACCGAGGACAAGGTGACGTGTGAAACACGGCCGACCCCTATCGAGCTGCCCGATCTGAGATCGAGAGACCGAGGTTAGAAGGCTGGCCCGCGAAGGGCCCCAGGCCGCCTCGCGTCGAACAAGAGCTAGGGGAGAAAACACAGATGAGCCTCAGCGGCCTTGGCCCAACCCGCATAGAGGTGGATAGGGTCATCTCAATCTTCTAGTTCAATCCAGCCTCTAGCCGAGCCCACAGAATCCCCATTGAGGGGGAATCTGTTGGAAGGCGGGTTAAGGAACAACGGAATGCCACCCGAGGGCTTTGTCGACCCTGTCATGAGCGACGGGACTGGATTCCATTCGGCATCCCCGTTAGCAAGCTCATCAAGCGCGTCACTCGAGCCATCAAGGCAAGTGACGTCGCCTCAACACCTCCAGTTGTGAAAACCGTGGACAGGGCGACAGTCACAAAACAAGCCAACCCATGACCGAATCCCCACCACGCGTGGGGGCTCGGGGAAGGTCGGACTTGCAATGAGACCGAACGCATGGTTGTAGAACGATAGGTAAAATCCTAAGTAAGGGGTACATGCGAATACAAGAGTAAGTTCGCTACCCTCGCTTCGGTCTCCAGTAACATCCGGCCCCAGCGACCGCAAGGGGTCGGATCTCACTCGAGGGCTGGTAAAGGTATAAATACCTCCTTTTTTTCAAACAGTCGCTGTGTTGGACCTCTTCCTCACGTTAAGGTTAGCGGCAAGGTTTGTAGGAACAAATAACCGAGCGTGCCTGGCAAGACTGCAAAAAATCCACGTCCCGACGGCTATGGTAACTTTGCTCACCAGCATAATCGAAATTTCCCTCTTATACACCTCGGGCCCTACGGTCTTAACGAACGGAAGGGTCGGATTGCATGAGCACCTTTTTTCAAATGCAAAAAGGGAAGAAAGCAAGTTCAATCAAACAAAACAAAATTACAAGTTTGTTTAACGAAACAAAGTTGTGAATCTGTTTTCAAAAAACGAAAGTGCTGACACTTGTCCACAGATTACAGATAAATGTCCATCAAACTCATTCGACTAACTACCCCCTCCTGGGGAGAACCATATCTTCAATTTTGCTCGCTAGGGTTTCCACAAAAGGAGTCACCGTCACTTCTATGTCATCTAGCTCAGAGGGCTCTTCATGAGGCGCGAAACTGAGGCTCATCGCCTTGAAATCGATGTTGTCATTGTAATGCGAGCGGGCGACGGTGAAGGTTTGGGTGATCCCTGAGCTAAGAGCTTCCTTCTCCAACTGGCGCACCAGCGCCATGATATCTATGGCATGGGCCACGAGCGAGCTGGTCCTCTCCGCCTACACCACCTGTAGGTCATCGCAGACTACGCCAAGGGCAACCTTCATGATATCGAGCTCATCGCTCTCTGCCTAAAGAAAACCCCTCACCTTGGCGAGATCTATGTCCAGTCCGGCAGTGGCACCCTCGGCCTCCAGCTTCTGGGCTTTTGTGGTCTCCAACTCAGCCTGGAGGGAGCTGATCCTCTGTTGCACCTCGTCGTGCTCTCGGATGGCCTGGTCGCGCTCCCCGTAGGCCGCGCCGCGCTCTGAGCAAAGCCTCTCCACAGTCTGGCATAGCTCATCTCGCTCCTTGCGTAGCCAGGTGACCGTCTCGGCATCTAGTTTTGCCCTCTGCTCTAGGGCCATAGACCTCTCCTCGGCCACCAGCCTAAGATCCCGCTCCCTCTCGACCTTAGCCTGGAGGTTGATGATCCGCTGGCGGGTCTCGGCATCCTACTAGAGCAACTCGTCCCGCTCCTTTCGCACCCTGGTGGCCTCCTCCTGATCCCACCGTGCCCTCTCTGTCAGTTCATCAAAAGACTTCTCGGCGTCCTCCGCATCCCGGTGGGCCTCAGCCTCCTACCGTCAAAGATTGTCCGCCTCCACGGCAAGGGGAGTCAACTTAGCCACCCTCTAGCGGAGCTGGGTGGTCACGTCCCTATGTAGCCATGCCTCATCAATGAGGCAGTCCCAATACTCCTTGTGTTCACGAAGGAACCGAGATTTCTTCCGGCTACGAGCAATAAGAGACTAAAAAAGGGTGGTGGTCAGAAAACAAAAATAGATGAAGAAAAAAGAGATCGAGAGGCAAGACCAAGTGAATACCCGGCCGGTGGGAACAATTACATCTCAAAGGGCACCACTAGCCAGGTTCAGAGCTTCCAGCATGGCCATGAACCCCTCCCTGAACTTCTCCCACTCCATGCCCTCGGTGGCATCGTTGAGGGTGAAAAGTTCCGATGACGGGTCCCACGGACTCACCCACCGGAGTGAGGGCTCATCCTGCACGGGCGGGTGGCGGCCCTCTGATGGCAGGACTAGGGACAACTCCCTGTCGGTCTTCTCAGCAACCGCCGCGTTGTCCGAGGGTCCCTGGGCCATGACCCCCTCGGTCCTGCCCCCGGCGGGCATCGTCTCTAGGGCCGTTGGAAGCATGGGACGCATCGCTACCTCAGGTGCCACCACCATAGCTTCTGGCTATGACCCATCCGTCGTAGCCACCATCACCTCCACCTCCGTCGGCGGGACCTCATCCGGCTGCGTCGCGCCCGCCGTGGTCGATGCAACGGGTGCGGCCGACAGCTCTGCCCGCCCTGACGTCAGCAGCGGCATCACTTCTGTCGCTAGTTATGTGGTAACCTCCGAGGGTGCCCCTCAGCCTCGTCGACCGCTTGACCCACCGAGGGCACAGGCACCACCATAGGCGGCGCCAGACCGGCCGACGAGGCTGTGACACCGGCTCCGCTCTCGCCCGAAATGGGAGCGAGGTCTGGTGGCAGCCCCTGCCTTTCCTGAAGGGTGACAGTCTTCTTGGGTGCCAGCGCTATGGAAATGCCCCATCTAACCCGTCTCTCGACACTACAGAAGGCACAAAAGGCGTGAGTCACTATGAAAAACAGAGAAAAACAGAGGAGTCGGCAACTTACGCTAGCGCTGTTGGGCGGTGGAGACGTTTGGGGGAGGAACCCCTAGCTCCCTGCTCTGCCTCATCGGGGTGGGACCATTTTGAGCCCGTCCCCTGCTCCCGGCTGAGGGGCTCCCCTCTCTCGGCATCTCGGGCGCGGCGGCGGATCCTCCTGCCCCCGCTGGCTCTTGGGGCGCGGCGATGGGTCTGCCCGTCCCTGCTGTTTTCTGAGGCACGACGATGGGGCCACTCCCCCCCACTGGCACCTTGGGCGCAGCGGTAGATCTGCTCGCCCCTAAAGGTTCTAAGGATGGGCCGGCGGTCTGGCCCGCCTCCTCTGGCCTCACGGCCGTACTTTCTCCCGCGTGGAACGGGAAGGGTCCCTATCAGCGCGTCCTTGCTTCCTAGGTCATCCCACTCAACATCGGCAACTACCTCATCATCCTCCTTGTCGTCATCGTCATCACTATCTGTTTCCTCTCCTCGCTCCCGTGCCTGCAACTTATGTAGCTTCTTCTTCCTCTTGAACTCCTTCATCTTCTTCTGCCACTCGGCCATGGTGCGATTCGCCGCCGCCACGAGCGGGTCCTTTGGCAGTGGAGCCAAGCTATCCATAAAGAGGAGTCTCTTTGGCTAGTCCTGCTATCCCAATATCAGCATCAAGGGGTTGGGAATTCAAGTAAAAAGGAGGCACGGGGAAAGAGAACTTATGAAGTCAATGTACCCCGGTTCCGGCCGCATTGGGGGATGCCATGGCACCGGATACACAAAATCAAGAATGACGCCGGCGTCATCCTTCGAAGGCTCCATCGCCTCCTTGATGCGCTACACCACTTCGGAGGGGGAGAGCGCTTCATCGACAAGCGCCGTCCAATCGAGTGACGCTTCAGGTGCCATCAGGTACAGGGGAAGCGCGCGACTCATCAGCGGCGCCACCCTCCGTGTATGGTAGGCACCGATGATCCTCGACCCCTTCACGCCCCTCTCCTTCAGAATTCGGAGGGCGGTGAGATGGTCCTGGATTTTCTTCTTGTCTTTATCCGGGACCCCCCACATCCTCCACGATTCTGGGACCTCTTCGATGACATGTCCGGTGAACGCTGGCAAGGGGGCGGCTACATCGTTCTTGATGTAGAGCCAATGCAAATGCCAAACCTTGTTGGAGGTCGACAGACGCATCGACGGGTACTCGTTGACCCAGTTGTTGCAGAGCGAGATGCTGACGCATCCCATCGGCACGCTCAGCTCTCACTTCTTCTCCCACTTCTTTAAGAGGGTGACGGTGAAGAGATGCTGTCACAGGTCGAAGCGAGGACTAATCCCCAAGAACCCCCACATAGGGCGACAAACGCCGCAATGTGCTGGACCCCATTGGGAGTAAGATGCTACAGCTCCACCTTGTAGTAATTCAGCAGCCCCCAAAGGAACTTGTGGGCGGGGGTGGCGAATCCCCGCTCGTGAAAGTGAGCGAAGGACACAACATAGCCTTCGGGCGACGACGGTGCGCCTTCATTGCCGGGCAGCCGCCATTCCTTGGCGGCAGTCCACGCAAAGAAGGCCATGGCGAATGAGGCCCTCTAGGCATTGGAGGGTGACATCGGATCTACACCATAGCTCCATTAGACATTGGGGGTGGTTGGATGCGAGCTTGATGGTGGCTGCGATGTGGGTGTGGGTGGCTTAGGCGATTGGCGACGGAGGTTGTAGATGCAAAGGCGAGGAGGCAAAGTACGAAACCTAGGGGGCGAACCCCTTGGTTTTATAGGGGCGACGGATGCGAGAAGGGCAACCGTCCGCCGAGATCTCCGTGCCTGCCACGATACACCACCACGTCATGTCTCGGGGTATGAGACCGTGATCCCTATCCTTTCCCACCAAAGTCGTGCTGGACGTTTCGCCTTCCTAGGCAGACTAGGACTCATTTCCCGCAGAGGGGACATGGGTCAAAAAGCATTTCTCCGGCCCGCCTGGGCCTAGGAGTTTGAGGGCTGGCCCAATAGTTTCGACGACTGGCCCAACGAGGGATGGGCCCACGAGAGGCCAAACCTTAGGAGCACGAGCCTCAAGGGAGTCTCAATCCACGTTCAAATCTCAACCGGGCTGACCCTGGATGAATCCCCGTGAACGGTGTAACAGAACCGCCCAATTTATACAAGATCAAGTACGACTGTCTTCGTTAACACGTTGACATGCGCATACTTTCACTCATATAAACCCGGTAGTTCGCCGAGTGTCCCGAAAGACCTCGGTAAATCAACATCACAACCAAGATCGCGTGATTAAGCAAATACACATCACATACACAGGGTTGCAGCGGAAATAATATTACAAATGGGTTCACAATTAAAAGTACAAGTTTGGGTTTCAAAATTGATTAGTGAAAACAACATAACTTTCAAAAGATTACAGTAATATATGTTCCAAATACATTGCTAGCATAAGTGACATCATCCGACAAAAGCATAGAGATAAGAAGTAACTATAGAATCACCGAGCCCATCGGCGGTTAGCCACCATCTTCAACAGGCCGAGAACTTCACCTGCAACATGGTGGGATAAACCCTGAGTACGAGAAGGTACTCAGCTAGACTTACCTGTCGGAAACCAAAACAATTGACACCAAGGGTCATGCAAGGCTTATGAGGTGGGCTAGCTTGACACAGTTGCATAAAAGAGCTTATGAATATAGTGACCAATTTAAACTTAACATCAAGTTTATCATCATTTACCTGTCAACTAGATTAGCACATGTACTAGAGCACTCACTTATTAGGAGCAAACAATATTAACCATAGCAGGTATAATAAGGCTGTCATCATCATATCATCATTTCTGAACCATTAGGTTATTTAGTGTATCTACTTTGGAGATAAGCCCGTCAAGTTCTCACTAACCGGGAGAGACGGCGACTCGAATCGAATTACAACTCAGCTGAGGGGGTATTCCTAACTCTCACCCTGGCATACTTTGCAAGGGTAGCCGTGGGTCACCTTTGGGACAACTCAGGAACCAAATTCACAGGTTCGATCAGCGCCAGCACTCTCAGGGATTACCCTTCTGCCAGGACGATCAGGACTTTTAAATCACCTGCCCTTGGACTCAC
This sequence comes from Miscanthus lutarioriparius, assembly GCA_904845875.1. Taxonomy (NCBI): domain Eukaryota; kingdom Viridiplantae; phylum Streptophyta; class Magnoliopsida; order Poales; family Poaceae; genus Miscanthus; species Miscanthus lutarioriparius. The sequence goes on from CAJGYO010000012.1 coordinate 4,848,101, forward strand.
GCCTACGGCTCCCTTCCGAGGCGCACTTTATACTTATCGACTCCCGGCCTGAGGTGAGCTACTTGGCTTCGTGGTCGGTCTCCAGACCCGGCCAACTAAGAGAGAGGCATGCGTTCAACATGAACAGGAAAGGCTCCAAGATTCAGTCCTTAAGCGACACAGACGGAGTCACTACAAACTGGCAAGCCTCCGCCCGGTCTTCATTTCAAATTAAGACAGGTTCTTTTCCACGATAGCAAATATAGCCAACCGTGCCATATGTATCTTCCTATATCTCGCAGGTGACAGGAAATCACCTGACTTCTACCGTGTTTAAGCAGGGCTAAGCACTACACGAGCCTGTGCTACATAGGATTCAGGGTATCAATATCTGGACAAGGATTGGATAACCAATGCAGCAAGTGTTTGCATCCAACACCTAAACTTAATGCAACAATATATATATGTAAAAATAATACTTTAACTACATTTCAGAAATTAGGAGGCTTAATATGCTCCGGGGCTTGCCTGGGATCCGACACAAGTCAGTTCAGTTAGCTTGCACCGTCTTGGTGACACCTTCGGTCATGGCACTTGCTTAGTCCTTCCATCTTCGGGATAGATCCATCAAACGCTGTCTTCGGGTTTGGCTCCAACATCACGTCCTTCACGTGGTGCATCTAGCGCACCTAGATGAGATGCAATATGCAAGTGTATGAATACATGGAAGTGCAATAGATAATGCATCGCATGCAGTAAGTAAGACAAGCACAAGGTTACATTAACATGCACAAGCACTTCGCATTGCCTACTTTAAATATCGCACAATTTATCATCCCACGATAGCAAAGAAGACGACAACACCAAGCATGACACAAGTTTCCCAAGATCTCGGATGCTCTAACTCAGTCATCATTCAAGGCATAAGTCACACTTAACAATATACAAGCAAACACTATAATTGAAATCTGCCAATTTCTGGACATGCAAATAGCAGCTACAAGATTTAGCTATAACTAGAGTTATACAAATCCAAATGACTTGCAAGAAGACATTTTGGAAAGCTTCTGAAATTATCTACATTTCATATATAACCATCATAGCATGATTTCCAAGTTAAGTAGGTCAAAATTATACATTTACAGAAACTGGTCCATACAAAACAGAGAGCAACAAATCCTGTATTTAACTTTAAACAGTTGTAACTCAAACACTACTCAGCCAAATGATACCAAATTTTAACAGCAACTATATACATAAATTATCTATAACTTTTGTATAAACAAGTTTCACAACAAAGCACCTTATCCTGAAGAACTTTGCCAAGTTCCCAGATCTGTCCATAAACCACATCGGCAAGAAAATAATTATTAACTTATGTTGCAAATTCATAATTGGGCAAAACCAACTTTACCAACATTTCACACATGACTAAAGAACACCAAAAAGCATGGTGCTCACCTCTAAATAAATTTTCTTAAAGCATTTCTTAATTTATTTAGACATCAAGGTGTATTTATGAACATATACAAAAAATGCACAATAAATTTTACAAAAATTACAGTAGCTCACATATCCTCTAAATAGTCTACTTTACAAATTTCATACCATTTGCATAAGTATAGCTGCCTCTACGAAAAAGACAATTTGCTATTGCAAGAAATCCTGTGAGAGCGAGCTAAACCAATAACTCACTCATACTTCATCCAATACTCATGAAATATTTACCACACATCAACTATCACATGAGTAGCATGCCACAAAAATTTCACTTCATTTAGAGCCCTAGATCTGCAGTTATGGAAAATAACAAATTCAACTAGCATTACAACCTTACTACACAAATCTATTTTTACCAGAAAATATTGAAACTAAAACATGCCATATTATAGATCTAATGCATAGACAATTTCACAAGGATTCCAAAAAGTCCTCATTTACTATTTTACGAATTTTCTATGATTTATTATGATTTTCCCAAGTTCAGCAAATTTACTGCAAATAGGTCATTATCGGCACTATTCATTTGAGTCTATGGTTCTGTAGAAAACCCCCTGGACTTGCTCTAATTGTTGCACGAAGTCCCTCACCGGGGCAAAACAGAGGAGGCGGAGGGGGATTCGCCGGTGCCGGCCGGAGGAGGCTCGCCGGCGGCGGGGGAGTGGAGGCGGAGCACCAGGAGGCCCGCACGCTCCCGTGGGTAGCCTCGGCTCGGCCCGAGGTGGTCCGTAGTGGCCTGGCCACATGAGCACGGCGGGTCGGGGCTGCGGCCATGACGACAACTGTGGACGATGAAGCTGGAGCTCGGAGAAGCGACAAGCCAGGCGGAGGACGGGGTGTCGACGCTGATAGTGGTGACGACTGGGTCGGAGGAGCAACGGACGGTAGTAACAGCGGTGAGGCCGGAGCTCGGCTGGCCGGCAATGGCGGTGGCGGTGCTTCGGTGGTTCACAGCGCACGTGGGTGAGGACGGTGGTGGCGCGAGGCGGCTGCGAGGCCAGGGAGGCCGAGCTAGAGGCAACTCCTGGCTTGAGGCGTGCACCACCGCAGCGGCAGCATGAGCTCGAGCTCCGCTAGGCCATGGCAGCCACGACGCTGGGCGCGAGCGGCAGCGCGAGAGAGGGAGGCGAGGGCCGCTCGGGCGCGTGGTTATGGAGGAGCAAGAGCGCGATAGGAGGCAGGGCACATGGTCAGCGGCGCGCGGCAATGGTGGAGGCGAGCTCCCGCATGGCTGCCACGCACGGGGCACGCGTCGTCCCTTGAGGCATTTTACCGAGCACGTGGCGGGCGACGGTATGGTCGACGTGGGGAGTCAATTTGGGCTGCTTCCAGGCTGAATTTAGCAATGGACCCAAAACGAAGTTTGCTCACCTTGGTCAGCTCTACATTTCTTAGTAAGGGTGCCAAGTCATTTGAGCAACATATCAATGGTTAATTAAGCCTTAATATGATAGTGTCAACATGTTGATAACGGTCACGGGAATTCGCTTTAGGAGGTCAAAACTTGGTCAAACTCAGTGCAACTTTTTGCATGCTCTTCTCCATAATATAACCTTCAACTTTTATTTTTGGACCAACTCAAGTTACTTAACGAAAACATGAGAACGTGGAATGCCAATGGCGACGACGATGAATTCCAGGGAAAACAGCCGCTGATTCAATTTTCGAGCCTCTGTTTGACTTAGTTCCAAGTTGATCTGGCTCTTGTTCCAAAAACAAAGTTTGTTTTACATGATATGGACTACAACTTTCATTTAAGGTCCAACCTCAAAACTGGTACAGAACCTACTGTTCTACTTTGACCTAAAGTAGGATCACAATGAAGCTTAAATTATCCTTTTTGATACATTGGAGCATTTTCTGGCCACCTGCTCAACATGAACCCTTCATAACTTTTGTTCATGAGTGCAAGTAGAGTTGTTTGAGCAAGGTACCAAGCTTTGGTTGACTTCATAGGTTTCCATCCACTTGATAAAGCAATTCATGCAAAGATATGACTTATCATTTCATGTGCCTTTTTGATTCCAAACTTCATGAAACTTTTCCACTGGTCTAGATGGATGCATGGGGATGTAATGTACATGGAATAAGCATGTTTAACATAACTCTTGCATAATCTTAACAAGGGTCCACATGTAAGCAAATGTGCGTGGCCCAAGTTTAAGTTGGAGCTCCATCATGTAGATTTGATCTTGACACCTTCATTACCACTCGACATGTCATGTTTGAGCTCAAACCCATTGCTTAACTGGTGACAAACACCTGGGGTGTTACAAACGGGATACCAGGGTTTCCTTTAAACTATCCAGTTGATCAAAATGCCAAATCTCACAGCCATACCCACGAAGGGTCCGAATTACCCCTCAAATCACCCGGGGGCTCAGGGGCTACACCCGACGGGTGCGCTCGCACGCACCCTCTGGCAAATCAAACACCCCCAGGCGATTTTATCCGAATCACCCTGGGGCTCGAGGGCTACACCTGTCGGGTCCACTCGCGCGCACCCTCTGGCGAATCAAAACACCCCTCGGGCGATTCTATCCAAATCACCCGATGGCTCGGGGGCTACACCCAACGGGTGCGCTCGCGCGCACCCTCTGGCGAATTGAAACACCCCCCGGGCGATTCTATCCGAATCACCCGGGGGCTCGGGGGCTACACCCGTCGGGTGCGCTCGCGCGCACCCTCTGGCAAATCAAAACACCCCCAGGCAATTCTAACCGAATCACCCAGGGGCTCGGGGGCTACACTCATCGGGGGCGCTCGCGCACACCCTCTGGCAAGTCAAATGACCCCCCGGGCGATTCTGTCTGAATCACCCGAAGGCTCGGGGGCTACTGTCGGGGAACGAATACTAGGGTACCCAAAGAGGAGGAGCTAATAACCATCAAACTTTGGTGCTTCCGAACAGGAAAGAATGCAACTACACTTCTTGCCCATACGACCGAAGGTTGGCTGCGCCTCACCCGGCCCCAAAGGGTTGGCTCCGCCTCGCCTGACCCCCAAGGGCTGGACTTCACCTCACCCGATGTCTGGGGGCAGACTCCGCCTCACCCGACGGCTGAGGGCTAGCTCCGCCTCGCCCGACGTCTGAGGGCAGGCTCCGCCTCGCCCGACATCCAAGGGCTGGCTCCGTCTCGCCCGACGTCTAGGTTCAGAGTCCGCCTCGCCCGACGACCGGGGATTGGCTCTGCCTCGCTCGATGGCTGAGGGCTGGCTCCGCCTCGCCCTATGTCTGAGGGTAGGCTTCGCCTCGCCCGATGTCTCGGGGTAGGCCCCGCCTTGCCCGACGTCCGAGGGTAGGCTCCACCTCGCCCGACGTCCGAGGGTTGGCTCCGCCTCGCCCGACTTCTAAGGGCTAGCTCTACCTCGCCCGACGTTCTAGGGCTAGCTCCACCTCGCCCAACGTCTGCACCCTGCTCCTTCATAATGATGAGCATAGGGTAAGACAGGACACTCAGGTCAATCGCTGTACCGAGGACCATGCCCTGCATGCCTACAGGAAAGTACCGTCAGGATATGACAGGACAGGTGCTTTAAGCCCTTCCAGGCATGACAGAGCCCGAACAGTGTTGTAGGCACCGACTTTTGTCTTACAATGTTGTGGGCGCCACCGTAAGCCCTCGGACGTGGATCCTGACACAAGCATACGACAACCACTACAATCCAGGAGGGAACTCACATCATCTACGGAAACGGACGTATGGTCACTTCCCCGTCTGCTCCCCGTAGGGTCACGGCTCGGCACCCTGGCATGCAGCACCGTCTATCGGAGTAGGATGGGACGCGACCACTTGCTGGATGAAGCCAGAGCATGGCCCTATCAGGATCAACGAATCTGCTATCCCTGGCACCGTCTGCCATGTTAGCAGGGCAGGCTCAAGGGAAAAGGAAGACCCGGCACCTTCGAAGGACCTTCTCTACCTCTGGTTTTTTCCTCTTTCTCCAATCTGTAATCCCTGCTCCCCCTTGGTCTATAAAAGGGAGGGCAGGGCACCCCACTAAAGGGATGGATCAATCCTACACATCACACACCACATAACACATAGCTGAGCAGCAACCGAGCTCTTGGCATCCTTTCGACCTTTCCATCAGAGACTTGGGACCTATCCCTCTCTCGACCGTTTGTACCCCCTACTACGAACCTTTTTTAGTGATAATAACATGAGCAGTTGCAGACTGGACGTAGGGACATTCTGCCCAAACCCGTATAAACCTTGTGTCCTTTAGTACACCATCCGGGCCTAACGCGTAAAAAATATAAAATTACTAGTTGGTGTTTACTCGAAACACCGACAAATTGGTTTCTAGGAAATGAGGAACGAAATTCTGATTCCATAAGCTATTGTTCCTAATGCCTATTATCTTGGACCCATGGGTGACCCTAATCCATCCAATTTTATCAATCAAGAAACCAACCGAATCTCCTTCAAACAATCTGTAGTAGATTTGTCTTCTTGGAACACCAAAACTCCCTTTAGAAACTGGTCCAAAATGCTTAAGGGATGGAGGGATTGGTACCGTAGGGTATTAGAGAAAAAGGCTGGAGATTGGGAAATTTATGACTTGAATCAATGCCTGACACTCTCAATATCTGGAATGGAAAGGAATGACTCACTTCTGATTTCTGCATCTTACTTTTGGTCCAATACTTTGAATGCTTTTGTTTTTTGTCACGGTCCAATGACCATTACTTTGGCCGATATTTACATGTTGACCGGCCTTAGAATAATAGGATCAATGCAACCCTATGATTTCTTAAGTGCTAGGTCCTTGAGATTAGCCAAAATATCAGACTGCACAGGATGGGCAAGCTATATTCTGAACCATATTGGAGATGGACCAATTGTTGATGAAAGAGAGCATGTAGCTTTCCTAAACATGTGGCTAGAAAAATTCATCTTTTGTGGGTCATCTTGCGGGCCAACTTATAATCATAAATATATGGCAGAACGTCTAGCAGCCAGCAATGAAATCTCCCTCGGAAAATATCTGCTGGGGTCTGCCTATCACCTGATGCACCAAGTATCTGTTCAATTACGGAAAGATGAACCAGTGCATACCGTCAGTGGCCCTTGGTCGTTAATACAACTATGGCTGAATCTGTACATGCATAAGATTGTAAGACCCGATCTTAGGAATCTAAGCTTCCCTTCTTCCAACTTTGCTGAAGATTACAAAGGAAAAAAGGAAGAACTCAACAGTGTATCAATTATGGTGAAGCTGCTTCAACCATAACAATTGCTGTTGATGTAGGCCACCTTTTCAAGAAAATTTTCAAAGGGTTTGATGCAAAGATCTTGACTTGGCTGCCTTATGATGAGGATGAAGACAATGAACTAGTTCTGCCAATCAAAATTCGTTTTGAATCAGGTTGCTCAGATGAAACAGCTGCTGCAATTTTTAGTTGTATTATCAAACCCTATGTACTGCTAGTCGAATTTCGCCATGGCCGTGGCAAAATGGCTATTGGTTCTTTTCTCCTAGATAACCTTTCAACTTATAAATTCTATAATCCTTCTTTTGTGGCCCATCAATTCAGCCTTGGTCAACTACCTCCCCGGCTATTCTTTAGGAACACTCTAAAGCCAAGAGAAGGTATTAATGAGATGATGGAAGCTTCTAGAGTTTTTCAACTAGGATGAAACTTTCCTTCTTTTTGCCTGCATGAATGGACAAGAGCTACCTTCTCCTCAAATTTGTTTGACTCCTGGTGGCAAGAATGGCACTGTCACCTCTTCTGCAGTCCGATTCATCCCAACTATTTAGCCCTAGATGAAGAATTTGCTTTTGATAGTGAGGTTATTTACTACTTTTTCCTTTTAGAAGGATTATCCAACAAATTCTCCTATCAATTCATCTAACAAATTCTTTTGCATGATATCAAATTTGATCCGCCAAGCATAGATTGGAAAGGGCATCTCATAGAATATTATCCACCATATCCATCCTCAAGAATGGGATCAACTGCACCTACTCTAAAAAAGTTGATGAAAACCCCAACTGCCCCAACAAGACTCATATATCAGTCTTCAAAACGCAAGACAACCCAAGGTGTAACTTAGAAAACCACCGCTGGGAAGAGATTTCGTAGAACAAAATCATCAATTTCTCAGGTAACTTAACTTATCCTCCCTCTTAAAATGATATCCAACTTCTAATTCGATTGCTTTCTTGCAGCCATCGACTATTGCATCTCAATCTACTTTGGGTGCCGAATTATTGTCCCAGGCATTTGAATCGGCGCCTACAAACCTCCCATCGGCCAATCCTCCTAAGGAGCCGATTACAACTAAAATAATCGATGCTTCTGACAGACCCAAAACAGCAGAAGATAAAAACCTCTCTACTTCACCTCCTGATGCTATCAAGGTATCTCCTCAAGCCTTTTAATCTTATGTAATCCTCACTCTTCTCTGATCAGCCTCCTTTATCAGATACCACCTGAGAAAATAGCTGCACAAGAGCAAAGGTCTAACATCCCAACAGTTGAAGATGATCCTGTTGATGCTGATACACAAACCGTTGATCCTTCAACTCAACAAACAGTCGATGGTAAAAAATTCATATGCTCATTCTTGTCCTTCTGTAACAAATATAAACCAAAAAACTTCTTGATGCCTATAGACACTAGCATCGAAAGTCCAGAGCCAATTCAACCAAATGTTGAAAAGGATGTTGGCACATCATCGACTATTCCTTCTCCTCAGCCAGAGCTTCTTCTAGAAAAGGTACTATGTCCACCTTATTATTCATCTCATTGTCAACTTATCTGACATTTCTAATAAAACTCCTTTTGTTCACATGTAGGCACTTAATTCTCCAGCTCTGAGCTACTCCTTCAACTTTGAAGAATACATAGATGAAAGTGAGATTATCTCATCAGCCATCTCTTCTAAAGAAATCATATCAGACGAGACAAAAAATCGGCTAAAAGACATGTTGTTAATGCTCGAGAGGAACATAGCCGATTTAGTCCAGGATGTAGATCCAATGAGAAGAATCTTCTTAACCATTAAGAAGGATCTGCCCCCAAATCTTGCTGAAGCCTTGATACCTTTGTCCAACATCGAAAATCAAGCTCCCAAGGTGAAAAAGGCTCAAAGAAACATGACGGACCATGAAGCTTTGACGGCTAAGAAGAACTCTAATAAGCAGGAAGCCAAAGAATTAGCACAACTGATCGATAATCTGAAGAATTCTTCTTCCAAAATTGAACCAGAACTAAATCATCTGAGAGTTAGGTGCGCTGAGCTTGAAAAAGAACTAGAAAGTTTGAAAGCCTCCATCGAATGTCATGAGTCTAACTTGATTCAGATCCCCAAAGCTATCAAACAGAAGAAGCAAGAAATGCTGACCAAGGTCAAAGAAGGCAAAGCCATTCGTAGCAGTCTTGACAGCATTCCCGGATCATCCGAAGAAGATAAACAACAAATTGCATAAGTTGTTGCTATTCAGCTGAAAGCACTATGAGCAATTCATGATGCTCTTAACTTGTAATTTACATTCCAGTATCTGTTGGGCATAAACCTGATGATAGCTATATTTTTGGTTCGGCTAGAAGAGCCAATTTGAATTAGCCGATTTTTGATTTCTGACTTCATTCTGACTCAATTGAATTTGAAAATGGCTTTTATCATAAAACCCTTCAAATCCCTTCTCAGTTATCAATGCCGCGTTTCCTTCGATATTGATGAAGCGACGCTTCTCCTTCCATTAATTGGGGTTATTTTCACACGTCCCAAGATATCTATCGTCTCGCCTTCATGGCTATAAACACCAGCCAAGGGTTTCGGCCTCAAATACATCTATATTTGCAACTGCTTTCATTCTCCTGTGTCATTCCACCTTCACAGACCCTGTAGCAGTTTCCTCTTCTCCTTCTAGCGTTTCCAAAATATAAGCATTGCTAGGCGCACATCATTTAATCCGATAAGGTCCTCCCCAACTAGGTGACCATTTGCCAAACCTGTTGTCTTTAGACCCAATCGGCAATCTTACTTCCCAAACTAACTCTCCTTCATAAAACTGTTTGTTCTTGACCTTTTTATTATAATGCCTTATAACCCTTAATTTATTGGCCTCAATATTTTCAAGAGCGCACAACCGATGACAACTTAAGTCCTCCAAATCATCCATCATAAGGTTTTTATAGACTTCGGCTGTCAAATCATTTTGCAATATAACACATCTTGATCCAGTCTGAATCTCCCAAAGAAGAACTGCATTATACCCATATACTAACTCATAAGGTGAGGATTTAATCGATCCATGGCAAGCCATCCTATATGCCCACAATGCTTCATTAAGTGTCAGGTACCACTTCCTTGGTTGTTCTTCAATTTCCTTCTTAATCAACTTAATCAAAATTTAATTGGATGCCTCTGCCTGGCCATTTGCTTGAGCATAATAAGAAGAAGAATTTAATAATTTAATTCCCATACTGGTAGCAAAATCTTTAAATTCCTCTGATGTGAACATTGTTCCTTGATCAGTAGTAATGGTTTGAGGAATCCCAAAACGATAAACAATATGCTCCTTGATAAAATCAACTATATTCTTTGAAGTTACTGTATTCAAAGGAATCGCCTCAACCCACTTAATAAAATAATCTGTTGCTACCAATATAAACTTGTGCCCTCTACTTGAAGGTGGAAAAATCTGGCCAATCAAATCAATTCCCCGGCCTCGGAATGGCCATGGCTTAATTATTAGATTCATAGCTGATGCAGGAGATTTCTGAACATTACCAAAACGCTGACAATCCGGACACCGCTTGTAATATTCAAAACAATCTTCTAAAATTGTTGGCCAGAAATATCCAGACCTGCGAATAACCCATTTCATTTTATAAGACGATTGATGAGCTCCGCATATTCCTTCATGCACTTCCCCCATCAATGCTCTTGCTTCTTCTTGACTTAAATATTTAAGCAAAACTCTATCGACTATTTTGTAATACAACTGATCATCCAATAAAAAAATACTTAGTCGATTTATATCTCAATTTTCTGGTAACCTACTGTGATTCTTGAGGTAATCGGCTATTTCAACTCTCCAATCATTAGCCAAAGTTTCATTACTTAAGATTTCTTAGAACACTGGATAGCCTAACGTATTCTGAGCTAACCGATTGGCCTCTTGATTCTTTGCTCTTGGAATATGCTGAAGAGAAGTAAGGGGAAACCGCTCAAGCAACTTTCGACATTCATCATGATATCCCTTCATAATATCATCCTTACATTCATACATGCCGATCAACTGATTAATAACCAGCTGTGAATCTTCAAATATTTCAATTGACTCAGCCTTTACTTCTTGAAGGAGTTAAAGTCCCTTAAGAATAGCTTCATACTCTGCTTGATTATTGGTGGTCATTGATTTGGTTTGAAAGGCAAACTCAAAACTTGCCCCCCCTCGAGGCAAAATAATAACAATACCAATACCACCTCCTTGTTTAGACGATGAACCATCAAAGAATAATGTCCAAGGCATAGGTTCCACATAGTTGATGCTTGGTTTATGATGTTGAGTAATAAAACCAGCCATCACTTGCCCTTTGACTGCTTTAGCCGATTCATATCTCAAATCAAATTCTGATAATGCAAGAATCCACTCTTCCACTTAATATCGACATTGACAACATGTGTTTGATCACATTGGCTTTAGACACAACTGTATACTCAGTCGATAATAAATAATGTCGTAATTTAGTGCAGGAGAAATATAAGCATAAGCATAACTTTTCAATAGGAGAATATCTTATTTCTAGATCCAAAAGTCTTCTACTTAAAAAGAAAATAACACGTTCCTTTCCTTCAAACTCTTGCATCAAGGCCGATCTAATCATTTGGCTATCAGCCGACACGTACAACTTAAAAGGCTTACCTTGCTGAGGAGGAACCAGCACAGGTGGAGATTTCATACTCTTTTATTTCTTCGAACGTTTTTTGTTGTACGTCACCCCATTTAAATTTTTGATCATTTTTCAACTTCAATAAAAGAGAAAACGGTAGAATCCTTTCTAACATATTTGAAATAAACCTTCTGATAAAATTAATCTTACCAAGCAGAGATTGTAATTCTGTTTTATTAGTTGGAGGTACTGCTTCATCAATCGCTTTCATACTTTTCTGACCAATCTTAATTCCTCTCTCGTGGACCATAAAGCCCAAAATTGTCCAACTGACACTCCAAAAACACATTTATTGGGATTCATCTTTAAATCATGTTTTCTCGTGCACTCCAAAGTCTCCTACAGATCAGCCAGATGTTCTTTTTACCCTTTGGATTTTACCACCACATCATCAATATAGATTTCCACAATCTTACCGATCAACTTATGGAAAATATAATTTATCGCCCTTTGATAAGTTGCCCCAGCATTCTTCAATCCAAAAGTCATTACAACCCATTCAAATAAGCCGATTGCACCGGGGCACCTAAAGGCTATTTTTGCTATGTCTTCTTCAACCATAAAATTTTGATTATAACCTGCATTACCATCCATAATACTAATTACCTTGTGCCCGACCGCTGCATCTACCAACATATCGGCTATTGGTATCGGATAACCATCCATCAGTGTAGCCTTGTTCAAATCTGAAATCAATATAGACTCCCAACTTCCCATTTTTCTTATACACAGAAACTACACTCGATATCCACTCTACATATCAGCAAGGTCGAATAAATTTTGCTTCTAATAGCCTTTTAGTCTCCTTAATATCATCAAAAACATCTGGATTAAATCTCCTTGGAGCTTGTTTAAATGGTTGATATCTAGGTTTGATTGGCAATCGATGTTCCACAATTGACCGATCTAAACCAGGCATTTCATAACAATCCCAAGCAAAAACAATCTTTAAATTCCTTTAACAAATCTATCAATTCTTGTTTATACTCAGGATCCAATTTAGCACTTACATACGTCGGCCTAGGCCTATCTCTAGGACCAATATCTATTTCTTCTCAGTTATCGTCCGACGTAAAGCCATGACCTAGTTTACAATCTGTACCATCTATTGGACTATCCATTAAAGCAAACTTTCAGAGCTGACTGCTCGGATCGACTGTTGGCCTTCATCATTGATTTTAATGAAGCCTCCTTCCCATCGCTTGCCAGAAAAACACTCAAAATCATCTAGTTCCCAACACATTGGATCAGCTGTTGCTATACTCACAGAATCATCAGCATGAACTAGCTCAATATTGTCTCCATGCCACTGAATCAAGCATTGATGCATAGTCCACGGTACACAACAATTGGCATGAATCCAATCATGACCAAGGAGTAAATTGTATGAACCTTTTCCATCAATGACAAAGAATATAGTCAGCAAAGTCTTGCTTCCAATTGTTAATTCAACATTCATTGCCCCCTAGTCTAGGACGCATTACCCCCAAAGTCCTTAAGCATCATGTTAGTCTCAATCAGATCTTCTGGTCCTTTACCAAGCTTGCGAAAAGTAGTATAAGGCATCATATTAACAGAAGTACCCCCATCAACTAACATTTTACTCATCGGCTTCTTATCGACAAAACCTTTCACATATAAAGCCTTCAAATGCCGATTCTTAATTAGTTTATCAAATATAGATTGCTATATTAATGTCAATTGGGCTGTCATCTCTTCATACTCCGATTCATCAAAGTCTGAATAAACTTCTTGATCTGCTAGAGCCTTAAATTCAGATGGTAAAAGAAAAACCACTTGAATATTAGCCTATGGTTGACCTTTATCGGCTGTTTGTTTAGCATGCCATATTTGTGGTTTACTAGATTTCTAAGCCTTTTCTAATTCTCTGCTCCTTAGGCATTGTACTCTTCTCTTCTGACTTCTTGTTAAACCTCTAGGACACCACTGTCCTTCCTGCCAAACATACTCTTCATCATCTTCTTCTTCATAATCGGCCCAGTTTTGATCAACAACTCGCTTCCTAAGCCGATCATGAATGCTTCTATTTTTAAGCGCCGATCCACATCATTATGTTGATATTTAATTTGATCATGGATAGACCGGCGGTTGACTTGAGACTGCCTAAACTCCCAATATTGTTCGTTACATTCTGGGCAATTATTCCTAGTAGGCAATCTCAAACCTTCGTTCCAACAATGTCTAAAGAAACGGCAATTCCAATGCGACTCAGCTTGTTCTCTTTCATATCTCTCTTCTTCTTGTTGACATTGATATTCCTTTTCTTCCAACCAGCGCTGATAATCTTTCTCTTTCTGCCATTGCCACTTATTCAATAGAATTCGAGATGTAACATGTGGTCTCATCGTATCATCTCTCGATGTTTCTCCCTGTTCATATCGGCTCTTTTGTTGGTCACGACGCATTTTAATTGCTCTATATTCATCAGCCGATATTTACATCTCCGGATCAACTGTTCTAGCTTTTCTTGCCCTGGCTGATGTTAAAACTTTAGCTTTCCCTTTAAACAACTTAGCATCAACCATGTTCTGATCCTTTGGGAAAGGATTATCATCAACTTTTATTTTTCGGGCTGTATCAAATTTAAGCTTTCCTTATTGAATAGCTCTCTGAGTATGCTGCCAAAAAATCCATTAGTAGTATGAGAGGTAGTGTTATGGTACGTGTAGAACTTCTTATTCTTCAACTGATCGGGAGGTGATATAACATGATTTGCAGGTAGTTTAATCTGTCCCTTCTCAAGCAAGAAATCAAAAAGTTTATCTACTTTTGTAACATCAAAATCATAACTTTCTTCAACTTTTTTTCCCAATGATTTGGAACCATTACTATCTTTTTATCCTAATTCCATTCAGCTACGGCAATTTCCTCTTCTTTGTCATCCTCATCGACTACATATGGATTATAAGCTTCAGCGATTGCAGCATTCTTTTGGAATCGGGTATCTCTGCGTATATTCTAGAATTGGCTATTAAGTGCTGCCACTCATTGAGCCAACTGATCCAAATTGTCAAATTCTTGCCCAAGCAACTTTTCTCTCCATGTCGGCAACATTTCTTGAACAACCAACGTAGCTAGCTGATCATCAGTCAAATTCAACGAAAAGCATAAGTTTCTTGTTTCTCGGAACCTCTGAAGGAACTCAGCACCCGATTCATTAGCTCTTTGCTTTATAGTTGTCAAATCTATAATCTTTCTTTCCCCTATACCAGTGTAGAAATATGTATAAAATTTCTTTTCAAGATCACTCCAATTGGTAATAGAATTAACCGCTAGTGATAAAAACCAAGTGAAAGCTGGTCCTGACAGGGACAAAGAAAAGAAACGAACTCGATGCGCTTCCTCAATAGAGGCTTCACCTAGCTGAGTAAGGTATCAACTGACATGTTCTATTGTACTTATGCATCTTAACCAGTGAACTTAGCAAATTCTGGAAGCCTGTAATTCGTAGGAAGGGCCACTAAATCATACCACTCTGGATATAGACGTTTGTACGAAAAGGTCTGTCCTTTTGGTTTTAAGCCAAACTGATTTTTCATCATTTTGGTTACTCTGAGAAACAATTCATCAGCATTTGAGTTTGAATTTTTTAGCAATTGCTGACCCATCTGTGGATTGAAATTCTGAGTGCCTTGATATCCTAGATTTGGAATTATCTTGAGAGTATTATAATCTGAACCATAATGATATGCTTGTGGGATCTCTATCTGTCGAGCTTCTTGCTGATTTACTACTTGAAATCTCTGATTGAAAACATTATGATCTATATCTCTACGAATCTTTTGAACCGATGGTGCTATTTTTTGAGCCGACGGTGGTATTTGGCCTGATGTACCAAAATTAACCATCTGATTCTTTACTTGCCCTGTTGGTTGTTGCACATGCTGTAATGATGATCCAGGATTATATTACATTTGATTAGTAGTAGCACCCTGAATTTGTTCAGATGAATTCTAAATTGTCTGGACATCATCACTCTTAGCTAGTGCTGCTTCTTGGTGGCTAGTATCGGCTAGATTAGTCCCCTGAGTCAATGGATGTGGAATATTGTAATAAGCCGGTCCAACCTGATCAAGTGGAAATCCATGAAACACCTCCTTCATGGTATTATGGAATGTATTCAAGAAAGCTGTATTATGATTCAACATTACATCATGAACATATTTATTGACAGCTTCTACAAAGAAACGCCTATCATTAGCTTCGTCTGTATCTGACTGTGCATGCATCTAAACTCTCGGCAGTGAATATTTCTGAATAACTTTATTGTCACGTGTTTTGGTGTATGACAATAAACACTTGTTCTGAAACTCCTCTATAGCTTTACCAATGACATCTTTATCCTCAGTAGGCAAGTCTTCAAAAGACACCATAAGAATGTCCTTGTTGTTGTGAACCGCCATGACGATTGTTGTCCCACTAGGCTTGTCAAAAAGTGTGTTGACACAAAAATGTAACGATGTGATCAACACACAGCAAGCCGAAAGATCTAAATGAAATGAGACCAGAGATATGCTTGGCTTCATCATAGAACCAGTCGATTCTGAAAACCCAACGACGTGCCAGTCAATTTGACCTGTAATTGACAAGGAGAGAAAATCTTATCAGTAATTTAAGGTGGAACATGTCGGTGTTGCACCAAACAGTTCCAAATATATAGCTAGATAGCTGATTCAATGAAACTATCGACTAAATAGTCGATATCCAGTGTATCCATGAAAAGAGTATAACATGCGAACAAATCGACTATTTAATATAAATGAATCTACAAATAGTTTGAATCTAATCTATTATCATCTACAGTGAGGTTCGATCGGATCGATGCAGCTATGATAATGATAACAAACTAAAGCCAAAGAATCTATAAAACAATCTATATGTTGACAGATTCATGAAAACATGCTATATGTGTGAGAGTATAGGCAAATCGGCTAAAATAGTCGATGCAGTCATAGCAAACAAACATAGTACATATCTTGATCATGAACAAGACCACTAATCGATAATTTCTAATCTAAAGTCTTACCAGTGAGGTTCGACCGGATCGATGTAGCTATGGTAGTGTCATTAGATTAGATCTCATTAACTAGTGAGTTTATTCAAGATTGAAACATGTTTTTGAATGCATACTATATTTGATTGGAATAGAAATAAAACAGTCGATCTAGCGGAAGTAAGCCATCAATCATAAGATTTAAAGCGTGACCAGACTAGAAGACGACCAATTGAGATGATATGATGTCGATCTATCTCTATCTCAATCAGGTGATTTATTATAATTAATAAAACATTAATTATAACAAGATGGATAACTGGTGAATCAACCAAAAGCAGCAAGAAAAGTCTCGAGCCATCCAAGGAAGTCAGCGTGGGCGCTAACTTCCTTGCTTTGGGTATCCCTAATATCAATACCCGATAGTTGCCCCCGAGCCTACGGAGGAGTAGGATACTCCTTTGGAGGCTTTTCTAGATGGAGGGACTCTGAGGGCCTTGGCCTTCTTTTTGTAGCCCACAGCATGTCCTGGTAGGACGGCGATTCCCTTTTGTTGTGATCGGTCTTCTTGAGGGCATGTAACTGTAGGATTCGAAAGGTTGAAAAGATTTTTCTTGATTCCGGTCCCCTAGGATCCGATCGGTCCGCTGCCGTACTGTGACCACGTGTTTGGTCTCCTTGTGAGTCCAACTTCCCTCAAGCGCCCGCGCATAGCAGGGGTCCGGTCGAGGGGTTAGCTTGTCTTTGTGATCGTCATCTCTCAAGCGTTTTTTCGATAAAACGAAGGGGCTGAGCCGTGCCATGTTTTTCCTCAACGGACGAAACATGGTGCTCGGTGAGCTATTAACGGGCTAGTCCGAGTGGGGCCCTGGCTTCCCGTTCGTGGGGGTCTGGCATGGGTCAGCTGGTGACCGAGTCCAGATTCTCAGTGGTCAATCCATATAGTTCTTAGGTCCGTTCGACCAGTCCCAAGGGTTCATTGCCTTTCTTTGAGGAAAAACCATGGACTGAAAATCGACCAAGACTCGAACATGGGCCAGGATGCCCGCGACGCTCGTGCGCCCGGGTACTAGCCTCTAGTGGGCCCATCCCTTTCCACCCCTCACTCTAAGGGTGCCCTAGAGCGGCTGTGAACCCATCGGAGGGCCAGCCTTTGAACTCCTAGGCCTAAATGGGTCGTAGGAGCGTTTTCAGCTCTGTATCCCTCCTTACCTATGACGGTTCTCGCACCTATCTACAGCGATGCCAAACTAGATGACATCGAGAAGGAGGTGGCCCCTCTGGCAAAGGACTTACCTACCAAAATAGAGGATGAGATCACCCCCAAGAAATTAGTTAGGTAGATAAGCTAGGCGGCGAACTTGTAATAAGTGGACAAGCCCTTAAATTTCATTATGGCCAAACATATTTTTAGCTCTTCTCCCCTTTTTGTATAAAAAGCTTAATGCGTTCCGACCCTTTTTGTCGTTAAGGCTATAAAGCTTGAGGTGCGGGTGAAAAAACTCAGATCACGCTGGTAAGCAAAAACACCGTAGCCGCTGGGGCGTAGGTTTCTTGCAGTCCGACCAGTTTTACTTAGCGTTTGTTTGCACAACCCTTGCTTCTAGATCTTAACATGAGAAAGGGTCGAGCGTAGAGAATCTCTACCAGATATATATACTCTTTAATGCGTTCCGACTCTTTCCGTAGTTAAGGCTAAAAATCTCGGGGTGTGGGCAAAAAATGTTGATCACGCTGGTGAGCAAAAATGCATTAGCAGCTGGGGCATAGGTTTCTTGCGGTCCGACCAGTTTTACTCAGCGTTTGTTTCCGCAACCCTTGCTTTTAGATCTTAACGTGAGAAAGGGTCGGGCATAGAGAATGTCTGCCGGATAGATATGCTCTTATCAGCCCTCGAGTGAGGCCCGACCCATTACTGTTGCTGGGGTCGGGTGTTACTAAAGATCGAGGAGTTGATAGCGAAACCAATAAGAGAAAGCGTGTGTAGATTAAGGGTAAAAGCGACGTAGCTATTCAATGTTCTAGGCATTGACGAAGACTTCGCCGTCGATGGTCTAGAGCCCCTTGCTGTTGCTGGGGTCAGGTGTCACTAAAGATCGAGGAGTCGATAGCAAAATCGTTAAGAGAAAGCGTGAGTAGATTAAGGGTAAAAGCGACATAGTTGTTTGATGTTCCAGGCATTGACAAAGACTTCACCGTCGATGGTCTTGAGCTTATAGGTGCCTGGTCAGAGCACCTCCACGATGACGTATGGTCTCTCACACGGCGGAGAGAACTTGTGGTGGTTCTTGTTGCTTTGGACAAGGTGGTGCACCAGGTCCCCGACGTTGAAGGCCCGACCCCGCACTCGACGGCTGTGGTACCAGCGCAACGCTTGCTAGTAATTGGCCAGTCAAAGGAGGGCAACATCACGTGCTTCATCTAGCTAGTCCATGGCATCCTTGAGGGACGCCTTGGCTCCCTGTTTGTCGTACGCCCTAACCCTAGGTGCTCCATAATCGGGGTCGATCGAGAGGATAGCCTCGGAACCATAGACCATGAAGAATGGCGTGTAGCCGGTGGCCTAGCTAAGGGTCATCCTCAGGCTCCAGAGCACCGTGGGAAGCTCCGTGACCCATCGTCTGCCAAACTTGTTCAACCGGTTGAAGATCCTAGGCTTGAGGCCTTGTAGGACCATGCCGTTCGTGCGCTCGACCTGCCCATTCAAGCAGGGGTGCGCCACAGTGGACCAATCGATGCGGATGTGGTATGCATCACAGAATTGGAGGAACTTTTTCCCGGTGAACTACGTGCCGTTGTCCATGATAATGGAGTTTGGGACTCCAAAGGGATGGATAATGTCAAGGAAGAACAGCACGCCTTGCTTGGACTTGATTATGGAGATCGGTCGAGCCTCTATCCACTTTGTAAACTTGTTTACAACGACACGCAAGTGCGTATGGCCCCCGGGCACCCTCTTGAGAGGTCCGACTAGATCAAGCCACCAGACCGTGAATGGCCACATGATGGGGATTGTTTGGAGTGCTTAGGCTGGCAGGTGGGTCTGCCGAGTGTAGTATTGACACCCTTCACAGGTGCGCACAATCTGTTCAGCATCGGCTACTGCGGTCGGCCAGTAGAAGACTTGTCGGAACATGCTTTTGACCAGGGTCCTAGGTGCGGCATGGTGCCCATAGACCCCACCGTGGATATCACTCAGCAACTGCTTCTCTTGTTCGATGGGAATGCAGCGCCGCAAGATCCCGGTGTGGCTTCGCCTGTTGAGCTCGCCCTCAATAACGACAAAGGACTTGGTGCGATGCATGAGCCACCGAGCCTCCATTTTGTCCGTCGGTAGCGCCTCACGGAGGAGGTAGTCGAGGTAAGGCGTCCTCCAGTCGGCCAAAGGGTTGGGCTCTATCGCTGGATCCTCATCAAGCTCTATGACTTTGGGGTCGGATGGAGCCATCGGTTGGTTAGCCTCCAAACCGCTTCATGAGGACGCAGTCCTTGTATAGGTGCTTGATGGGGAAAGCATGGTTCGGGCATGGCCCTTCGAGCAGCTTCTCAAAGTGGTCCGGGGTACCCTCGGTGGGCTTTCGGCCCCCCTTGCGGTCGGCAGTGGCCACGAGCGAGCCCTAGCCCCACTGCTTGTTCTTCTTCTTATTAGGGCGGTTGGAGATGCCTTCACGGCGTCCTCATCCCGCTTTGTCTTGCCCTTGGGGCGGTCGAAAATCACCCTGACCGCCTCCTCGCCCGAGGCGTGGCTGGTGGTGATGTTGAGGAGCTCCTTAGTGGTTCGTGGGCCCTTACGTCCTAGCTTGTGAACTAGGTACTCATAGGTGGTCCCAGACACGAAAGCCCCTATGACATTGGCATTGGTGACGTCGGGCAGCTCGTTGCACTACCGGGAGAAGCGCCGGATGTACCCACAAAGTGTTTCCCTAGACTTTTGTCGGTAGTTTTTGAGATCCCATGGGTTCCCAGGATGTGCGTATGTGCCTTGGAAGTTTCCCACGAAGATTTCTTTTAGGTCTGCCCAACTTTGGATTCGGTTGGGTGGAAGGTTTTCCAACCACGTTCGCACCGAATCGGCCAGAAACAATGAAAGGTTGCGAATAATGAAATTGTCACTATTCGCTCCACCGGCTTGGCAAGCAAGCCGATAATCCTCGAGACATAGTTCGGGGCTTGTTTCCTTGGAGTATTTCAGGATGTTGGTCGGCGGTCGATACTACGGTGGGAGGACGACGTTGAGGATGCATTGGCCAAAGGACTGAGGTCCCGTCAAGTTGGGGCTCGGGCTTCGGTCCTCGCCGCTGTCGTAGCGTCCGCCACGACAAGGGTGATAGCCGTGGCTAGCTTCCTCCCTCTCATCGTTGTGGGCACACCTACGGGCATCGAGGGTGTTGCATGTGTCACGGTGGAGGCTGAGACGCTCATGCACCGGGGCCACGGCACGTGGCCTGCCACCTCGCTGCTCCTGGTGGACTGACACGTCCCAATCGGGTCGCTCTGAGGGCGCGCGCTGGCTAGCGTCGAGCTCACATCGTCGGGACAATGAGCTCTCGCCCTGCTGCGCCGCCGCACACTGGAGTAGCCCTACGATCCTCAGGTGTCGCGGGCCCCGGAAGCCTCCGGATCAAGGCCACGATGTTCTAGCTTGCCCGGTTGAAGTATGGGAGGGCTTCGTCATACTCGATGATCCTCCGGTTCACGTCGCTGGCCACGGCGCATGCACGCCCACCGTGTCCGTGGCGCTTGATCTCTCGCTCGAGCTCCACGCGTTCCTGCTCGAGCTAGAGTGGTGCTTCTTCGAGCTTTTGCTGCCTCGCCCTTAGCTACTCTATCCGCAGGCGAGGTAGGGCCCTGCATCCCCCTTGACCTCGTCGTCGAGGTCATCAGTTGGGGTAGCCCCACCCTCATGGATGCTTTCAATGTATCCCTCGGGGGTACCTGCCATGAAACATTCTCATGAGGGAAGATGGCTCCCCCGGCTAGAGTCAGAGTCGGAGGGCAACTTCGATTCTTCCACGAGAAGGTCATGGAAAGATTTCGCAACGTATTCGATCATCCCCATGAAATCATTGTCCATAGGGGATGGGGGCGTGCGCTGCGCCACAAGGTGGCCAACGGTCTCTGCGGCGTTACACAGACCGAACGAGAGCACTGTCGGGGCGCTCCGGATGAGGTATTTCAAGGAGAGCAGCTCTCCTTCGGCAAGCTACATCATGACATTGGCGAACGAGAAGGTAATGCGGTGCAGGTCCTCTCAGGACGGTCGGGGTCCTAGGAAGGCACCGAGCTGGTGCTCTAGCCTCCCGTAATCGAAGCCGAGGAGCTGGTTGCTCCCGAGGGCGTGAGCCTCCGGTGCGTGCAGCTGTAGCTCCTCAAGCGCCTCGGCGATCGCATCGAGGCCGATGGAGTGGAGAGGTTGGACGGCGGCGGTGTAACAGAACCAACCAATTTTACGAGATTAAGTAAGAAAATCTTCCACCAAAGCAGATAATTTAGCAAACTTAAGCCCGCATAACCCGTTAGTCCGTGAAACCACGAAGGATTTCAAACCAATAGACATACAAACCAAGATCGTACAAGTTTAGCAAGTACCATCACACGTTACATAAAGTTCGCAACGATAGTTGATACATCAGAGTTTAGAACATAAAGTTATTACATACCAAGTTCGAACTGAAATAGCGGAAGCAAATAGTTTTAAAGCCACACACACACTTTTGATTCAGATACAGTGCCAGTAGGTAGACATTTCCAACAAAAGCATCAGATGAGAAATACGGAGTGACCATTTGCCCTTGGTCCTAGTTGTCACCCATCGTCGGGTACAGGCAGTTAATGCAATAGACGTAGTACATTTGACCATCTGCAACAACAATGGGAACAACGCCCTGAGTACGAGAAGGTACTCAGCTAGACTTACCTGTCTTAAACCAAAATAAAACGACACCAAGGATTATGCAAGGCTTTCTTTAGTGGGCTAGCTGACTCTTTTGCGAAAGCATAAGTTATCATGAATAAACCATTTTAAGTACTTTGCATCATCTTTATTATAACATATCCATCTAGGTAAGCACCTGTACTATAGCAATCACATGATTAACCAATAACATCCAGTTACCAATTTAGCTTTAGCATAACTCACATCATCCAGATAACCATCATTGTTCCATAATAATTACTACGATGTCGTAGCTCGAGTCAAGTGCTCACTATCCAGGAGCAATGGCGATTCGAATTGATTCCTAACCAGCTGGTGATTTATTCTTCACACAAACCATGCTTCCCCTGCCAGGGTAGCTTAGATCACAAATGACACTTTTCAGGTAGCCGCGGGATAATCTGGAGCCGCAGTACCCAGGGACCGCCCGACTGCCAGGAATCAGGTCACACCTGCCCTTGGGCTCACTCTTCGCGCCCCTATCATACCCCTATCAGCACCAATACGCGCACTCGTGTAGATCCTGGCCCGAATAGTGCCACTAGCTTCGCGGTCGAAAGGTACTTTATTCAGCCAGCTAAATGTGAGGCATGCGTTCAACATGACAAGAGGGACGAGCAATGATCGGTCCTTAATCGACACAAACGGAAACTAACATCACCCTAGAACCCTGTCTGGTTGCCTCCAACTATTCCGTCCGGTCTCCAATTTTCCATCACATATGGTTAATTCCAGGATATCATTCTTTCCCTAGCCAATCTTTTCCAGTAACCACCTATAATGTAGGTGACCGGGTATCACCGATCGCTACCGGTCTAAGCAAGGCTAAGCAGTTATTTGATCCTGACCTAACAGGATACAAGGTAATAAGGTAGGCAAGGATAGTAATAAATGCATCAACGGTTTTAATCAACTCCTACAACTCAATGCAACGATATATAAACTCATATATATATAAAGAATTGCTTTTATAAAGTAGGAGACTTAGAATGCTCCGGGGCTTGCCTCGTTCGAACGAACTAGGTTGGTGATCCACGCACTCCGACAAGTCCTCTCCTTGCTCCTCTTCCTCTGGCACCTCATGTGCCTGGACTTCTTATGGATCTATCCCGGTCTGCTCTTCCTGAACTGCTACTAGCAACTCCTCCTGCGATCCTATATGATGCAGATGTATAAGTGCTAATGCATAGGTGCATCGGAGAGATGACATGTAATGATCATGAGGCATGAAATGTAGATGACCATGTTTAACTTCATTGGACATAGTAGTAGCAAAGCTCTTCTAAAAGGTAGTCAACATCATCCACGAACATGTACTACTATCTACTACGACAACCACTGTACTAACATGCCAAATCACCACAGCAAACTAAGATGCTATAAAGATACACCAAAGAGAACATTATTAACTAAA
This sequence comes from Miscanthus lutarioriparius, assembly GCA_904845875.1. Classification (NCBI taxonomy): domain Eukaryota; kingdom Viridiplantae; phylum Streptophyta; class Magnoliopsida; order Poales; family Poaceae; genus Miscanthus; species Miscanthus lutarioriparius. Next base: position 4,871,859 of record CAJGYO010000012.1, read on the forward strand.
CTCGCATTAAAGAAGATCATTTAATTTCATTTTAAACTAGGGCTACACAGCAACATATATTTCTGGTTTCATAAAAATCTGAAAAAATTACAGTAGCATAGTACTACTCTAAGTAGACTACCATAAAATTTACAAGGCATTTGGATAAGTAGAATAGCCTACACAAAAATGACAAGGCATAATTGCTTAAAAAGGCATAAATAGAAAACCTTAGTTAAAAGTGCCAAGAAACAGATTTCATATTTTTCCTAACATCCCTAAGGTACTGGGATACTCCCCACAAAATTTCATGGTCATAGGATTTCTAGATAATTTACAAAAATTTACACAAGTATCAATCAATGATAAAAGGAAAATCTATAACACAAAAACCACACATGCAATGACTCTCAAATTTTTACAAGAGCTTACACTAAGCAAGACTAGCTTACCCACAAATTTTCATAATTTTTGGACCAACGAAACTCTAGATATAAAATAAACAAGTTTGCATGCATTCAAAAACACATTTCAAATTTCCATTTAAATCTTCCAAAATTTCTATTGTAAGTATCAAGACTATATTTTTCTTAAATACTAGACTTCCTAAGGAACACTACCAAATTTATTTCATAATTTTTGAAGGTACAAAACTGGAGATACAATTATTACAAAACAGCATAGAAATCTGTTAATTTGAACTAGCCTATCACTAAACTGTCACTAACGCGTGGGACCCGCTTGTCAGCCGGACCCGCCTGTCATTGACACAGAACAGGGGAGACGGCACGCGATGGCGCGGCGATGGTCGAGCTCGCCGACGGTGGCTCCTCCGGTGAAATCGACAGCACCTACACGATCTACGTGACGAGCTGCGTCGAATGGTGCTACCGGCGAGACCTAAGACCTAGCGGAGGGGGCTCGTCGCCGGTGATGGCGGCACGACAGCGCTCCGGCGCGAGACGCCGGCGACAGCAAGCCATGACTGACTCAACCGAGCTCGGCATGAGCTACCGGGGGTCGCTACGGTTCTACCCAAGCAAGAATAGGGGGACGAGAAGCCTCGGTGGCAGTTGGCCGCGTAGAGCTCCAACTCCGGCGAGACTCCGTCATGGCGGGCGGTGGAGGAAACGGCCAATGTGCCCTTACCAAGACCCAGTCGGTGCAGCCAAGGGGTGGAGGAGGTAGAGGGGAACACGGCGGAGCTGCAGACCGACTGGCAGTTGCGTTTTTGCGGCGGCGAGCGAGCTAGGCTATGGCGGAGCGGCTCGGCACGGCTACGGCTGCTGCGGTTGCTACGGAGACGAAGGAAGGAGACGAAGGAAATGAAAAATGAGCAGGTGAGTTGGTCGGGCAGGCACGCGGCGGTGAAACACTGAAACGGTCGACACTGTAGCAGCGATTCAGTTCAAACAGCAGAGCAAACAACCAGCCTGACAGCGTGTTTTCGTCGATCCATAACTCCTAAACCGTTGGTTAACATCGAAAACAGTCAAGATACAAGTTGTAGCCCTAAGTACCAGCTACAAAACTAATTTAGAGATCAAAGTCTAATTCGCAAAGGACAGAGAGTAAAATCAGGCCAAAGTCAAGCTCATGAAACTGAAAACTCGGTTTTCGTACTTAGAAAATTTCTAAGTGTTGAACCCAACCCAAAATCTGACTTGTGGGACCATTTAGAGCATGTTCCTTATAAAATTTTCATGAGTTGGTCATAAAATAACTTTTGTTCCTTATAAAATTTGCTACCACTTTGCTTTAGGTTGCTCAGGCATGCATAGACTCTAAGTTGCACTTTTTAAACAGTCAAACCAAAAAGTCCTAAGGTCAAAACAAGTCAAACCATGACTTGGAAACTTAATTAGGCAAAAATGATCAACATGAACATGGTTCCTAATGACCTTCTAAGTATAACTAAGTTGTTTAAAAATATATTTAGCCATACCACACATTGGTCACACAAGAATCAAGCACTGAACGTACTGAAACAATGAAAAACAATTGAAATGTTACTTTTGTTTCATAGTCATGTTTCACATGTTTCATGATCTTGTTGCATCGTACTAACTAGCTATGTTCCACTAAAGTGAGTTGCACATGTTGCACTTGGGTGTTGCACACTATTCATATCACAAAAAAAAACAACACTCATGAAATATACAGTATGTTGCAAGGTTTCGATAAAATGTTTCATGTGATATATGCTCATGAATGGATGAATAATGCTCATGTTCATGAAATGCAAGTGCAATTATGCAAGCCTAACACTAGGGGTGTTACAGGCGGGAACCTGTGCCAACTCTCCCTCTGTCGTAACGATGAAGTCTAGGATCCTGAAGCGCACGTGCACGCCCGGCACCAAGTTGACGCCATGACTAGCCATCCGAAGCCTGATGTGGACGTCGAGACGTGCAAAAAGTCCCTACCTGGCGCGCCAACTGTCAGTGTTTTTTGACCACCGACGAGTAAATTTGTATTTGCGTGTCTGGTTCGGATGGTGTGCTCGAAGGACACAAGGGTTTATACTAGTTCGGGTGGAACGTCCCTACGTCCAGTTCGCTGCTGCTCGTGTTACCGGCACTTGGTTTGTAGTAGGGGTTACAAACAGGCAAGAGAGGGAGAGGATCCCAAGTCTCTAGTGGAAGGAGTGAACGGGTGTTGAGAGCTTGCAAGCCGCTTAGCCATGTGCTCGTGTCGTGCTCTTATGTTCGGATCCCCCTCCATGGGACGTCCTGCTTCCCCTTTAATAGACGAAGGGAAAGCACGGGTTACAGAGGAGGAAAAGTAGAAGAATGAGAGAGAGAAGAAGGCTTCCAGGGTTGCCGGGTCCTTCTTCTCCATCATACGGGTCCCGCTGATCCTGTAGATGTCAACAGGGACGGCTCCATGTCACGGCCCTGTTCGTCACTGGCGCCATGCGCAGGCATCATCTGCCGATCATGACGTTCCACTCCGTCCCGGCGGACGTCGTGGTGAACTGACGCGCCTATCAGCGTCCGTACGAGGATTAGGCAGAACAGCACCGGCACGCCCGACACTGTTCTTGATGTGAATCCCCAGGTATTGCCCGTTATAGCCACGGGTTACATCGAGGCGTGCCAGCCTCTTCCCTGGTGTCAGAGTTTTGACCCAGGCAAATACGCTTGGACGTGGAGTGGTTGGCGGCGGTATGGGTCTCCGTCGGACGAGATGGAACCCTCGTCCTCGAGGTCGGGCGGGGCGAAGCCCGCGACCTTGGGCGAGACAGAAACCGCGTCCTTGGGTCGGGCGAGATGGAGCCCGTACCCAAGGGGTCGGGCGAGACGGAGCCCGTGGCCTCGAGGTTGGGCAAGACGGAGCCCGCGGCCTTGGGCGAGACGGAACCCGTGGCCTTGGGCGAGACAGAACCCGCGTCCTTGGGGTCGGGCGAGATAGAGCTCACGGCCTTTAGGTCGGGCGAGACGGAGCCTGTGGCCTTGGGGTAGGGCGAGACTTTTTAATACGTCTCGAGCCATCTAGGGAAGTCAGCGTGGGCGCGCAAGTGTCATCTGCCGGTCATAGCGTTCCACTCCGTCCCGACGGACGTCATGGTGAACTGACGCACCTGTCAGCGTCCGTACGAGGATTAGGCATAACAGCACCGGCACGCTCGACACTGTTCTTGATGTGAATCTCCATGTATGGCCTGTTATGGCCACAACTTACATCGAGGCATGTCAGCCTCTTCCCTGGCGTTAGAGTTTTGACCCAAGCCCATACGCTTGGACCTGGAGTGGTTGGCGGCGGTATGGGTCCCCGTCGGACGAGACGGAACCCACGTCCTTGAGGTCGGGCGGGGCGAAGCCCACAACCTTAGGTGAGACGGAAATTGCGTCCTTAGGGTCGGGCGAGACAGAGCCCGCACCCAAGGGGTCAGGCGAGACGGAGCCCGCACCCAAGGGGTCGGGCGAGACGAAGCCCGCGGCCTTGGACGAGACGGAACCCGCGGCCTTGGGCGAGACGGAACCCACGTCGTTGGGGTCGGGCGAGACGGAGCCCGCAGCCTTGGGGTCGGGCGAGACCTTTTAATACGTCTCGAGCCATTCGAAAAAGTCAGCGTGGGCGCTAACTTCCTTGCTTTGGGTATCCCTAATATCAATACCCGACATTACTAATCTCGGAAGATTCGATAATTGGTGATAGTGTATTAAACAACAAATTATTTAACACAAAATCGATAACTTTGATCTATATTATGATTCGTAAGAGATCGATTAGCTGATGCAGCCTTACAAACTATGATACAGATCGATAACTAACTTATATTGACTCATAAAAGATTAATCAGTTGATGCAGCTTTGAGGTCGATCAGCCGATGCAGCCCTGTTTCCTGAAGAACTCGTCGAGATCTATAGTACTCCTACTCCTAATGCGATGACGAAAGCCGGAAAGATTGTATTGATTGTGTGTTCGTCCCCTTTTACAATAACATGGTCTAATATTTATAGCCAGAATCTAAACATGAATCATACTCAAATACGACTCATTACAATTATTGGAATAAAAGAAAACTTCTTAACTTAATAATAACTTAGACCCCAACTTTTCTTATTCATAGAGTCCGACACATCTCCCTGGCACCACTCAAGTATAGCACATCGACGCCGTCTGCTGACGTCATCCATAAAATAGCCGATTCTGACATTACATCTAAATCATCTGATACCGATTTTTATCCAATCGATTCCTTGATGCACAATCCTGGAAGCTTCGAGTTCCCGCGTTCTTCCCTAATTTTGGTGTAAACAAGTGGAGAATGCAATCTCAGATCCAATTGAACTCTATATTAAGCTAAGTCCACAGTACCCACTGAGATTGTACTAACAATGAACTGCATGTCTTTTTTTTCCATTTCAGGCCTGGAATCATTTACAAGAAACTCATTGCTAACAAAATCGAATGGAACAAGTGGACCTCCATTTGTGGAAAAACGGCGACATTCTGCATGTTGTAATCCAGAAGTGCCAGATGGCAGCTGCTGTAGTAAAGAATCTTCAGTGACATGATTTGCAAATTGGTAGCTCAAGTCTGCTACCGGTAGTGTCTCAACGAAGAAGCACTATTCATCTCTGCACTTATGCATCTGACAACCATGGTAATAGGACATTGCATAGGCATCTCAATATTGAACCCCAGAAACATCTGACCTCAAGCTTATCCACAATGAATTTCATATTGCCATACTCATCAGTAGATTGATGTGTCGAGCCTTGGCTCGTAAAAGCAGACCTGACTATTGCACAGCTGGCTAGCGCAACCAGCAATCCATGACCAAGCCTTCTTATCAACATCATAGAGAAGACCTTTGCCCTGGTTCCACGAAGTGAAACATATCAAATTGTCCTGTCCAAAGCACTCGAACCTCTCCGCCGACAACCTCAGCAGAGCCCTGAAGTACCTGGGCGGCATTCTGCTTATCTCCACCCAAACTGTTCTACCATGATCCAGCTCCCAGATCCTCATACTCTGCAGCGTGCTGTATAGCCCAATCCGCCCAACCAAGAACAACCTCGTGCGAGCTCCAGCGACCAGATAACCATCCAGCAGGGACCGTGGGAACTTGGCAGGTATATGCTCCCAACGCCCCGCATCCACTTTGTACATCATCAGCCCCAGCGGCGAGAGCGTCTCCAGGTACAGCCTGGAGTCACAGAACGCCATTTTCGACGAGCACAGGTTCGCCGCGGGCATCATCTGGTGCACCGACCATTTATTCTCCTTGGAGTCGTAGACCTCAGTGGGGAGCGTCTTGTCCCCATACACGTCGCTGGCGGCGATTACCTTGAAGGAGCGGCTGCTCTTGTCGACCGTGAGCACCAGCTGCCGCTGCTGGTTGCAATGCATGTCCGGGAGCACCCGCCACGCCTGCGTGAGCGGGTTGCAGACGACCGTACGGAAGGCAGCGCCGTCGAAGCCGCAGAAGCAGACGAGCCCTCCCGAGGATCCGACGAGCCAGAGGTCCCAGGCGGGGAGGAAGGCGAAGGGGAGCTTGTAGCGGGCGTGCAGGGGGACGCTGAGCACGGTGCACTGCGGCGGGGCGTGGTTGGCGCCGCCGCCGCCCCTGGAGACGGTGAGGAGGCAGGGCCCGTGGGAGGGCACCGCGGCGTGCGCGGCCAGGAAGGCCGGGTCGTGGAGGATGGCCTCCCAGCGGCGGCACATGGGGCGGAGGCGGAAGAGGAGGAAGGGTGGCACGCGGGCCAGCACCTCCACGAGGAGGTCGTCGGGGAGCCCCGCCCAGACGCGGGCATCCATCGGGACGTCCGCGTGGAGGTGGAGGAGGAGCGACGCCTCGGCTCCGGCTCCGGAGGATGTGGGGGACTTGGCCTTGGGGAACGCAGGCGGCGCCGCGGTGTCCTCGTCGAGGCCCCGCGGCTTGGTGCTGCGGATCGCCTTGGGCGGCCGCGACGGGCTCGTGGGCCGCGCCGCGCGCGCGGGCGGCACCACGTCCATTGGAGGCGAGATCGGGGCGGATGCGAGGGGGAAATCTGGGAGGATTTTGAAGAGGCAGCGGCGCCTGAGCTGCTCTGCCTGGGCCTGCTGCTCAATATTTTTGTTTGGTCTTTTTCTCTCTCGCCCCCTCTCGCTGGTGGTGGCGGACCGCGGACGCTCCTCTTTTTGGACGGAGTCGGCGCCCACTCGGAGGAGAGGAGAGGAGCGTGCGGCCGTGCGGCGCAATGCGGAATGGGGTACGGGTAAGCCTGCTAATGGGTCGGGTAATAATTCGGGTTTTCGGGTTGGGTTGTGTTACGGAACTGTTCGGATGGGTGGTAATGGGTTTAGAGGTCAAATGGGTTGGGATGGGCTGGGTTTGCTAGCAAATCGGGTTGGAATGGGTTATACCTACAGTCTGTTCGGTTGGCTGGTTCGTATCGTGGCTGGTTCGTTTATGTAAGAGAAAAGTATTGTTGGCTGGTTCGTATGAACAGTGTTTATGTGAGAGGGTTGGCCAGCCGCTCCCAGCCGATCAGGCTGCTAGTGTTCAACGCCGCTGTGCGCTACGCCGCTAACTCCTCAGTCGCAGCCACCGAGATTGTTGTGGTGGCGGGCGCCGCGCACGGGCGGATCCATATAGGTCCGATTGGATGCGGCCACACCCAGACTAAAACGCGAAATACGCTGTAGTATGCAAGTTTCTACCGTATTCGCACCCATCTGATCCAAACATCTGCACCCACAGTCCAACTCAGCCAACGGAGAAAGCCCACACCAGCCCATCAATTACCCAACAGGCAACCAAAGATCAGCTACGCTCAGCACAGAAGACGGAACCATCGGCCGTCGCTTCGACTCACGCGTCGCCTCCCTTACCGCCGTCCCGCGCCCCTTCTCTCCCCTTCGGCCCTTCGTAGTTACCCCGCGCCTATTCTCTCACCTCGACGCGAAGTGGCCAAGTGCTGTGGCAGGCGATTGGCTGGCCGATGGCCGCGACACTGCTGCATGCTGGTCAGGCGGCTAGCTGCTAGCACTCGAGGGCACAGGCACCAGGACTCTAGGAGTGCAGTTTGCCCGCTGCCCTGCTCTATTTTCCGTTCAATCTTGATCACAAGGCAAAGTAAGCAACTTCAAAGCTTTTTTATTTTTTTCAATTTCCATCAATGGGAACATCCAAATTGGTTTCAATTTTATAGTTCTTGCCTTCTTGGTAGTTTGTCAAGATTCTAGTGTCTGACTTTTTTTTATTCTTTCTCTGGTATCTGGTAATGATATTTATGAAAACAACCGAATCAACTAAAATATAAATATTTTGTGAATGTTAGGAAAAGCATGGAAATGTTTTCCAAAAGAAAATCACACTGGGAGATTGCAATATTAGAAATAGAAAATGCATATATTGATCCAAAAATTCTAAGAAGACAATATAGCTCTGGAGATTTGAGAGATCAGCGACCAATTTTGCCTCTACATTGCAGATGTGATTTTTATTTTTCAATGGACCATTATATTAACTCTTAGCTAAAATTGAATGGCTTGTTCTTTTTTTTTTATCTTTGCTAATGTAGATCTTGTAATTGAGGATTGCATTTTGTCAATGCCACAACAATCTTTTTTATATATAATTGTGTCATGATCTAACTATATTTTGGTTAACGGTAAGCACTATTAACGCTATTTCATTGTTAGTATATATTATTATTGTTTGCTTTTTATTATTGATGCTAAAATTTTGCCCGCTATTAAGTTACACTACAGTGTGAACATCAAATATATCTAAGTATTGCTATGAAGCCTGGACGGTCGCACCCCCTCTATATTTCTCTAGCTCCGCCCCTGGCGCATCTGCCTCGCCGAGTTCGCGGACAGGGACGCCGTGCGCGTCATGCGGGCCTGCGGCCACAGCTTCCACGCGCGCTGCATCGAGCTCTGGCTCGCGGGTGGCCGCCGCTCGTCCGGCCCGACGTGCCGCGCGCCGGCCGCTCTTGCCGCTGCCGCGCAGCCTAATGGGGCTGTTCGCTGGTCTGAAATTTTCAGCCAGCCGGCTGATCCCTCCTTTCAAGTTACTGTTCACCAAACCAGCCAAATAATATTTTTCTCTCACAACAAACCAGCCGGAACAATGTTTTTCAGCCAAGTTTCAGACCAGCGAACGGGGCCGGATCGTCGTGAAAGGCTCGCTTTGGCGAGCAGGCTATTGCGGTTCTTGCAGGTGTCGGTGTTTCACCTGCAAGGCTAGGCATGCAGTTTTCCTGCATGATTCTCTGGCATGCAGTTTTGTGCTCTCTCTCAACTACTGACTGCAGGAAAAGACTTGAGCTTGTTTGTTGAGCGCTTAAATATCCCGTGAAAATTGTTCCTTTTAAATTATTTTGTAATGTTCCAAGTATGCTACGGAGTCGCATGCTATGATATGTACTATTCCAAGTATGCTGCAAAACTCATGGCAACCCACGGCAATCCAAGATAGAGTGGGTTGGGTTGGGTCGGGTCGGGTCTTAGTTAGTATGGAATGGGGTGGGGTGGAGTTGAAAATAATTAATTAGATTTGGAATGGGGTGAAAATGGGTTGGGATCTCACCCATTAGCAGGGCTAGGTATGGGGAGCAGGGAGGAGAAGGAGAGGAGCACAGCAGGCGCGGCGCGGGTCAAACGGACTCATCAGTTGCTTTCGGGGGTGTGTGGCTGGCTGGTTCGTTCGGTCGCACACTCGCACTCGCACGGGCACGGCAGGTAGCTGGTGAGCCAGTCGCGCCCCACTCACCAGGATTTGGTACCATCGGCTGACATTTTGTTCCACGGACTACCGAAACCAATCAAGCATTTTCGATAAGAAAAACGAAACTAATCAACTACTTCCTCCGTCACAGAGTATAAGTCATTTTATGCCCACTTTGGAACGTAGGAATTTTATAAGAATTGCATAGAAATTGCACAGAAATTAGTTCATTTTTAGTACGGTCTAGGAAAAATATAGGGACAGGAAAAATTCCCTTGTTCCAAAGGGGGTCTTAGTTTTTTAGATACATAATTTTTATTATGCATATAGATATTATGTCTAAATACATGGTAAAAACAGTGAATCTAAAAAAATCAAAATAATTTATAATTTAAAATAAGAAAAATAATATCTATGAACCAGTGCGTTTAAGATATAATAATCAGATAAGTATTGAAAAAAATACCGACACATAAAATAAACACAACCACATGTGAGTTTAGAGTAACTACAGAAGTCTCTAGGAATTTTAATCTCTATATATCTCTTATTTAAAGTGTCATTCCATATATACTCATTGTATATTTCTCATTTCTCCAGTGAACTATTTTTGTTGTTGTTCTATATACTACGGTTGCTTATTATATTTTTTTCTTGTACAAAGAAACATGAGAAAACTATCATATATTGAATTTAGAGAGTGATAGAAGCTCTCCATTGAAGAACGAGAAATGTGGTTTTGAAGAGCGAAAAAGACAAAGTGTGGTTTAGAGAGTCCATCTTAGCCTAAATTTTTTATGTATCTTCTATATTTTATGATAAAGAACATGTAAAGAGTTTGTTGGAGATGTTGGGCCTAGGGCTGGATAACGAGCCAGGTTTATTATGGCTCGACTCATTATAGCTCGTTGAGATAACAACTGGCTCGACTAGTTAAATAAACGGGTTAGAACTCTAGCTCGGCTCAGCTCGTTAAGTAAATGAGCCAAGCTTGTGAGCCGGCTCGTTAATGGCTCTAACCAATGCTATAAAATCAATAGCTACTAGTTTATTCTATTCATATATGAAGGCAAATAAATAAATATGTGTAATGCATAGTATACATCACTTCTAGACTTTGATTTCATATATAAACTCAAGCCTAATGGTTACTAGTTTAGATTGTTGTACCTACTAGTTTAGATTGTTGTACCGTGAAGTACTCGGCTCATTTAGCTTGCAAGCCAGCTTGAGCTAACTCATTAACTTAACTAGCTAAAATGCTAGTTTGGCTCATTAAGAAAAGTAAATGAGCCAAGCCAAGTCGAGTTAGCATCAAGCCAAGCGAGCTAGCGAACCACGAGTTTTTTGTCCACCACTAGTTAGGCCCTTTGAAATGAAGAAAATCATAAGAAACTTATAGAAAATTTACATGGACTAGTTTGTTTTTTCTTATAAAAACACAAGAAAAAGGGGGATCCCACATTCCAAAGAGGGCCTAAGGTTATGTTGGAGTTTTCTGAAAGGTTGAATCCTTGGTTATTGGATTTGGAAGAGACCATGAACCATTTTGTCAGACATAACTATAAAGAATATACAGATACACTGTTGCACCTAATAAATACATGTAATTGTTTGACATGCTCTTCTTTTTCCCTATTTAGGTTATGTGCTCTTATGCAGAGGTCGGAAGTGGATTTATGACTGTAACTCGATGTATGACTTTGAATGAATAAAATGTCTTTTAACTCCTCGTTTGGCAAATTCACTCCCTAACTCCAAATGTTTCAATGCGAAGTTTGAAGATGTAACACCCTCGGTGTTACACCCTAAATCATTTACAAAAACATGTTATGAGCATCATATTTATGTGTTAATGCATGTGATAGAATATGTAGATAAACTTCTTATAACTTAAAATGATCAATAAAAATGCTAAATGAAAGTTGATTCAATAGCTCATATATATCAAGTAGGGTTTAGAACCAATTTCTATTCAGCAAAAATACTATAGAACATGTGCGTGATACTTAAATAAAATTTGAAGTATAAACTTCATAGATGACAGTGAAATATTTGCTGTCGAAAAACGATATTACTAGCTAATATTTCTACTAGCTTAGAAATTGCAAATTGAAATCAAATTCAGCTCAAAACTTAGAAAAATTTTCAAGTTTATCAACAGCTAGACATTACTATGTTTAGCAAATTATTTTGAGAGATTGGGCTAAGGGATTGTGTAGTGTTATAGCTCGATTTGGTAGTCTCATATGCCACCTTGAGTATGGTGAAGATGGTTTAGGTCCAGAAGCAACCGTTTAGTTTTTATGGGTGCTTTAAAATTCATGCACGACACGGTTTCGAGCTGATTGGCCGCGTGGGTGCGATCACCACGCTCGGGCGTTCGGCGTCGCCACGCTGACTATCCCGCACGCACGCACGCTGCCGCGCGTGGCCAGCCACGGCTGCTCTGGCCTAGGCTATGGCCTGGCCGCCGCTAGTTCCTGGCGCGTGGAACCGCTGCTGCTGCTTGCGTAGCCAGGCGGTGCTGCCTCCGGCCCCGCCGCGCTGCCACACTATCGCCCTACGCCGCGACGCTGCCGCTGCCGTTGCTGTCGCCTCGCCGTCATGTCCGTGTCTCCCTCTACATCTCTGTGCCGCTGCCGGCCTAGTGCGATGCCGTCTCTACCACGCGCACGTGGTCGGGCTCGCCATCGCCTTGTCATTGATGGCACTGCGGCGCATGGGCCACGCCAGTCGCGAACACGCCCGCCTGTCTGCTAGCACCTGCACGTGGGCCTCCACGATCACGTCGACCGCGTCCCGACAAGGCGAGGACGAGCCGAGCCCACCTGCCGCGCCCTGTTTCTCTCTTTCTCCCTCTGTTGCCGCTGTCAAGCCATGCCATCAAATTACCCTACAAACGATCACCTTCATTCAATTCATCGCATCAACGGCTTCACCATCATGTCCTCCCGCTGCCCAACCCCCACCTAGCCTTGAAGCGAGCATGGCCAAGCTCCAATTTGGAGTTTTTCCTGCCGCCTTGCCGATAAGGCCGCGTCTGGCCATGGATGTGGGCAGCCCTCCTACCGACCATCCCAAACCGATTCACCTGCACCACTAGCATAGCCTTGACTCCCTCTTCACCATACGCACCTTAGCCGAACCACTACCGCCTCCCCGTCATCGCTGACGCGACCGTGCCGCCGCGGTGCGCCGCCGCATGGCTCTACCGCACGTGGCCAGCCCTTCTTCGTCACCCTCTTCTCCAACCGTCACCTCGGCTAGGTCCACGGTAGCCTCCTGATGCTCACGAGCTAACCAATTAGGCCTATAGCTACCCCAGTCCACTGGAATAGTGGCGTCGCCATCGCAGATGGCCGCGCGTCGCTGCAGCTTTTCCCAGCCAGTCGTGTCACCCTCACCATCGCTTAGCATAGCTACTCGGGTCAGAGATGATGATCGACCCATTAGGTGGGCCCGCGTAGGTCCCAGGGGGCCGGCGTAGGCGCCCAGTGCCGTCGCTCGCCGCACCGCCGTGCACTGAGTTATCGGGGGTGCGCGCGAGGGAATTAAGGAAAGGGCGGGGGGTTAAGTGAGAAGTTCTGAGAGAGGAGAAAATAGTGTTTGTACTTAATTATAAATTAGGAGGAGTTCAATGTCCCTTTTGCAAAGTCGTCGACACGCGCGGGATTCCCCGACAAGGACTGTCTCCGCATGGGCCGCTGTGCGCGCGCTATGTCGCGTGGGCCGCGAGATTTCGTTTTCCTTTTCATAAGGAATTAGAAATAGTTTTCTAATTTAATTTTTGAACTGATCTTTGGTAAATCATATAAAATCATGTATGTGTTCAAAAATTGTGAAACAAATTTTGTTAGGTGCCTAAAATTGTTCTCTATCTATTAGTGTATTTAGTTCATATATATACATGTTGATACCAGGATCTATTAAATCATTTAAGAGTGGTTAATATTATTAGGTTAAATATTGTAGAAATTTTTTGGTAAACTGGTGATAGATTTAGTCCTAAAATTTTAATAATAGCTTCATTGTATTATTATGTGCTCACTGTAATTTTTGTAGCTTTAGAATAGACTAAACATTAGCGTAGTTAAACGCTCTTTGTTTCAATATACATTAAATCATTAGTAGAAACAAAGATATATCCTTTATTTGTAAAGCTAGGTGTTTGTTAGTGAGTCCAACACCTTGCTTGATAAAAATGATGGCTAGCTTAGTATCTTAGTCATTAAAGCTAGCTTAGTAGCTTAGTATACGTATCCTTATTTAAGAGTTGTTGTTGCATAAATGCTAAGTGTTGCATCATCATTGCATGTATGTAGAGAACGAGTTGGTGGAGATCGTGACCACCGACGATCACGAGTTTGAGGAGATCGACGAGGAGTATAAGAAGGAGATTCCTGTGTAGGAGGGTCCTGGAGCCACCACTAACTGACTTAGCTGACACCACGCCTGCCCAAGGTAAGCCCCGGTGCATAACCCTTATTTTTTATAATCACTGAATATATATATGTGATGTGCATTTACGTTACAGGAATTTTATGGAAACCACATGCATAAATATACCTGTCCTAAGAGTCTTACTAGTTCAAGTTCGAGTAGCTGTTATGCTTAGGTTTTCGATAGCGTGAGTAACCTATCGTTACTCATAATAGGTGATTATTATAATTACTCTCATGATAAAATGATGAAAGGAAAAATGAAGATAGGGCAGGGATATGGTATGGGTATTAGTGGGTGTAACAGGTGTGTGTACCGCGGCCAACAGGGCTTAGCTTGGTTACACTATTTTCCCTATCCGTGTCGATTAAGGACCATCCATTGTTGTGGATGGTAGTCAGATCATAGACTTATTATCCTGAGCACATACTTGCTTATGGGAGCAGAAAGGCTCGTTACGCTCTTATCATGGGTTCTGACTCTTTCCGGACCGACTGATTGGAGGCAGGGAAAGGTGGAGGTCCAAGCACCATACTGAGATCGAGTCTCAAGTATAGGGGCTTAGAGTCTAAGTTTGGATGGGGACCTAGACCCCGTGACAGGAGTGGAATGGGTTAGTCTTGTTTGTGCCTGGGGTACAAACAGGGCGTGTGTTTCGGGATACCCAGCTGGGATACATTGGTTCATGAATCATCGTTTTCGTGAGACGGTACGACTTGACTATGGTCTAGCACCATAGTAAGAACTGAAAGATGAAAGATGGTGAAATAGTTCTGATTGCTCAACCCTTTGTTTGAAAGTAGAACAGGTGCTTACCTAGAATGGTTAGCTAATGAAGTAATCATGACTGCTAATTAAACTTGATCTTAAGGACGTACTCCTAGTAATGGTTTTCGCAAACAAAAAGAAAACAGCAAACCAATATTGCCTATCATACTCCTTGGAGTCGGAAAACTATTCTCACAAGTTGGGTAAGTCTTGCGAGTACATTGTGTACGCAGGGTTTATTTTACCCCTGTTGTAGGTGCAGCTTGAGGAGTAGCTCTTGTGTGGAGGATTCTTCTGGAGGGCACAGACGGATCCTTGTATCGTTTCCGCTATATGTTTATTTTCATTTCTCTCTTTAATTATCGCACTCTGAACTCTGGTATTGTAATAAATAATTTACAAGAACTCTAGTTGTATGAAATGGACTAAGTATTATAAGCTCGTACTTATTATTGGATTCTGGATGTAAAACGTGGACTCCCTTGGGGTGTGCTCGATGGAACTATTCGATGTAGCTCACCTTCGAGGTGCTTAGTGTCTAGTGGAAGACGAGCACCTCCGAAAACGTGTTATTTCAGGCGGTTCTGCCACAGAAGACCGAGGAGAATTTCGGTGATTGATGAGCAAAAGTTATGTGACTAACATGTATTTTATAGCGGTATTCACACTGAAGTTAGTCATGAGGTGAGTGTTCATAAGTGAAGGACACAATAGAGCGAATGTAAATTTGGTGCTCAGAGACACTCGTTGTAGTGTGTATTAGAGCTTTGTTTTTCCTTCGGTCATACTGTTGTTTGCATCAAAATTTGAAAGAAGAAATGCAAGAACTCAAAATCTCACAAGATCATGTCATCAAGGAATCGATTGCATAAAGGTCGGTATCAGCTGATTCGAATGCAGCACTGGAATCGACTCTCTTCAGATAGCGCCAGCAGATAACGATAAAAGCTACGATCGGCGCTAGGAAAAACATGTTGGACTCTACAAAAAGGAAAAGATTAGGGTCCAAATTATCTTAAATTAGGAATGTTTTCTCTTAGGCAAAAAAAATTATAATGAGTCGTGCTTAAGTAGGATTCATGCGTAGATTTTGGGTATAAATATTGACCCCGACTATTATAAAGGACACGATCAATCAAATACAAGTCATTTACTTTTTTGGCTCCGGCCAACCCTTAGGGAGTAGGAGTAGAGTAGATCTCGGCGAGTTCTTCAGCGAGCAGGGCTACATCGGTCTGGCCGACCTCTGGCTTATCTGTAAGTACCATCATGGCTTATATTTCTATTCGTACGGCTGCATCGATCCGGTCGACCTCCACTGCGACTCTAGTATAAGCTAGTTATCGACTCTTGTCTAGTTCAAGTATGGCTGCATCGATCCGGTCAACCTCCACTGCTCAAACTAGATTAAGGTCAAGTTATCGGCTATACCTAAGGGTGGCGTTCTTTGGGTAGATTCATTAAGTTACCGATCTTGCTGATGTTTTCATTGTTATTAGTTTACAACAATATCAATTCGCCCGGTCGACATCGAATTAGATTGGCCATATATTTTTTCAGTCCGTCGTTTGCTTTACCACAACCCGCTATTTCTTACTCTGAGCGACGGATTATGCTTCATCGGCTGTTTTTACTTCAATCTTGATCGTGCATAGTACGTGGTTAAGGCATGAATAATCTTGAAGGGGTTTTCTCGCTAGTTGAATCTGGTTTATGGTTCACCATTATGGTTGTAACGATCCGGTCGATCCCCACTGATGGCACTGTAGATTGGAAGACGCTAGTTAGTAGATTTGTTCCTAGTTAGGCGTGACCTTAACTGTTTACTATGCCTGCATCGGCTAAATAGCCGATCGCCTGTGCGTTAATGCCTACGGTGTGCATCTATGATTCTGTTAAGTGTGAATAGATCTGTGTGCTTTAAGGGTTTGATTCGTTATCTTTTTCACGGCTGCATCGATCCAGTTGAACCCCACTATTAGAGATAGCAGGTTGAGTTTGAGGAGTCCATAGGTTTTTTCATGTAAAGTAGTCGATTGTTCACACACTGTAGTCCCTTTCACCTGAATCGGCTATTCATCCGAACCTTCACGTATAGCATGTCTTTCGGAAAGCCTGTCGAAGTACGGATGTTTTTGCGGATTCTTCTGTTTTGGTTTGTTACTCTCATCTTAGCTGCCATTAATCCAATCGAACCTCACTGTTGGTGGTAACAGATTAGATTTAGAGCGTTTGTAGATCCGTTCATATCAGATAGTCAATCCATCCGTGTGCTATATCTTTTTCTGATTAGATTCATCGGCTTAATGCTTTACACTGATAATATCTGCCTAGCTGATGTTCTCACTTACATATACGCGTACTGTACCTCTCAACTTAAAATCAATCGCTACCTACGAGCTTTACAGTCTGTAATAGCCGATTTCTGTGTGGATCGGCTATTTAGTCGCTTTTCCTGTCTGGCTGCTCCCGAAGCGACACACTTGGAGCTGTCTGGGCACAGACCGGCATGTTCCACCTTAAATTACTGATAAACTTTCTCTCATTGTCAATTACAGGGTCAAATTGGCTGGCATGTCTCGGGAGGAGTACGCAGGATCGATCATCCCTGCGTTGAAGCCAGGCGGATCTCTAGCTCCATCGAGCAGACCCTTCTGGCTTGCTCATGTGCCCGGCACGAGACACATTTTTCGTGTCGACACACGTTCTGGCATGCCCGATGGGACCCCACAATCGTCATGGCGGCTTCCAACAACAACGACATCCTTATGGTACCTTATGAAGACCTACCTAATGGAGATAAAGATGTCATCAGCAAAGCTATAGAAGAATTTCAGAACAAGTGTTTGTTGTACTACACTAAAACACGTAACAATATAATTGTTTAGAAATACCACTATCAAAAGTTCTATTGCATGGGCAGACAGATGCAGATGAAGCTGAAGATAGGTGTTTCTTCATGGAAGCTGTAAACAAATCTGTTCGTTTGTCGTATCAAACTATAATGAAGTTTTCTTGAACACATTCCACAACACAATGAAAGAGGTGTTTCATGGGTTTCTAGTTGATCAGATTGGGCCGATTTATTACAACATTCCACATCCATCGACTCAGGGGACTAATCAAGCCGGTACCAGCCATCAAGACGCAGCACCAACTGGTAATGATGATGCCCGGTAGTTTAGAGTTCATCTAAGCAAGTTCAAGGTGCTACTATGAATCAGATACAGTATAATCCTGGATCGTCAGTGTAGCATGTGCAACAACCAGTGGGGCAAAGTCAAAACCAGATGATTACTTTTGGCACATCAAGCCATATACCGTCGTTGGCTCAAAAAATAGCACCATTAATTCAAAGGATCCGTAGGTATATAGATCCTAACGTTTATAACCAGAGACTTCAAGCAGCAAACCAGTAAAGGACCCAGCAGATAGAGATTTCCACAGGGATATCATTATGGCACAGATTATAACACCCTTCACATGATTCTGAATCCAGGGTATCAAAGAGCATGGGATTTCAATCCATAGATGGATCAGCAGGTGCAGAGAAATCTAAATTCAAATGTTTATGAGTTGTTGCTGAGAGTGACCGAGATGATGAAGAATCAGTTCGGTCTAAAGCCAAAAGGGCAGATCTTCTCGTACAAACGCCCATATCCAGAATGGTATGATTTGGTCGTTCTTCCTACAAATTATAGGCTCCTAGAGTTTGCTAAGTTTACTGGCCAAGACAGCACAAGCATAATAGAACATATCAGTCAGTATCATACACAGTTGGATGAAGCATCCGTTGAAGAGGCCCATCGAGTTCGTTTCTTCTTGTCCCTGTCAGGGCCAGCCTTCACTTGGTTTTCATCACTGCTAATTAACTCCATTGTTAATTAGGCTGACCTAGAGAAGAAGTTTCATACATATTTTTATACTGGGACAGGAGAAAAGAAGATTACCGATTTGACAACTATAAGGCATAGAACTAATGAATCGGGCACCGAGTTTCTTCAAAGGTTCTAAGAGACTAGAAATTTGTGCTTCTCATTAAACTTGGCTGATGATTAGCTAGCTGCTTTGGCCGTTCAAGGAATGCTACCAACTTGGAGAGAAAAGATGCTGAGACAAGAGTTTGACAACTTGGGTCAATTGGCTCAACGAGTGGCAGCGCTCAATAGCCAATTCCAGAATATACATAGAGATACCTGATTCCAGAAGAGTACCACAATGGCTGAAGCTTATAATCCATATTCAGTTGATGACGGCTATGAAGACGATGAAGAAGAAGAGGTTGCCGCGACTGAATGGAATTGGGGTAAAAAGACAGTAATGCTGCCAAACTCTTAGGGAAGAGGAGTCGAAGAGAGCTATGACTTTGACGTCATGAAATCTAAGAAGCTCTTCGATTTCTTGCTTGAGAAGGGGCAGATCAAGCTACCCCATAATCATGTTATGTTGCCTCCTAATCAGTTGAAAAATAAGAAGTTCTGCAAGTTTTATAATGCTACATCTCATTATACTGATGAATGCAGAGTTTCCCGGCAGCATATACAGAGGACTATTCAGCAAGGAAGGCTCAAATTCGATACGCCTCGAAAAATGAAAATTGATGATAATCCTTTTCCGAGAGATCAAAACATAGTGAAAAGACAACAAAGGGGGAGAACTTGACATAGGGGGGAGAACTTGACATAGAGGGAAAGATATGACAAAGGAAAGGAATCAATTAAAATTTTGAGCACACAAGTAGGGGGAGCAAGTTCATGAACTTGTATGGTGCATTTGAATGTGCATTTCATATGTTTGCTTGCATGGCACAAGTTTTAAATTTTAAATATCCATGCTTGTGTGATGAATGCTAGTTGTAAACTTGAAATGATGAAATGAAAAACTAGCATGCATAGGACATCTAATGATTTCATTTCCAAAGTGTTGTTTCCAAGTGGTATCAAGCTAACTATGGTGCTAAGGATGGTATAATGGTGCACTCCGAGTGGTATCACGCTTCAAAGGTCCATCTTTTATACCTTAGCATCATTTAGTAGACATTGTCTCCTATATTTCCTATCTAAGCATATGTGCAAGCTAAAATCCAAACTCTTAGCACATATGTAGGGGGAGCAATTGCTACCATTTAGGATTCATGAAACTTGTCCATATCCTTTTACACATGGTAAATATGCTTAGACAAGCAACATGGATTCAATTGAATTTTAATTCATATCTTTGTATAAGGGTTGTCATCAATTACCAAAAAGGGGGAGATTGAAAGCTCTAGTTTGGTTTTGGTGAATTGATGAAACCCTAAGTGCTAACCTAGTTTATCAAGTGATCATGAGATAGATAGCATACTCCAAGTGGTGAAGCAAATGGAGATCATAGCATGATAAAGATGATGGCATGGTGATGATCAAGTGCTTCGACTTGGAAAGAAGAAAGAGAAAAACAAAAAGCTCAAGGCAAAGGTATAATTTGTAAGAGTTATTTTGTTTTGGTGATCAAGACACTTAGAGAGTGTGATCACATTTAGGATTGATAGCCGTACTATTAAGAGGGGTGAAACTTGTATCGAAATGCGGTTATCAAAGTACCACTAGATGCTCTAACTCATTGCATATGCATTTAGGACCTAGTGGAGTGCTAACACCTTTGAAAATGTTTGATAAAATATGCTAACACATGTGCACAAGGTGATACACTTGGTAGTTGGCACATTTGAACAAGGGTGAAGAAGTTAGAGGTGAAATGGAGTTGGTTGCAATGATGCTGGCGTCGATCTTCTGACCGGACGCTGGGTCACTCAGCGACCGAACACTGAAAGGTTGTCGTCCGGTCGAGCTGTTAGACGGCACAGTGATTAGGGTTAAGCACCGGACGCTGGGCTATGTCCGATCAAGCGTGACCGGACGCGTCCGGTCGGCAAAAATAGGATTTGGACCCTTACTGGAAATGACCGAACACGAGGGTCCAGCATCCGGTCAACAGTATCGGAGCGTCCGGTCAACATTTCGATCGTTGAGATCAAATGTTCACAGTTGAATGCAGGTGACACGTGGCTGCCATCAGGCGACCGGACGCTGAGGACCAGCGTCCGGTCAGTAGGACCGGAGCGTCCGGTCAGCCCGATCAGAACCCAGTGAAGGGGTATAACGGCTCTATTTCATGGGGGCTTCTATTTAAGCCCCATGGCCGGGTCAAGCTCACTCTCTTGGCCATTTGCATTGACATAGCAACCTTGTGAGCTGAGCCAAAGCCCTCCCACTCATTTCCATCATAGATTAAACATCTTTGTGAGATTGGGAGTGATCCAAGTGCATTGCTTGAGTGATTGCATCTAGAGGCACTTGGTGTTCGTGTTTCGCTGCGGGATTCGCTTGTTACTCTTGGTGGTTGCCGCCACCTAGACGGCTTGGAGCAGCGAGGATCGTTGAGCGGAGGGTGGTGATTGTCTCCGGCTCCGATCGTGATGATTGTGAGGGGTTCTTGACCTTTCCCTAGCGAAGCGCCAAAAGGTACTCTAGTGGATTGCTCGTGGCTTCTGTGATCCTCATCTTGTGTTGATTGTGTGGCACCCTATTGAGGGTTTGGCGTGTGAACCTCCAAGTGAGTGAATCGCCACAACGAGGAGTAGCTTGCCGGCAAGCAAGTGAACCTTGATAAAAATCATTGTGTTCATCATTTGATTCCGAGGTGATTGATCTTCATTGTTATTCATCTTTGTGATTGATTGGCTCCTTCCTCGATACGGCGGTATAACTTTCTTGATCACTCTCTTTACATTACCGCAAACTAGTTGTCAAGCTCTTTAGTGTAGTTAGTTGTGAGAGCTTGCTTGCTTGGTTGGTGTGGCTCTTTAGTTAGCCTTTGAGAGCACACTAACATAGAGTAGTGTCATAGCTATTGTGTGAATAGATTCTACCTAAACTAGAATTGTGGTAGGTGGCTTGCATTTTGAGTAGGCTAGCGCAAAACTCGCTTCGCCTCATAATTGTCTAATCCTTTTGTTAAGTGTTGTTGTAGAAATTTTATTAGGCTATTCACTCCCCCCTCTAGCCATTAGGACCTTTCAACGGCCGCGCGTCCATACGCGAGAGGCGGCCAAACGTCACATGGCGGTGACGCGGCAAGCAAGCTGCTGCCGGTGTTACTGTTCATGTCCGACTGAGCTTCTTCCTCCCTCTCTTTCTCTTGATTCCATGTAGAAACTTGACGATCTCCATTAACAAAAGTTGCTCATCTATCTCTGATCTCCAATTTTTCTTTAAGGACCAACATCAAAAGATTACTAGTTTTAAAGATTTTGAGTTTTGAAAACATATACATGGAAACTGAAAACTGAATTCAGTTTCAGTGCCTCCGTAACAGATTTGATTAAGCATTTTTAGGTAATTAATTAGTAACCAAAACAATTCCAAACAATCCAAACAATAGCATAGTATTGAATTACAAACTTCATACCAATTCTTAGAAGCAAAGTTGCACAAATTTTATTTATGCAAATTCATTTATTAAATCACCAAACATTGAACTTTATAACTAAAATTAGGGACTTAGTCAAATTGGCTGTTGGAATTAATCATTGGATTCAATCTTTGAGCTCAAATGTAAACATATTTGACTTGAAATACTATCAATCTTTGATCCCACATTATAAAGCACACTTTGCACTACAACTTTTGTTTTAACAAAAACTTATTTGTTTAAGCAAATTTTCATTCCATAAAATCACAAAGATCCTTAATCAACATTATCGCTAACATTCCATGGCCTCACAAAACAAAACATATGTAACACATATATATACTATAATTGAAACATGAAATGCATAAACATGACACAAGCTTGATGATTAACATGATCAAGGTTTCGTTAACTCAAATGCAAGGGGCATGATTAACAATATTCATGCACATTTTGAAAAGATTACAAGTCAACCAAAAGAAGCTTGCCTCAACCTTTCAAAAGAATTTTGAGTTAGGTCTCAAATGAAAAAGTTTAACTCCACCTCTGTCACCACTTGCAAAGTGTTAAACTAAAGCTCATAATCATTCTCTGACTTGTTTAAATTAGACTTAATCCACGGCTTAACTTTAAGCTGACACCTGGGGTGTCACATCCTACACCCGTTGACATGCTAAGAGGCTACGCGCAGCGGCCTACAATTGCACCTCCGCCGACACCTAGCGGTTACTCATCTTACGTGCTCCTCCCATGCAATCTCCTTCATCTTCTCATCTCCTGCAAAGCAGCTGCTGTAGCAAATAGCCAGTCTACAGGGATGACACGGCGACGCCACTTAAAGCAGTGCTGTCGACATGACGCAAGCGATGGAAGTCGGGATAAATCTGCAACGGAATCTGGCATGGAGACGACTGTTGTCCCATAGACCGGCAAGTCATAGGGGAACCCTGGCGGCACTGGTGAAAGGTGGTGATCAACGGCGGCCAGAATTCTAGGGCCTCTAGGCGCGCGAAGAGAGACACCATCTGCTCAGTGAGGTCGGCCAGAGCCTTGGTGATGGTATCTGGCGGCGATGGCACCTTTAGCTACTTGTCGCCCTCACCGGGATCTGTCATCTCCAATAATGGATGTTAGGATGTTATGGCGGTGGCTCGGGTTGAGAGGGAGAGAGGAGGTCGGCCGGGGGCCTTGCCCACGACTGAGCAAGAGAGAAGGCTTTTCCTTTCAATTCTTGCTTGATTATTCCCAGGGTAGCTCAGGGTATACATAGCTATTTGGTAGCCCAATTACCCTTTAATTATCTCTGAATCACTTTTGCTAAGCTTCTAAATTAGCATCAGCTAATGGTGTACCCAGGATTGCCCTCAATTTGGCGCCAATTTGGCCACTTTCTTGATTTACTGCGCTTGTCTTCGTTGCTCTGCAGGTGAATCTCTTGCCCCACATGACATCTCACCCTAATAGGCCCATGACATACGCCTCTAACACTGCACCCCTTCTGGACAAGTAGCTCATCCTCGAGCTGCAACCTAACCAGCTTATAATGATGACTCGACTTACCACAAATCTAACAACTAAAAACAAGCCTTTTACATCTAGCCTTATTTTATTATTCACAACTTGAAATAAATTTGGACTCTTATTTCTGCGGCCTCTTCAACCGAAGGTGGACACGTAATAAGTGCACATGTACAACCACCTGGATCCCATGGTGTAGTCCGCACCGCATAGAGAAGAGAGGAGGGCTTCCGATAGAGAATGGCAAGGAGGGGTGTGCCTCCCCAACCATCGATGCAGACTCTGAGTTTGCCACCCACGGGGGAAACAACTGCCCAAGATCCCCGATGCAGCAGATGAGATCGAGGTCCTCTGTGTGGCGAAGCGCAACTTGGAGGAGTTGCGAAGGGGTGCATGGCAGAATTAGCCGTGGATTGTGTATCTCCCTCACCCATCGACACACTAGGAAGCGGCACGCAGAAGCCTGCAGCCACATCGCCGCCGACACTTGGTGGGCACTCTTCTTACTCAGTTGCTCCTGCGCAATTTCCATCTTCTCGATCTACTGCAAGGTGGCTGATGCTGCAGATAGCCGGTCTGCAAGGATGACACGTCGTCGCCGCTTGAAGATGGTGCGTTGCCCATGCCACATGACAAATTGATAGCAACAAAAGTAGTGCCGTGGACATGAAGCAGCGATGAAAGTTGGGACGTATCTACAGCGGAATCTGGCATGGAGACGGTTGTTGTCCCATAGCTCAGACGCCGTAGGAGGACCCTGACGGCATGGTGGTGGTGGTGGTGGTGGTGATCGCCGGCGGCCAGGATTCTAGTTCCTCTAGGTGCGTGAAGAGAGACGCCATCTGCTGGGTGAGGTCGGCCAGTGCCTTGGCGATGGGATCCGACGACGGTGGCACATTCGGCTGCTTATCCCCCTCATCGGAACCTGCTGACACCGGATGTTAGGATGTTATGGCGGCGGCTCGGGTTGAGAGGAGAGGGGCTGGCTGGGGGCCTTTCCCACGGCCGAGCTAGAGAGAAGGCTTTTCCTTACGGTTCTTGCTTGATTATTCCTAGGGTAGCTCACGGTATACATAGCCATTAGGTAGCCCAATCACCCTTTAATTCTCTCCTAATCACTCTGCTAAGCTTCT
Source organism: Miscanthus lutarioriparius (assembly GCA_904845875.1). NCBI lineage: Eukaryota > Viridiplantae > Streptophyta > Magnoliopsida > Poales > Poaceae > Miscanthus > Miscanthus lutarioriparius. The sequence goes on from CAJGYO010000012.1 coordinate 4,896,322, forward strand.
AAGTTAGCACCAACTAATGGTGCACCTAGGATTGCCCTCAATTTGGCGCCAGTCTAGCCACTTTCCTGATTTACTGCGCTTGCCTTCTTTGCTCCATGGGTGAATATCTTGCCCCACATGACAACTCTCCCCACTAGGCCCATGACATACCCCTCTAACATGGGTTTCAATGCAAAATTGTCACCGGTGTTGCCACAGGGCCGTCTTAACTAACTGGGGTTGCATGATGTGAAGGCTGCACAGAGTGTGTGGTGTGCATATATCGGTGTTTGAACGGAAAGAGAACTAACAACAAGAAATGAATGAATTATGTTTTCCATTGATCGATCTTGCATATTTATGCATATACGATTAAACAGACAATTACTTCTAATGCCTAGTTACTAATCTGTCTTACTTATCCGTGAGATGAGATTACTCACTCTAATATGATTGGTTCTTAAACACTCCCCTTGTCAAATCTAGTATTGATAGAAATAGACATTGGTTCTTAACACTCCCCTTGATAGAATGCAGTATTGATACTTTGATAGGAACGGAAATTTTGGTAAAAAAAAATCTCCTTCAACAGCTTCAAACTAGATCTCCAAATTATTTCCATCCTCTGTTCCTAGTTTTCACTAGCTAAAGATAGAGAGGAAAGTTGGCTCTCCAAAGTGCTGAACAAGATATAGAGAAGTTGTTATCTAGGTATGGGAGCATCTAGGCAGTCTTAGTGGAAGTAGTTATCCTTGAGATACAGTACTTGGGCTCTGTTTAATTGCCCATACGGAGGGTTGGGTCAGGCTCCTGAGCTACAAGAGACTTTGTTTGTTTGCCTGGATGTCCAACTGAGCCCGGTCAGCACAGCTTAAAGCAACGTGGAGTCTGGCCCGGGGAAAATTCATTTCTACAGGACGCGGCTCGCTCTAGCGCACGCACTTGTCCAGCATGGGCGTGGGTGGTTGGTGGGAGTGGCTAATTTGTTGGGCCCGCAACACTTGGCAAACAAACAAACAGCATCTGCACAAAGCCAGGCCCAACAAATACAAGTTCACCAAACAAAATAAGTTGTACCGTTCTAGCCTGTCTGGAAATGCCCAGGCTCTACTCATCTGGATGGGCCAACCTAGTTCAGCCAAACAAACAGACCCTTAGTTATTTTCCGGTATCATCGACCCTCTGATCATGTTATGGACGGGCGACACAGCTACATGGTGTGGAGGGGATGAGGAGCCCTCTTCATTCATTCGTAATGCAAACGGCGTCAAGGTGACCATAAGAGTCGGGGTGGTGCTGAGCTTTAGTGACTCATGACACTTTCCTTTGTTGGTAATAGTCTGTGTGACAAGCCAACTCCGTGTCCGAAAGATACTTGTGACGGAGAACATATCTCGGTGGAGCTCAAACGTGTTGCAAGGTTGTGTTTTGGCAACCAGTACCACGGTAAAAATCTGGTTGTCTATTTGCCTCCTTTTTCTTGCACTATTTTCATGTCAATGTTTGCTAAGGACATGTTTAGCTTGATGGCACTAATTAAGGACTCAAACTTAGTATAATCTTTTTATTGCTAGAACCTCACCATGCAAAGGGGTGACTAGAGTTGGCTTAGTACTTCTGTGTGCTTTTGTGTGCAAGCCATATTTGACTGAGATCTAAAATCCTTGCACGTTAGTGTCCTCTTAGATCATAGATTTCATCTTTTCTCCTAAGGATAATAGTCGTAGTGCGCCTGTGACTAAGGACACGTTTGGTACGATGAGCCTAAGGACTAGATCTTAGTGTGACCCTTTTAGTTCTAGGATTTAAACATCAAGGGGAGGTGAAGTAGCAAATACTGTATATTCGTAGGCTAAGATTTGTTTACATTTATTTTTCAGACTCAATTCAACTACCTCTTAGGGCTATTCAGTCCTTTCAACGGGCCTAGCACTGCCACTGACACGTGCAAAGACAATCAAGCGGATTGCTCCTATGATCATCAAAGCAACAAGAAACAGAGTCTAGCTACCATTTCAGTGGTAATCTCTGTTGGAACTTATTTCTATGTTCTAAATTTTGACGAACAATGTTGTCAATGCACTTTATGTTATTGTCTTTTTTATCATTTTGGTTGTTGCATTGCAGGTTTTGCTTTGTAACAGCTAGTAGGTATTGTTTGGGCGTGTCAAACACCGATGTACTGTTTTCATGTTTGAGACTTGTTTTTAGAAGGAACTTTTCTAAAGTTGATGTGCCGATGTGAGACTAGGTACTTAATATGGCAACACAATTATGGAATCAGATTTTAGCTTTAATCGTGTTCCCGGATCTACTTTATCTCAATTCTCAAACCTTCTACTGGTAGCACGTTATTTATCGTATTTAGCTGAAACCATACTCTTTATATTGTAGACTTTTGAGTGCCTAGCTCATGGTCTGAATTTATGCCTGTTCCTAATATTATCAACCATCTTGACATGTATTTGGTTCACTTCTCTGGCTACTAATACAAGATGCTTTTGTATAGACTCAACTTCATAGAAGGTGAGTTGGTGTCACTTTATAAGTTTCTCAGTTTTCACGATAGTAACATCACTAGAAAACAAAGCGCGGCGTTGCCGCGCGGCTGTGTGGAGTGTCCGTAGTTGTGAAGCCGGTTTTGACAATGCATTTCAACGTTATTATCTAACCAATAATGTGTTATTAGATCAGAATAAAATCAAGAGATCATGGATCTCTCCTGCAAAGCCTGTCATCACTCATCAGCATAAAAGAAGGGTCAAATGATCCAGAGGAAACATGACGTAATTTTCTGCCAGAAGCTTTAATAGGGAATAAATAGCAATAGCACAATTATAATTAATACAGGAAAAGCACATGCGCTGAGTGCTACTGATGTTTTTTGCCTGAATATGCTTCTTTTGTTTCGGAATGTTCTAACATTTAAAATAGTTGATTCCATTAATAAGCTTGCTGAAAAGTAACACGTGGCGTTGCCGCGCACCTGAGTGGAGTGCCGACTTTTTTTTATTTTGAATCTGAAAATGTTGTGTGGCCTAGGCGAGGAAAGGTGAAATTGTAAAAAGGAATCAAAGATAAAAGTTCAGTAAATAAAGAGTGAGGACCGAGTATCTGAGATTCTGAGGAAGATGTCTCGAGCAAGAAAAATAAAGAAATAGTAGGAGAGTACACAAAAGAATGTGGAGTAACCTATTGGTAGGTTATTGTTAAGCCGCAAAAGGGAGCTGGATATGGCAGCCCACACTAAAATTTGCATTTCACATTAAAATAAAATATGAAGTAACCTATTGAGTAGGTTAGCATAGAAAACACTATGGGCTGGTTAAGCCACAAAAGGGAGCTGGATATGGCAGCCCTCACTAAAATTTGCATTTCACCTTAAAATAAAATGTGGAGTAACCTATTGAGTAGGTTAGTATACAAAATACCGTGGGCACATAAGTGAGCCTGGATATGGCAGCCCTCACTACAATTTGCATTTGACATTAGAATAAATTAATAACCATAGCAACAAAGCCATAAAGCATGAATACTGACATGAAGGAATAACTAATAAGTCCTGAGACTTGATGACTCAAACATTACAAGTAGTTACAAAAATAAAACTACTGATCAAGGCATACTCATCTGAAATCTTCTCAGAGAAATTCAGAAGGTCAATAAGAGAGAATCCATTCCTATCATATAAGAAAATCTTGAAAACAGGCCACTTCCGGAACTTGCATCAGAAGCTTGACATCAGAAGCTTGGTTACGTGAAAATAAACAGGACTTGTGGCACAACATCAACGGCCTGATAATTGCAATGAGCCTAGCCTGGATGCAACAAGCACATTTTTTTCTAGCATGGCTAACCCAGATTACTACCATACAAAGTACTGAGTATTAACGGACACTGATATAGAGCTCTTGAGTAAAAGAAAAGGGGGGTATTAATCAAATTTATTTTTCTCGTGGGGATAGATATTTGACAAATGTAATTGAACATCCTTATGCATACAACATAGTTAAGTAGTAGGACCTCTCTTTCTAGGCCTGGGAAACTACCCCATATGAAATATTGGGGTCATTTAGTAGCTGTCAAATTTTGATGATTGAATCTTCAAACTACAACATCATTAGCAGTTATCAAGTAAGCCTCAGTTGATGCCATTGTGAAATGTGAATTAGCTGCAGCTCAAGTTGCACGGCAGTTCTTGATCAGCTGGACCACAGTATTGGTACAAAATTGCAAATGCAAGAGCAGGACATCCAATTGAGGAAAATTTTCAAAGCAATACAAGGAAGCAAACCTTTGGGTGGCTACTGAAGGATGGAAAGATCATGGAGTTCTACTGCAAAAATTTGTTCCTTTTTTTCTGAAACGAGCACAAATGTGCTCCTTATCAAGCAGCAAATAGCACGGCCGGATATACTCGCTGCTGGGCCAAATCTGCATGTATGCCCTGTCGCATCGTGGCCGCGGCGGGTTCCCTGCAGACCGGCGCTGGGGAGGGAGACGGCGGGTGCAGCGGCGGCGTCCGGGCTGCGTGTGTGTCCAGTGGACCCGTCGTATCTTCTTCCTTGCGTGTGTTGCTGCCCGTGGTTGAGGGATGGCCCCCAACTTGCATCACTATGGAAGGGCCGAAGTGGTCAGGCCTGGGACGAGGGCCGTGGCGGAGGGAGGTGCGGGCGGCGAGGCGTACGAAGGGAAGAAGCCGGCGGGTAGCGCAGCTGGTTCGAGCATGCTTAACGGCGTCGTGAGCAGCATACCGCGGTCCCCGGCCACCATGCTCGCCTGTACTCAACGCACGTGCCTGTCCCCGTGTCTCACCGCCCTCGGCTGGCCGCCGCCGCGTGGCCTCGCCGATCTCCCCGCCCGCGCGAGCGAGTTCGCGAGGATTAGCCGGAGGAGCATGGTGGGCTCGCGGGAAGTGCGGAAGGGAGGGTGGCGGCGGCGTTACTGCAGGCGGCGTGGGTGAGGCCGATGGGCCTTCGAGAAGGAGAGCAGTGCGGCCTGAGGCAGAGGGACGGAGTGCTCAACCGAGCGGGTTCAGGAGCATTCGCGTGTGTCCGGGTTCGCGGCTTATCGGGTAAGACACCCGCTACAGCCCCGATCCAACGGTTGATATTGCATCTTGGCCGGATCGGACGGCTAGTGGGTTAGCGGGCGACGTGGCCCAATCCATTAGCTTGCTTTTGGTGTAGAAATCCTATATAGAGATTTGTGCTTAGACTGACAACTGAAATCAAACAATTATTGAAATCTCTAATTTGCCAAACTTGGTATAGATCCGATCCTGACCAAAAGAAACACACAAAAGAGAACCAAAAATAAAGGAGAAAGAGTGTGACTATGCTAGTGTCATTCAACAACCAAAAAATGAGAACCGCCACTTGTCGCATTCACCTACGTCAATATCTACGTCCTGTTCGTTTGGCTTATAAGCCGTACTTTTTCAGCCAACGAACAGTATTTTTCTCTCACAACAAATCAGCCAACAGTACTTTCAGTCATGGTTTATCAGCCAAACGAACATGGTCTAAAAATGGACCCAAAGTTCTCATTGGGCAAAGCACTATGATACGTGCCATAGCCCAAGTTACGCCAACGCAATGGAGCTCTAAGCTTGCCACCCAAAATAGCCCTCATCCCATGTTAAAACTACGATAGTTCCTCGCAGCAGCAACCAACGCACAAACAACACAGCAACTAGCACCGCAACAAAGGCAGCGCTAGCTCACGCGAAAATGGCTCGTGCTCTCGCACTCATCGTGATCCTTCTCACCGCCATGGCCGTGGCACCATCAGTCCTCGAGGCAGCCTCCCCGTCATCGAGCTCAGAGGGGCCAAGTGGGTCAGCGGCAGCGGCCAGCCCGTCTGATGCTCCCGCGAACTCACCAAGCGCCTCCAACGGACCAAGCACTGCCGATGCCTAAGAGGCGAAGGCACACAGAGAGACATGGAGTTTTGAAATGATCGATCCATTGTGGCAGTAATAAACGTTGTCGGTCTTTTGTTATTCTTCCTTATGTTTGGAGCAATGATAAAATGTGTCAGTTAGCAATCGACAATGCCGCTGGAATTCTATTTCTTGTATTGTGATTGATTATTTTATCAATATAATGTACTCTGATTTTCTGTATGTTGGATTCTTCACCCTTGTAGAGTAAAATGTGTTTTCTGTCACAAGCTTTGCTGCAATTAACTGCTGCTAAAAAAGACTTGACCCGCGAGGGGTAAGATAAGACAACCCTAGGACATTTTTCTTAAGAAGAAGGATTTTCTCACATAGATTGAGAAAACACTTAATCCCCATCCAACTCGTATACAGCAGCACCATAGCTCTCATGTGAGAAGACCACAACCGGGGCTGGTCCCTGCCTTGTGATGGCCTATGTTACTATAACTCCTTGTTTAATTTGTTAGACAAACTTTTGAAGTATTTGTTTTTAAGTGTGGTACCAATCAAAATATGGGAAATAAAGTGTTGACCTCCTACTAAATTTCTGGTGGAGGATTTGGAATGAAAGGAGATGTAAGCATTTGTAACCTTGGAAAACATTCGATCGTCACTCAAGTAATGGAAAAGATCAATGAAGAGATCAAAGCCTTTAACATACAGAGCAATTAGCAGGGTTTTATTTCAGAACTTGCTGAGTTGTTGTACTCACTTCTCTTAATCTACTTATGTAACCCGTCTGTTTTTTTTATATACTAGCAAATATGTCCGTGCGGTGCAATGGAAGAAAAAAAATTATTAAACATTCATGCAAAACGATAACGTGAATGGTACATATCTATTTTATGCTTTTATAATTTATTTTATGATGATCGTCTCATCCATAATATAAGTTAATACTGACAATAAAAAACAATGTCCTATTAAACCTGTATCGAATTGAAATACACCTTGGCATATTTTTTCTTTCATTGCAAAGCGCATAATTATTTAGATATAAATATACCATAAGTTTATTTTTTCATACTGCCCATGTGTTTCTGTAACTCAATATTGACCTTTGTGGCTTTTTTGACGCATCATATCAACCTCCGTACCTTTTTTCGATGGGTCAAGGATTGATCTGTCCGCCAATGATTATGACGAGAGACCTCTCTTGATTTTTTACACGGTAGCCCTCGTTAGAAATTACATAAATATATCTGTTTAGATTTCATTAGACAATAATCTGCCCAAGATTCCAGTTCATGAAATAATTAGTTGTACCATTGACTAATTCATATTTAATAAAAAATAAGTTTTATTTCTAATCAAAACTACATCAGATGGTGTAAATCTATCTCCTCAAAACTTAATGCACAAACAAACAGTGCTAAAAAGTAGGAGTTGTGTACCGAGGCTTGCCTTAGGTAGGAACCGGATAGTGAAAAGTTAGTGAAGGTTTCGGGAACACCGACGACGAGGACATTCTCCTTGTGCTCCCATGCAATATATGAAGAGATGATTTAACGCACCTATAGGCAAAGCATAACTTAACAAGATTCATAACATCTAGGATAAATCACATTTTTATGAAGCTAACAAAACTGGTTTGGCATTTTCTGATTTTTCTATAATTTTTTCGGCTTTTGCAAAATCTCTGTTTTATAGAAAAAGGAAAAAGGAAAGGAAATGAAAAAGGCTTGTATGGGCTTGGTCCATCCCACAACGAAGCCGGCCCAACATTAAGGATTCAGCCCAGGTCAAAAAAACGAAGCCCACTAGGAGAGGCCCACTCGATTCTAGATATTTTGCATCAGGAACCCAAATATATTTTAAAAACTATTAATATCCTCTCACATTTTCTTTTTCTTCGGCATCTTTACATCTGGAACGCTGAATTTCTTTCTATTCTCTTCCCCGCTCCTAATCTTGGTCGGGTAAGGTAAATAGATCGGCATACAGATCGGCATACTGAGGCTGAGCACGAGACCGAGCTGGATTTGGGGTTGGACGAAAAAATAAGCCAGAAGGACGTAAAAAAAAAAAACTACGACGGAAATTTTGTCTCTTTATTATTAGGTATAGATTTCTCCTGTGCTCTTTTTTAAGATGCAGTTTGAGTCTTTATACTGTTTCTTTCCTTCTTAATTAATGCGCAGATCTTGAGTTGGGATATCAAAGCAACAACCTTGTCCCAGTGTCGAACGACCTTGTTCATCATAAACTAGATATATTGTTACTACAAAGCCGATCGACTAAACCTGAAATAAAAATGTCACAGTACCAATTTGCGAAGCGGAATATTAGGGAAGCTGTGAGCTTCCAGGTTCCTGACAATGGTATTGGTCGCGGCCAGGTGAATCACACAGCAGTTCCAGATGAAGCTTCTTTTTTTCTCTTTTGTTTTCACTATTAAGTTTTCTTTTTAAAAAAAAGGAGCCCATATCCATTTCCGTGACAACAGAAACTGAGAAATTTGGTTTGATCTTTTCCACTCCCAGAAACAGGTACCAAAGCTGACCTACGCTATTTCACATGATCCAAACAAACAAACCTAGAAAGCAACCTAAAGAGTTTACAGCTAGGGATGCAAGTGGTGACATCAATGGGTGTTTCTATTCTGTCAGCTAACTAGTGTATTTGTGTCGTATTTTAGTTGATTTAATGTCCTGATTAGTTTAGTTAGATGAATTTTGAATGAACGAGAAAGCAAAATTTGCTTCCCCTTGCATCTTAATAGTATAATAAAATAATTCACTATACAAGGATGAGAGAGGATGTCCGCAGCCAAAAAAGAAGACCAACACATAAAGGCTCAAATGTAGGATTTTTTTTTATTTTCTGTATTTTTTTTCGAGGGAAACTGGGGGTGGGGAGTGGGGGGTTGCACCCTACAGGACAATTTATTGAAACAAAAAAAAAAAGACTGTACAGGAGTGAACTAAGGAGTTCAAGAGACAAAGAAAGAAAGGAAGAAAATAAGATAAATTAAAAATATTAAACAGGACGGTTTAACCATTGCTCTATAAAGGGAAAGTAACTTCTTTTTGCGCGCAAAAGGATCAGCGCAAATTCTGATTTGAAAGCTCTTTTTGTGCGCTCCACTGCTAGCTGCACCTGATTGAAGATTAACCCATTTCGGGCCTTCCAAATAGACCATCCCATTATTATGATGATTTCCATGAAGAACGGGACTTGTAGCTGAATTCTGAAGTTTTCAATGTTCTGATAGAGATCAGATTGTGGGGAGATATGACAGTTAAGCCATGCCCAGCAGGTTTGAGCAAATGGGCATGTGCACATGAGGTGAAGCAGGGATTCTTCTACTGCATTGTTGCACAGGACACAATTATAGTCTTGGAGTTCCATATTTTTTCTTCTCAGTAGCTCTCTTGTACTCAGCCTGTCCCTCATGATTAGCCAGGCAAACACTTTGTGCTTGTTTTGACAGATACTATTCCAAATCCATTTGAAACCTGGGTGGATCTGACTGTGCCCACTAAGATGTTCGTAGGCTTTAGCGACAGAAAATTTACCTGAGCTCCAGAGAAAAGTCCATAAATCCGATACATCATTTAGTACTATTTGTTGAAGGTCTAATTCCAACTGAGTTAGTTGAGAGTAGGCCTGTTGAGAAAGCGGAAGATGAAAGAGGTCTAGTAGTGATGATGCTTGTTTTGCTCCTGCCAGGGTGGTTGTCTTTGTCTTTGCAAAGGAGAACAGTTCTGGAAATGCTTGCATAGGCACTCTATTATCCCATAGGTCCAACCATAAAAAACATGATTTGCCATTGTTAATATTCACCTTTGCCATTCGCTTGAATTTGTCCAGCAATTTTAGTATATCTCTCCACCAAAATGATCCTTTCCTTACCTGAGTTGGCAGATTATCTGAATCATAGTAACTTTCCCAGATTAGGGATACCCATGGAATATCCTCTTTGTTGAAAAATTTGTTTAAGTGCTTGAGTAACAAGGCTTTATTTTGGGTTTTAAGATTTATCACTCCAAAGCCTCCTTCCTCTTTTGATTTGCACACTGCTGTGTAGGCTGCTTTTGGTCTTTGATTGGCATTGATATCTGCCCCTCTCCAGAGGCAAAGCTTCCTATACTTGTTAATCTGGGTAATTACAGTAGGATTAATAGCAAAGGTGCTCATGCAAAAGGTTGGGAAAGCTAAGAACACTGAATTGGTCAATTGTAATCTTCCAGCTTGGTTGAGAAAGAGTGAGGTGGCAGCCAATCTTCTTTCACACCTACTGACTAGAGGAGAGAAGTCAATGACCCTTGGCTTAGTTAAACTTAGAGAGAGTCCCAAGTAAGTGAATGGGAGGCTGCCTTTTTCACAATTGAAAGTTCTTGCTAGATGTTGTAATCTCTCCTCTGAGGTGTTGATTGGGACCATGACAGATTTTGAGTAATTTACTTTTAAGCCTGTTGATTCACCAAAAGAGTGTAACAAGGCTTTCAAGGTCAACAATTGTCTGCTGCATGCTTCCATGATGATTAAAGTGTCATCAGCATATTGAATTATAGGGAAATCATTTGATGATCTTAGTGGCAAGGGAAGATTCAGAAGGTTCAATGACTTGGCTTTGTTTAGAACAGATTGTAGTAGGTCTGCCACTAAAACAAAAAATAAAGGAGAGAGTGGATCTCCTTGCCTTACCCCTCTCTTGCATTGGATCATCTTGCCTGGTACCCCATTAAGTAGGACTGAGGAGGTTGCTGTGGATAGTAATTCTTTGATCCATTTGATCCATCTCTCACCAAAGCCTTTTGCCTGAAGTATCTGGATAATGGCCTCATGCTCCACTTTGTCAAAAGCTTTCTCAAAGTCTAGCTTTAGAATAATCAAGTCCTTTCTAGATTTATGACACAAGTGAATGTATTCCAATGCCCATGCTAAACAATCTTGGATGGTTCTAGTTTTGATGAATCCATACTGATTTTTATGAATTAGACCTTTGATCACCTTCTGTAGCCTATTTGCCAGTAGTTTTGTAAACATCTTGATAGAACTGTTGAGCTGTGATATGGGCCTGTAATCAAAAGTTGAGATTGGACCATCTTTCTTTGGAATGAGTGCTATATGGGAGCTGTTCAGACTTCTCAGACAAGGGTATTCTTCATAGCAACTCTCAAACACCTTGTAGAAATCTGTGACTATGAGAGTCCAACAATTTTTTACAAATTCATTGTTAAAGCCATCTGGGCCAGGAGATTTGTTGTTTGGGAGCTCAGCAACAACCTTATCAATTTCTTGCTTAGTGAAGGGGATCTCTAAGATACTCAGACTATCAGAGGCTGTTAAGAGATCACTAAGGTTGAATAGCATTAGTCTGAAGTCCGTAGTCCCCAACCTTTCTTTGAAAGTTTCCCATAGAAGCTTGGCTTTCTCATCATGTCCTGTCAGAGTAGACCCGGTGGAATCTTGCAGAGAGGCAATGGAATTTCTTCTATGCCTGATGGTGGCATGAGCATGAAAATATCTTATACTAGCATCTCCTTCTCTAACCCAATTAATTTTTCCTCTCTGTTTCTAGTAACACCTTTGCTGCTTTAAAAGATAGATTGATTTTGAACTTACTCTTTCTCTGAAGTTCCATTCAAGAATTGTAAGGTCTTTGAAGGATTCTATTGTATCTAGCAGATTAAGGATCAACTTATTATTGCTGATTCCATTTGTTAAACCTGAGGTCTTTGGGTTCCACTCCTTCAGAACTCTCCTGAGGTTCTTGAATTTTGCAGTCAGGGACTTAGCTGGGTCCAGAATAGACTGATGGCAACTCCAACCCTGCAGTATGGTGGTGATGAAGCCCTCTTTTTCTAACCAGTGGTTTTCAAACCTGAAGATTCTACTTCTGGGGATGCTGGTTGAGATTTCTATCACACATGGCCAATGATCAGATGTTTCCATGACCATGCCTTTCACTATAGTCCCTGGGTATCTTGTGGTCTAGGCATTTGATGTAAAAAACCAGTCTAGTCTTTCTAGCAGTGGTGATAGTTGCTTATTTGTCCATGTGAAATGCCTTCCATGTAGAGGGAGTTCTATGAGGCCTAGTGTGTTGATTGCCTCATTAAAAAGAAATATTTCTTTTGCATCACCCCCTTCTTTGTTTCTGTCTTCTGGCCTCCTTATAAGGTTAAAGTCTCCTATAATCAACCACTCTCTATCATCTGGCATTTGTATATTCTTAAACCAGTCCAAAAAAGATCTCTTCCCATTTGGAGTGCAAGGGGCATAGACAGTGGTTAAAAGCCAGGTTTCCATGTTATGATGTGATGAGAATTCCACTGTTATTGCATATTCATTTTGGAAAACTTCTACTCCATTGAAGATCCTCCCTTTCCAACATACCAAAATTCCACCTGAGGCTCCCATGGATGGCTTGAAAGCAAAGGAATCAAATTGTTGTGGACAGATATTTCTGATGAAAGTTGAATCAAATTGATCCTTCTTTGTTTCTTGGAGACAGACCACATCACAGTTGCTCTCTACTATCTTGTCCCTTATTGAGTTCCACTTCTTATCTGAGTTCAATCCTCTTACATTCCAGCAAAGCACCTCCAAGATTTGTTTGGATTCATTGATAAATTGAGGGGGGTTTGTACCACTGTTTAAGAGCTTGACTGCCTTCATTATAACAAAGAGGGCAAGAACCTGGATGTGATAACACAAAAGAAGAGCTCCAAGAACTCAACCATGACAGAGTAGTCTTCTTCCACATCTTGGTCGGGGTTCTTCTTCTTCTTGTCCCCCTTTTCTGTATTTTTCTGTGAAAATAAATTGATGATTTCTACATTCTAAAGGGGCTTAAACTGATTGCAGTTCCTTAAACCAATCCAGGGCTTTGCCTCTGGCCACTGTCTAGACGCCTGAGCAAACAGGTGATCCATCATCCATGGAGCTCCGAAGAGTATTCCCAATGAACTTTTCGCACGTACTCAGCGGAACAAGCCTATGAAAAACTCGCCACACGTCACATCCACCGGCCGATGTCTAAAAACGGCCAGGCCCTCATCGGGCAAGTATGGCGACGTGCCACAGCCCGGGACATGCCAGCGCGAAGCGATTCCTCCCAATGCGCCACCCGAAAATAGCCACCAGCCCCGCGTATAAAACCCGCCGGGAATCACCCTCCCTCCCGTCACCACCGCAGCAAGAACGCAAGCGCCAGCACCGCGCACACACACACACCAACGCCGCAGCTCAGTCACAAGTGCTAGCAACACACCAAGCTTGCCGTGGCCCGTGCTCTCGCGCTCATCGTCATCCTCCTGGCCGCCGCGGCCGTGGCGCCATTGGCCAACGCCGCCGACAGCGCCTCGAGCTCCTCCACATCGAGCTCAGAGGCGCCAAGCGGGTCGGCGTCGGCGCCCAGCCCGGGCGGTGCTCCCGCGGACGCGCCAAGCGCCTCCAGCCCATCAGACGGTCCCAGCACGGCCGACGCATGAGAGGCGATGGCGCGAAATGATTCGTTGCGGCAGCAGTGAACAACTGAGCATTGTCCTGATGTCCTCTATTCCTCCTTGTGTCGTTGGGTACAATGAGTTATCAACAAGCATCGAATAGAGCTGGCGATACTTAACGCTACTGAAATCTTTTTGTTTTATCTGTTTTCTGGATAATTAATGATGTTACCAGTGCATTTTGCATACAAAAATGTTAATTAACATACCATTGTACTATTATATATCTTTTTGTTGAATTTATTTATGATTCTCATCGTTTGCCAATGACTCGGTGTGTATGAACTTGTTCCCTGTGTTCTCTGATCATCAACATGGTCCATACTTCATTTCACAGTTTCCATCAATAAAAAACTGACCAAAAGAACAGAAGGTGAGGCAGAGGCGCCCGCCTGAACTTCTCAGTTTGAACTTAAGGTGTTCATCACTATTCATCTAGTCAGATTTCACATTCGTATTTTCCAAACTGGAATATCTGAATTAGGATGTCAAAGCAATAGGTCTTGTATTCTTGTCCCACTGTTGACTGAACATTTAATCAGAAAAAAAAAACATATACCAAACTAACTTGCAAAGCAGAAGAGTCAGGGTGGGCGCTGAGCCTCCAGCCTCCTGATAATCGTTCTGTTCGCTTGGCTTGCCATGACTGAAAATACTGTTGGCTGATTTATTGTGAGAGGAAAATACTGTTCATTGGTTGAAAAAGTACGTCTTATAAGCCAAGCGAACAGGGCGAATGGAATTGTTCACAGCCCAGTTGAAGCCCCGGTACTGAAGCCACCTCACAATGCGCGCACGGCGATTCTCCAGGGTCAAGCTTTGCCCGCGCTGCCACTGTTTGGATGCCTGAGCAAACAGATGATCCATGGAAGCTTCAGATATGCCAAACGTTGCCTCTTTTCCATGGCCGTGACCATCCTGGAACACTCTTCTTGTTGCCTGATCTACTTCTGCCTCTGGCACACCCTTTTGGCGAAGTGCCTAATTTGAGGGCAGGTGATGTCAATTACAAAATATTTTATTTATGAATTTAACAGGGAGATGCAAAGCACAGAATCAAATAACGACAAGAGCAAAATCAGGCATCACAAATATACTATCCGAAGGCATGAGAATATAAAGTTCCTTTGCAATGTAACTTTTCTTTTGCCTCATTGGGCGAACTTTAGATATGGACATTATCAAATCTTACACTAGGAATTTCTGTAGACAGCTCAGGGGAATTCACCATTCACAGAACATGAAATTGGAAGGCATAAGAATATAAAGTTCCTTTGCAAAGTAACTTTTCTTTCACCTCTTTGGACAGACTTTAGATATGGAGATTTATGGAGACAACTCTGGGGAATTCACCACCCACAGTCACAGAACATGAAACGGTTTTTTGTAATAAAGGAGGGCCACATGTGCCAACAGTTCATTCAGAAAAACAGCAAGGGAGAGGAGAGAGAAAACACTGACCTGTTTTATTCGTCTTGGACCCCATGTTGATGATAGCCACCGGGATCGCGAAAATGATTCAGCATAAAAACCATCATTCAACAAACCCCTTCAGAAGTAAAATTCAAAGACATTAAAAATAATATGAGCACAGGCATAGCAAAACGAGTGATGTTCTTAGAACTAAATATTAATGTCTAATGCCTTGTTATATCAGCAACAGGTATTGGTTAGATCTAACACTAAAAATCTGGAAATACAAAATACAAATGCCCTCTACAAAATTTGGGGGTTTACGCTACACAGGTTGTAAAAATTGACAATGATAGTTCTACCACCTCTGTTCCGTAAATGAAGAGTTGTAATTTTAATAGTGTGACCGTAAGCAAAAAGAAACCAGTCTTACCTTGACTTGAAATTAGCAATCACAGCAATCAATTGTATCAAAAGGATACTTCTTACTTCGTAGTTTCTTCCTAAGCTCAGAAACAGTGAAAGCTCTGCTCAGGAGAAACAAGGCATATTTCAGTGTTCATTCTCAACAGTGGCAACAAGATTAGGCCAAAAACAAGTAAAATCCAATGGCCTGAATGCATAGCACACAAAATTACATTAGACTATGGATGCTAAGACAAAGCCATCATGTCAGAAATTGAGAAAATCCATGGATTTCGCTGGCAGCAACAAGAAAAATATTCACTTGGTTCAGACTTCAGACAAGTGCATTTGTATGTGTGTGTGATCAGCAGACTATTCATTTATGCTCGATACCCAGTTCATACTACAGAGTGAAATAGAACAAAAACATTCAGTACAACACATGTTGCTACCGACAGAGTTTCAGGAAAATCCCATAAACATCTATAGGTGGGAATCATTCATCGGTTCTCACCTGGCAGCAAGCAATTCAATTCCAGCCTTCTCCACATCTCGCACCAAGCTTTCGCTAATTTCGCACACCACGTCGTCACTCTCCTCCTCTTCGAAAGAAAATTGCAGAGACTCATTGGCAGAGTTCTTTCCAATGGGCTCTAGGTCTAGGGCCCTGCCATTGGCATCCTTGCAATGGCCGAGCAGTTCATCTGGAATCGGCACAGCCTTATCCCTCGCTGCCCGGCAAGCGGCAAGAAGCCAACAACCAAATCAGCTAAATTAAACCAAAATGGTCTAGAGAGCACCAAATTGAAGACCACTTCTGTAGCATCATCAACGCCTCACCTGCATTCCCCTCTTCGAAAGCACCTTGCCGGAAGGTCACAAGCTTCCGGCGCGGAGGCTCGCGCCAGCAACGAGCCATCCCATCTGCCCTGCAAAAGAAGCGAAAGTTTGTGAATTTGGGGCCAGAGAAATCAGTAGGAGTTGGGCGGCGGCGTGGGGTCAGGGTAGAGAGGTACCGCGACGGGGAGAGGAGGGTAAGCGCACGGGACCGCAGGCATAGCTCCAGCCCCGGCAGAAGATGGAGGAGGCGGCGGCCCGCCGCCATGGCTGGCCGACATCCCAAGCGGCTAGTAGCGTGACGGCAGCACCGGGAAGCGGCACTGCGGCAGTTTTCTTTGCCACTTTTACAGTTGGGAAAATTGGTTCTTCAGCAACGAGAACTCCGCATCCGTAAAATGCCATTAAAAGATATCGGTCACTTAAAATACCAATAAAAAATATCCCGTTAACTAGATCTATAATTCCGTTACATTTGGAGATCACACCGTGATTGCTCCGTCCTCCTTTCATCCCATACTAAGTTATGTTATACAACTCCCTCTCATTTCTTGCTGCGAGTGGCGCTAGCGTCAAGGTCCTGAAGCTTGCCACGAGTGGCGACGCCGCGAAGCTCGAAGAGGAAATCGACGGCACGAGGCTCTAAGAGCTAGGTATGAATCGTGGACGGGGTGGGGCGGTGGTGCTTCGAGGTGCCTGTGAGCTGCTGCTACCGCGGCCATGGACATGGATGAGCTTCTATGTGCGTGGGCCTTCACCGCATGCACCACGGGCACGAGCTCAGAAAGACGCGTGTTCGCCGAGTGTAAGCGCCACCGTCTGCAGCTGCTGCAAGAGCTTTTCCGGGAGCGATCATCGGCCGTGTGAAGCGGCGTGCGCCGGCCATGCGAGCTCCACAAAGATGGCTGCGTGGGGAGCTTGGAGCGCTCCGAGAGGAAGAGCTCGGAGCGCATGCAGGGAGGAAGAACTTGCGCCGATGGCGATGAGCACCAGCGCTTGTTGGCATGTTCCAGGCCCTGACACTCCACCTCCCCGACGCTCTCTTTTGTTCCATGGCCGTTCTCTATAGTCCATGAGTCCATCTCGGAACTCCGCTACCCTATCTGTTAGCTTCAACTAACTCGAGAACAAACGAGCTCACAATAACTGAGAAGATCACAGCATGAACAGTAGAGATTTTTGGTGTTGCTCAAGAAGCGCAATGTTTATGATGCTCTTATCTGTAGCTCAATCCTGTACAAGAGTGAAAGTTCATTATGGCTCCACTAACATGAGCACCTGACTCTAATATCCTGAAGACTTGGACTCGATCACAATACATGATTACACGACGCTTGCTAACATGCTAACTGACTAAACTGAAACACCTGAAACTAAAGACTTGCACTGATCAAACTAACACCACAGCTAGGATTACATCCTTTATCGTCTGCTTAGCGGTGGCGGGGCTTTGCGCCCGGTGGCTTGGCTGCGTGCACTTCGTGCACCCCCACGCAACCGTGTTGTGGAGCTCTGTTGGTGGTCGTGACATCGCGACACACACGGCGGTGATCGCCCGAAAAAGCTGCGGCTGCAGACGGCCGGTTGGCGCTTACTCTCGGCGAGCACGCGCGTCTTTCAGCAGAGCTAGTGCCCGTGGTCTGCGTGGTGAAGGGCCACGCACATAGAAGCTCGTCCATGTCCATGGCCACATGTAGAAAGCAGTTTCACCACAGCACCTCAAGCACCACCGCCCCACCCCCGTCCACGATTCACACCTAGCTCTTAGAGCCTCGCGCCGTCGATTTCCTCTTCGAGCTTCGCGGCGTCGCCACTCGTGACAAGCTTCAGGACCCTGACGCTAGCGTCACTCGCAGCAAGAATGAGAGGGAGTTGTATAACATAGCTCAGTATGGGATGAAAGGAGGACGGAGTAATCTAGGTGTGATCTCCAAATGTGATGGAATGCTAGATCTAGTTAATGGGATATCCTTTCGGTGATATTTTAAGTGACGGATATCTTTCGATGGCATTTTACGAAAGCGGAGTTCTTTTGGTGGTACAGAACCAATTTTCCCTTTACAGTTCGGCCCTTTAAGGTTGTAGCTCGTTTTACTCTTGGGAAACTTGTGTTGAAGATTAAGAAAACGAGAGTAACCATTTGAGTATTCAAATTGTGTTGCAAAATGTGTCTTGTTTTATATGTAATTTTAACTATATATTTATAGAAAATACGCCAACAACTATAACATCAAAGCTAATATATCTTTGTTGAGCGTTTACTCTTCTTATATATAGGAATATTTTTCTATAAATTTGATTAAAATTTGAAAAGTTACATTATAAAAATACTAAGACGCCTATATTTTACAGTTCGGCCCTTTAAGGTTGTAGTTCGTTTTGTTTATTTTGTCCAAAAGATACATGATTTTAGGATAGTCTAATGGATAAAAAGGCACATGGCAATTGGACGTGCTTAAGAGTGCTAGTATAATTTGGATTTGAAAAACAAAAGTAGCCAATGAAACTTGCAATATGGTAGGAATAAGTCTTGTATTTTTGTTTATTTCTTTTGAAATATTGTCTGGAGCATATCGGTTGCAAATTCATGCACCCAATATACACTTATGGACGCCTAGACATATTGGATCTACATATGTTAATATTGTTGAAGTCGCTACAGATCTCACGATCGAATATCGACTGAAAAAAAATCAGACACATGTAACGCTAAACATAGGGCTTTTGGTCCCTGGTCTAGTTAGCAGGGTGGAACCATTACGGTTAACCACCTGTGCCAATGTTCGATTCTCCTTTGTAGCTCGTGTTTCAAATTTGCTTTTGAATCATGTCATGATCCTAGCATCCTTACGCTTGCTTTGCGAATTATAAATATCATGTTAAACCTTGTAAGTTGTAACTACGAATCTTTCAATGGAACTTAGCCGAGTTTAAGTTTTGACTTGGTGCTATGCTTACATTTATGACTAATTGTTGTTTTAGTGGCACGATAATCCTACATGTATTTGTGGACATGAGGATCGTATCTATTCCATGAAAAAAAACTCACAAAAGGCTTGGTTTGAAAGGACGCATTTCGGCTCCGTCTCTAAAACTACAATAGTATTGTAACAAAGCCGGAGTAAACCTAAAGCCAATGTTTCCTAAACGGTAAACGGTCTTTACACGGTCGTCATTCGTTTAGCGTTTAGGCTGTTTATACGGTGTTTAAACGAAGTTAAACGGTTTTGTACCTTTTAAAAAATACATATAATTATATATGTGCATGTAAAAAATCAAGTATTCTAGCATTTATACATATTTATCCGAGTAAAAATCAATTATTTTGGTATGTATATATATTTATGCATGTGAAAAAAACCAAATATAGATATTTATGCATGTAACAATTAAGTGTACACATTTATAAATATAATAAACTTAAGTATACAAATTTATCTATACAAAACTGAACTAGATTTACCTCGTGTTCGCCTAAACAACTGTTTAGCCCGTTTAATAATGTTTATCTCCGTTCCGTTTAGGTCGTTTAGACCGTTTTTTCTATTTTATGACCGTTTAAACGATTAACAATTTAATTTCCGCTTACCCCTAAACTAAAACAGTTTATCACCGTTTACCGTTTAGTGGCCGTTTAATTGGCCATTTAGGCCGTTTATGCGAACACCGCCTGAAGCTCAATTTCATCACCTCTTTTAGTTTTTTCGGTTTATTTTGATCGATTTCATCCACTATATAGTACTCCCTCTATTATACTTCCTCCATTTTATTCAAATATAAGACATATGATTTTTTTATACATAGTTTTTCCTATACACTTAATATACATTATATTTAGATACATAGAAAACTAATGTATAAAGGAAAACTAAAATATCTTATAATTTGGAATGAAGGGAGTATAAATTATAAGATGCTTTAGTTTTTTCAGATTCCTAGTTTTTCTATGTATTTACATATATATATATATATTATGGCTAGATACATAAAAAAAAAATCTTAAAAGTCAAAATATTTTATAATATTTGTAACGGATGGAGTACTAGCCTACACGAAAACAAATAGAGGAGCCGTATCTCCGTAGAGCGGGCCAAAGTTTTACAGGAGATCCATGTGCACCAAAAGCGTGTCATTCCAACACATCTCATCAAACCGTGACCGATCAGGGCAATGATTTTTCACCCCTTTTCTTCCGCAAAAGAAACCCGGAAAGCACCGAGAGGCGAACCCCCTGTGCGCGTCCCGCGTAAGCATCACGCGAGTCGTCGTCGCCCGCGGATCCGCGATCGGACGGCCCACGTCCGCCCGTCGCCCTATAAAACGACCCCACGGGCACCCCCGAGCCAATTCCCCCGACTCCTCGCTTCCTCCCGTTTGTGGCCCGAGCCCCCGCGACACGCCGTCGCCGCCGCGCGCCTCGGAGAAGAGAGGGAGGCGGCCGCTGCAACGAACCCGCGCCACCCCCGCCTGATCCCCCCGGTACCGATCGGTACGGCCCCTCCCTTGATTCGATCGGCTCGATCTGTGGAGCCCTAACCTAGGTTCGATTTGATCTGTGGATTTTGGGGATTTTGTTTAGGGTTTGATCGATGGCGTCGAAGAGGATCCTGAAGGAGTTGAAGGACCTGCAGAAGGACCCGCCCACCTCCTGCAGCGCAGGTGATTTGCTCTCTAGCTCCGTGGTTTGTGTCCAGATCTTGCGGAATTGTGTTGCGATTGCGATGTACGCGTCGTCCGTATGTGTTAGATTGGTGTTTGTTTCCTCGGCTTGTGATTGATGCAGTTAGAGCTCTAGCTACTTGTGTTGGTCGCATGTGATGTTTTGCGTGATTATTTTGTTGAGAACCCTGGTTTGGTTACTTTATTATGCTTGTTTTAAAATTCCGTGTGGTTGATTCTGCACTACTTGGCTGTGCTTACATGTTCCGTAATCTCAAGTTTATGATGTCAAGTTTATGATATCAGTGTTTCCTTTCTTAGCTGTACACGTGAGTTGTGAGGTCAATTAGACTCGAAAGCTGGTGGAGATATTGTCAGTTCATCAGTCCTTACATGATATGTTGTCTGAGTACAGTTAAACCACTGAGTTAATGTATAGTAGAATCAGTCGTCAGTTAACTTAAACACAAGGGGTCTTATCATGACATGATTTGTCAGCAAGGATGTCCGTTAAGGTTGTGATGTGTTCTGCATTTGTTTTATTCATGTATAGCTTTGCAGGCATACTGATGTTCTTTGTTTAGTCTGATATGGCTATTGCATATGTGATGGCTTCTATTATTGAGATGTTTGCTCCATCTGTTCCAATCATATTCTCTTGTTTGGGTGTGGAACCTGTGCATTTGGGATCAGAAGACCAGTCCAGTTGGAAACCCTCCCCCCCAACCCCTCACCACCACCACCATTGAGTCACAATTTGTTTTACTTTTGTAGTCACCCGTCTGTGCGTAGAGCTGCACTAACTGTTCTTATTGTCAGGTCCTGTTGGTGAGGACATGTTCCATTGGCAAGCTACCATCATGGGGCCCTCGGACAGCCCATTTGCAGGTGGGGTATTCTTGGTGAACATTCACTTCCCACCGGATTATCCTTTCAAGCCACCAAAGGTAATTTCTCTAAATTCTGGTTTCTAATGCCAGCTCTACCTGTATATTATGATTCCTAGAGCTGCAATTGTGCATCCTCAATCAACACATCATATGGCGACTCTTAAATCAGTTAAAGTGATCTGATGTTCAGATGATATGCTTATTTGCAGGTGTCTTTTCGCACCAAGGTTTTCCACCCAAACATTAACAGCAATGGCAGCATTTGCCTTGACATCCTTAAGGAACAGTGGAGCCCTGCTTTAACCATCTCAAAGGTAAATTGCCTACATTGTGTATGTTGTGAGTTTTAGGGCCTGTTTGGCTGCACACTGATCCACCCCAATCCACATGGTTGGGAGGAATTAAGGCCTTTTTGGCTCTCACCTTAACAAATATGAATTGAGATGCAAGTACTGAGGTGGGTCGATTGGATTGTAACCAAACGCCCTTGACATTTTTGGGCCGAATTTTCTATTACTTCATAAGGCATTGTAGTTAGCTAATGAGATGTTGTCTATGTTCCTTGATAATAGTATATTCAAGATATTTCTGACTGTTACTGATCTGTTAGTTCTGTTCTGTTCTGTCTTAACAGGTTCTCCTGTCAATCTGTTCGCTGCTCACGGACCCGAACCCTGATGATCCTCTTGTCCCTGAGATTGCTCACATGTACAAGACTGACAGGGCCAAGTATGAGTCCACTGCGCGCTCCTGGACGCAGAAGTATGCCATGGGCTAGAAGTGTGGCTACAAGCTGGCCAAACTGGTGAATGTGCCGACCCCCCAAAATCGTTATCACCTAAATAACCAGTCAAGTCACTCCGTCCCAGCAAGTATGAATGGACTTTTGAGGGCTATTGTGTCCTGTTGAACTCATATGTTTGTGAAGTCCGTTGTGTCTGGTAGTCTGTTCTACCTGACCGTTCCGTTATCTGATGTTGCTTTGTTAATCATATTTCTATATGGTTCGTGGTGTCCGTTGCTGTTTCTTTAATCTGTCTGCTGCTTCATTCCGGATGAAAGAACCAGTTGACGTCCTAGTGAGCGCAGGGGTTATAAAAATTGGTAATTCAGTGGGCAAGTCACAACCTAGTCACTTATCCAAATTTAGCCCAAAGTTGACGAGATGCGTAACTACTATCCTTGTTATTATCCTTGACAATAGAGTTTTGATTTGATTTCTAGAGTTTTGACAATAGAGTTTTGATTTGACTTCTAAGCTAGCGAGGCTGTGATTAATCGGGTTCGTTCGGCAGCAGCCGGGACCGGGACCGGGACCAGGTTTCGATCACATACTCCAGTTTTCAATATGGACGGTTCTGTTCCACCCGAAACGACCCTGTGAACGGCGCGTTCCGAAATAAACAAACGGGGCCTAAATGGAGTATTAATCAGCGAGAATGGCTTTCAACCTATAGAAAAACTTATGTATAGAAAAATTATTGGAGGGTACAAAGTTAAAATTTTACAGACTCTTGAAGAACTCTTGGAGGTGCTCTAAAGTTAGTCATCACTGTGAAAAGTTGCTTTTAGCTTAGCATATGGCAGAAGAATTCAAGTTGCAATTATGCTCTAAAGTTGTCATCACTGTGTAAGAAGTTGCAATTATGCTCTAAAGTTGTCATCACTGTGTAAGAAGTTGCTTTTAGCTTAGCATATGGCAGAAGAAAAGTTGCAATTACTTTTAACCACCTCGGGTGGAACAGCCGAACAGGTTTTAGGGATTATAGGCTTATTATAGTTAACTTCGATGGACTGATGGAGTATGAATTCAGCAATATGACAGGGAGTGAACCCTGTATATAAGGGCACTAACCAAGATATGAATAGATGTAATAGATGGATAGATGAATGATAGAAGAAAACATTGATTGAATAAAATTTCATTTTGAAGGAGCTATTGAAAATATGTAGCCTCATAGTTTCCGAATTGGAACTGCCTTAATATCAAGTTTATAGAGAGTATTAATATCTACCACAAAGAGGTACATTATTATGAAATTATACATATACATTACAATGATGTCATAAATATTCTGCTCCTTTTCTATAAGCTTGATCAAAGTTAGAATAGTTTTGACTTAGAAGAAATTTGGATTCTTTGTATTTCAAAACGGAGGGTGTATTCAGCCTTCCCCAACCCCACCTAGAACTGACTGCAAGCTCCAACCATTACCAAATCGATGAACAACATGCATCACAGTTGCATCAGCAATAAAAAAAAAATCATCTCATTTACAAAATGTTTTACAACATTTAGAACTGTACCAAACTTCATGAGACATATAACTATAAACAGAGACTATTGTTCCGCTAAACATCGAGACAGTTCCTGCGCTTTTGCTGACATCCTATAACCACAATGAACTTACCAGAACATCCTATAACAACAATACCGAATGATGCACTTGCTCATAATCCATATATACATGTTGTGGGCGTGAATGCTCATTCTTTTATATACTGGTGGAGGCTCCGTGGAGCATGGACTGGATGTCGTGTACCATACTTCGATGCGTGGAGGAACTCCATGTTTCATAATTCTTTTTACTCCCTATTTGTGTCTGAAATTTTTATCACCAGGAATTCATAAACAATGGACCATTCCGCCGTGTCTTCTGGCGGAATTGTTTCTTCTTTACACACCATGCCTCAGTGAAAGTACTCACCTAAAGTTAAAGCAGACATCAGCGAGTGAAATTAACATGAATGTTGAAATTGAATTTAACACAGAAAAGATCAAGGTTCCATGTCCTTACATTGCTAATCATCTTTGCACCAAACCAGGCAGAATCAGTGCCAAATGAAGGGGGGAGTACTCTTATTCCTTCTGAGATATAAGGTGGAAGAAATTGGTGAAGCTCTTTCTCCAGCCTCTCTGTTGTATTACATGATATTCGTCAGAGTCACCGAAATAAATAAGATCTAGAATAATTAGCATTAGCCATTATTATTCCACTTTCTTTTTGATACTAAGTAATATCTAAAGAGTATATCAGCCCTAATATGCATAGGAAAAATACCTGGTAAACCAGGCAAGCATGACGATCCACCAGCTAAAATGACCGTCTTGTACCAGCTGTCATCACCAACCGTTCCTGAAGTATAGCAGTGATCCATACATAGAGCTACTGCTTTATGCAAGCCCATAGCACGCCTGCAAGTGCAAGATCAATATTGAACAACCATAACTAAACTGTTATGAAAGCGCAAATCAAGCAATATCTGAATATTCCGTACATTCCTCCCATATGGGGCTGAAATAGAATTTCTGGAGTCTTGAATCTCTCTTCTGACAGAGTGAACCACCCTTCACCATCAACCTCGCAGGACGCTTGTGTATCTTTACGTAATTCAGCTTCATAATCAGCGGCTACGTAGCAAAGTTTCTTTACATGAGAGAGAAAGAGAGGCAGAGTCAGAAGCCAGAGATAAGTTTCATTCTAAATACAATTAGCTTGTCTGTAGATATTAGTGAGATTCTTAAAAGAAATGTCTGTACTCCAAACAACTTTAGCATTGCAGCATAAACAAATTTTACCTCCTTGATGGCTCGAACAGTGTACAGTGACTCACAGGATATATTTCTCCGCTGCATTAATTCCTTGAGAAATCCAGTGAGTTTAAGGGCACCTTGCCCTACAGTTTCAACACCTATCTCATACATCACCCTACCTTGAAAGACTGTTCAAAACATATTAATATATTATCAGAATGGTGAAATGTAAATGACATTGATATGTGCAGCTGAAAGATGCAGACACCAAACAGCATGACTAATGTTCCACAAACTCACAAGAACACACAATAAATACTTGAAAAACCTTAATAATATAGATATGGACAATTACTTACTGGGAACAACAGAAGTTGTATTGAATCCAATGTGCACAACAATACCAGAGGTCCGTTTAGAAGCATACAAAGATAGAACTGCCTGGAAACCAAATGCCAGTGAGCTCATTGCTCATGAAAGTGTACTCAAAGATAGTTTTTAAATATGTCATGTTAATGAAGGACACACAAACAAGTGAAGAATTGAACATCAAACAATATTTGACACTTGGGCCATGAAGAAAGATGGCGTGTCTACATTAATATGTGATACTGAATACACTATTCAAACACGGAGCTCTCAGTTGGATAGCTCAGGCTTTGACTAAAACTCATGGTTCTGATGTGGTGCAATTACACGAATTAATTCACGAAAGCGAAATCATTAGGACAAAAGTGTTTCAGGAAAGGAACAATTACTGATTAAATAGAAAACATGAGGTAGGGGAATCCTGTTGGTTTAACTAGTAATCAAATAATGCAATAATGCATACTTGATCGACAGCACAAACAGCAGGAACATTCATGTCAAACAAGACAGAGTACAACGTCTCCTTGTATTGCTTTCTTGAGGCCCTAGCAGACTGGGTATCTGTGACAAATAGAAAGTTCAGTCAAGTAACATGATCAAAATGCAGGACGGTAAACTAGGAAGTTGGGTCAAGTAAGAATGCAATAACTCAAACCATCAGAGTGACACAGTGGAAGGACAACAATAACTGGTTGAGTCGAAGGCTTTATTTGCATCCTGTAAAAGTCAAGAATAGGATGTATAATACAATGAAAAAGAGCAAACAATTTACACTAAACATCACAACAGATGGTCCATCAGGTAAAAATAAGTCCTTAATAAACCTCAAGGCTCAAGCTCCAGTCGACTTCAAACCAAAACAGAGGAGAAAAAAATAAACTAAAGTAAATTTTTCATTTTTCATTTGTCAGCTTCTTTTGGGTAAGAGATTACAATAAACAGCAATCTTCGAATATACTAGAATTTTGTGTTGAATACATATCTGTATATCCCAATAGGGCAAAGGATGCTGGAACACCAGAGTGTCACCCACAGAAATTTTCTATCGTAGATAATTGAAAATATAAAGCATTATGAAAGAACTATCTCCTAGCATGTGAAATCAACAGCAAGCATGCAAGCTGAAATATAAATGAGCACACATCGTAGAATAGCGATGGACATTCATGCTGACGTGAAAAGCTAGAGATGGAGAATCGTTTAGACAGTACACAGCTTAATCAGCCTAAGTTTTCATAGACAAAGCAAAAGGTGCTCGATATGAATTCACCCAATGCGGCAATGCCCACTAGTATTGTTGATAAAATTCCCTTTTAACACACGAAAAGGACATACTGGACAAATTTGATGTACTAACCAAAAAGAAAAACGTGGTACTGTGGAAGCGAGATGTAATTTCAAACCTCGTATAGATTGTAGAGAAGAAGTGACGAAGCCTTGCATACATAGGTGCTTCAATGTTACCAAATTCCTGCATGATAATCACAACAGGCATAGAAAATAGCAACATCTCTTTGTGCTCTGATGATTCAGTTAACACCAATCTTGAGATAGTAAGTTAGCATTGGTCATCACAATATTCATGGGCATCATGTGCCTTTAAGATGTGACCCTTGCCACCGATCACCACAGCTTACCAAGAATGTAGCACAACGCCCAGAAGGAGCAGCGTACTTGCTCCAGCCATACTTGCAATACCCAGATCCACCTTCAATAAAAGAAACAGAGAGGACACACCAAGAACTGAGGTTACAGCAGCAGACAAAGAATAAAAAGAAGAAAAGTAGCATTCCATAGCACATGTAAAGAGTTAAATTTGATCGTAGTACTACGGCAATCTTTTACAGATATAAAATGTAGAGTATTCTAGTACAGTAAGCTTTCCTAGTAACTGAAGGTGTACAAACAGAACTACCATCCATTTTGTTATGCAGAAATACTTAGTCAATTAGGCAACAATCCAAACATCAAAGGTTTACTTCATTCAATAGTTTCCCGAATATTTGTTTTGATTGAGCAAGCGCTGGGCATCTAATTGAAAGTAAAATTGGACATGTCAGGATTATGCTTATCTCTTACCATCCACTATGAGAGTACCCGGGACCACCGCTCGGAGACCGTAGATCTGCTTAAACGAGAGCTGCGGCGAGCTATCGTAGTACAGCCTACAAAATGCCAAGCGATATCAGGCACAACACCGAGCGCGGACGGGGCAGAATTAAGCACTGCGACCAGAAGGTAAAGCGAGTGGCGAGAACGGCACGCACCACGGGTGCGAGACGGGGCCGGCGGCGAGGTGCGTCTCGGCGAAGACGACGAGGTCCCAGGGCTCGGGGCCGAGGCGGAGGAAGAAGGCCCAGAGGCCGTTGTCGGAGGCGAGGACGCGCCAGGCGCGGCAGACGGCGCTGGAGCGCGCAGCGTCGAGCGGGCCCAGCAGGCGCAGGATCTGGGCGAGCACGTCGGTGGGGACGGCGTCGAGCGCGCCCAGCGACAGCGAGCCGTGGTACTGGTACTGGAACTGCTCCGCGCGCTGCGCATGCGCGCGGCGGGCCCGCGGGGACCCCGGCGGCGGGTCGGCACCCGGCGCCGCGGCGCGCGCCAGCACGGAGCCCCACACCTTGCGGAGCAGCATCGCCATGCGCGCGCTGGTCTGGGCTGGGTCGGTCGCGGGAGCGAGGGAGGGAGGTGGATGGGGTTGGTCGGTGATCGCCCCGCGGACAGTGGCGTGCGGAGGGGTCGGTGGCGGGCGCGCTACATATGCGCGGACACGGCCGGCCGAGACGAGGGGGAGGAGGAAGCGGAAGCCACCAGCCCACCAGATGCTTTCGGCACGGACGGCCGGGAGCGAGGACGGCAGAGGGAAGGGGAGGCGAACCGAGTCAGGATAATCGTCGCGTCGCGTCGCGTCGCGTGCGTTGGTGTGTGGCTCGCGCGCCAGTTGACGTGGCCGAGGGCTCCTGGCAGTTGGCACTGGCCTGGTGGCCGGTCAGCTGCTGTGCTACCGGCCAGACTGCTGGTGGTAGCCTGGTACACTCGCCTCGGGTCACTGGCCACTGCGACCGGTGCTTGGGTTCCAGTCGAAATGGACATCATTTCCGTGGTCCACTAGGAGTCGGACGCCTAATAAATGGAGCAGCAGCGACTCAAATCGATTGGAAATGTAGCTTCAGATTGTTTGCATCATTTGGAGTTTAGTAAATTGTTTTTGTTGCGCCTAATCCGATTGCCCACCGCATAACTACCAAACCAACATTTTTTTGCTTCATCAGAAGCTACTTCCTCACCATGTCTTTCGTACCCTGACACGCATTCATGTGTGTGATTCTGTGTGTCCATAGCTTCGTGCATTAGTCTACGGTTGTCATCACAAATCATGAATAATTATTATAAGGTCAGTCTCGGTAAGAATTGTATCTACATTTAATAGTCCGTCGCATAAATATTTTTATTGACACGACGACGTCTGTTTAAGAAGAAAGGGAAGAATTGAAACTTTATTGGCTTGGGTTCCAATTTTCAACTCTAAACGAGTCATGAAATTAAATATCTATAAAATGGTAAAATGAAGCTGTGCATTAAGACGGATTGTTTCATTCATGTTTCAATTTTATTTTACATGTCAGGGCAATATTAAATACAATACAAAACTCTCCCCTAAAAAATGGCCTAAGGTGCACAGTAGTTGGCTCTTTAAGTAGTCCAACGCCCATCTATGGTAACTTGGCTCTTAAAAAAAAAAAAACTCGATCTTTACCGTCAAACTGAACATTTTATTTATATATGGTTAAGATGCCAACCATTTTATGATTACAATATCGTCATATATATGCCCCATGTTCAGTTCATCGATCCTACTTCCAGATCGTTCGAGACCATCGGTATCATCGTCAGGACATCTGCAACTTATATTTTACAAGGTTAATCTTTAAAGATATCTCTATGTATATAGTTTTTTCATGCCTCAAACACCCAAATAGCAAGGACAAAAATCACATATATTCTATGCACAGTACACAGTCACGCTGATCAGATCAGCAGCCTGCTGAAACCCCCCAATAACTAGTCTTGGAGACTTGGGATCGCCTGTATAATAATTGTTCTAGCCGTCGTATAACGACCTGCGGACGGGCCAACGACCAACCCTACGCCAGGCCCAGGATAGAGATGAGCAGAGCAGCCAACCACCACAACCTGTCCCGGTCCCGGCGATCACCGACGAAGTGGCGGTCGATCGTGCCTGAGGTAGGCCAACTACACAGAGATTTTACAAAAAGAAGACGGAGCCTGCGCGGCTGCGCCTCGCCGAAGCGGCATCATCAACAGATGACGCAGGAGTTGGGGTCCTCCTCGGCGCTGTGGACGGCGTACTGGGGTGGGTACGGGTGGGGGTGGTACTGCGCGGCGGCGTACGGGTACCACTGGTGCGGGTACAACACGACCGGCGGCGGCGGCTTCTTGTCGCCGTCCTTCTTGTCGCCATCCTTCTTGTCGCCGTCCTTCTTGTCGCCCTTCTTCTCCTCCTTGGCCGGGCCGACGGAGACGATGGTGGCGGAGCCGACCTTGCGCAGCCTGGCCACGACGTCGACGGGGTCGACCAGCCCGATCACCGTCAGCTTGGAATCCTTCATGTCCACGGAGATGGAGTCGATACCTGCGCGTGTGGGGTTGCGGCCGTCAGAGATGATGACAATTCGATCGGACATGAACTCACTCGTTACGAACTGAAAAGCCTGCCCCCGCTCCAGCCTCCAGGTCGCGGTTCTGCAGGACACGGATGGTGCCGCCGCCGGCCTCCGTGACGGTGACGGAAGAGAGGGGGGAGGGAAGCAGAGCAGAGCAGAGGAGAGGAGTGAACTGTGAAGTAAGTACCGTGGAGAGTGGAGACCGCCTTGAGCACCTTCTGCTTGTCCTTGTTGTCGTGCAGGTCCAGCTTCAGCACCACTTTCTGCGCCACGACGAGCGGCGATGAACCCCGTTAAAACCCCGGGCCATACACACGGACATGGAAACACCAAAATCGGTGCGAATCAAGCGAGAATTCTGAGGCGATTGGTTTACCTTGTCGGCCATGGCGAAACCGATCCTCCTCGAGTCCTCCTCCTAGGCTCCTAGCTAGCGCGCGGAAGCGAGACCGAGAGCAGCCGGCTGTGCCTTGGGCCTTGGCTATGTCCGAGCTGCGGGGGCGGAAATGGCCGTGGGTGTGTTCTCTCTGCCTGCCTGCCTGCCTCGGCGGTGAATCCGATGGGCGTGTGCTTGGATTGGATGGGGGCGGCAAAGAAGCCCGAAGGCGACCCGGGTTTATAGGCCGGCGCGTGCGGGAAGGCGGCACTCGGCAGGGCCCCACACTGGGGTCTGGGCCACTGCCCACTGGCGCCTGGCGGGCGCATCGACAGCCCCGGTCGCGGACCGATGATTTCGTTTGCTCCGTGCCGAGCCGGACGGGAGCGGCGTTGCGTGCCAGGCCAAGGAAGCCGCGACGAAGGCAAGGTGGCTGGCACGCGGGCGATCGGATCGAGCGCGATCGCGTGACGACGGACGCGCTGGCCGGATCAGTGGGCTAAAAGCCGTTAAGAAAGCCGGTGATGACGTCGCGAGGAATTATCTATTTTTCTCTGTTCGCTCGCTCGAGTCGTCGGTCCGCTCCCGGTGCTTGCTGCTGCTTGGACTCGTCCGCGCCGCGCGTGGGCGCGGTGGGTGGGTGGCCAGGGACTCTGGGTCTCAGGGAGGCCGTTGCGGCGTTGCCCTGCCGCGTGCAAGTGGAAACGCAGCCGCCAAAGGAGATCGCGCCGGGATGGTGTGGTGCGACGTATGGCCCAGGACCCATGTGTCATACACTCAAAACTCACATCCATGCATGCAACCAAACAAAATGTCATCTCATACTGGACCAACAACAAAGACAACCAAACAAGACTAAGTGCACTGTTTGAGCATGCATCTCACCGTCCTGGACCGGCTCTCCATCCCGGCTCTCCCTCACCATAGCAACCAATCACACCCTTAGTGACTTGGCGCTGGCGGCGCTGTTGCCAGTGGAAGCGATCGAGAAAGTGATACTGATATCGTTACTGCGTACAGCGGTGGCGCTTGGTTACTCCAAGCTCGAAAGTGATCGTACTAATGTATGTGTGAGAGGGATTGTATCGTATCGTACACAACTAAGCTTCCGGGAAGCTCGAACTTGCCGGTGCATGGATTGTACTGTCGCTGCCATAGTTTGCATGGACAACGAGTGTGGTGTCCCCGGCTCCCTGCAAGGCCGCGACAGAACTGAATGCACCCGTCGCCGAGTTGACTTGAAGCGCAGGTCTTGGGTCTCCAGTCTCCTGCATCCGTCCGTCCGTTTAGCCATGGGCCACGGCGAGGCAACGTTGCAGAAATTTCATTCCCTGAATCACCACGTGGCCCAAAACTGGCTCTCCCCTGCCGCGTCCATTGGTCAGAACGAATTTGCTGACGTCTTTCCATGCCTGGATCGATCAACGATCATCTTCTCATCATGTGTTTGGAGATTCGCGACACAACAGAAGAAGCGAGTTCGTACGTACTTTTCCAAAAAAGCTGCACAGGTCTGCAGACGATTTTGGCTTTTGAAAAGCCGGCACGCATTTTCAGAAAAAAGTATAAAAATACGGCACCTGCAGCGGAACGTCCAATCGAAACCCACGACCGTGCAGCATCAGATCCGTGGCGATTCTCGCCGCGTGGAGTTCAGAGCTGAACCAAAAGGCTCTGCATTGGGATTGGGACATGACATGTTCCTCCAATCAACATCATCCTGTGCTCGTACCTTGAAGGCCAAGGTTCTCCCTTCCCTTCTCCATCGTCAAAAAAGCCCTGCATTCACTCGACGATTCCAGACTTCAGTGCGCACTGACGAGCCTATGCTACTGGTTCTTGGTCTGTTTTTAGAATTTAGAAAAAAAGAAGAAGAAAAATCAAATGTCCACTATTCTTGCACAGGCAAGCTGCAACCACTCATCTCTAGAAGAATATAGATTTGCAAGAGTGGTCAAGCGATGACTGCCTGATCAAATAAATGAAAGATGGAGTCCACTTATACCGTTCGCAAAATTATATGGTTCTTGAGATGAATAGTCAACCATATTGACTAGCTCTATGATATAATGTTCCTTCGATCAAATAACATGGTCACATTTGATTTTTGCATAGCCTTTGATGCATATATCTTTGAGCACTAATGTCAAAATTTGGCAATGAATGGAGGAAGAGATGGGACTTTAGGCCGTGCATTTTTAGAGCCGCCTATGGCACGACACGATAGATTTTGGGTTGTGCTATCCGCTATGTCAAGGATCTCGATACAATGAGTGATGCTATACTTGAGTACTTCACCCACATCTTGGATTGTAACTAGGCCAGCGAGGCACGAAAGGTCGTCTGTTATTGGAATATCAATCGATGCTAGCTTGCCATCTATAGAATCTAGCGTAACAACTAGGGAACACGAAAATATGTCTTTTATCCTTGGAATATGCAGACATTAGCTATAAAAAGGTAGATGAGGCACAAAAGGCCGCCTGTTATTGGAATATCAATCGATGCTAGCTTGCCATCTATAGAATCTAGTGTAACAACTAGGGAACACGAAAGTATGTCTTTTATCCTTGGAATATGCAGACATTAGCTATAAAAGGTAGATGCTAGTTGAAGACATATTTATCCACGACATCTTTTATGAAAAGTCGATGGGCTCATGAGTAAATCTTCCAACCCTATGCTTGGGGTCTCTCCGGTCATAAATTAAAGGCTCATCCTTGGACACATACTTGGGGTCTACGATCTTGCATCCGTCCGTCCGTTAAATCATGGGGTATCCTTATAGCTGAATCATGAGGCAACAACGCCTGCGAGGAGATTTCAACGGTAGTCCCAGCATGATCTTGGGCTTTCGTTAAGTTTTCAATAAAGCCGGGTGAAATGCTTTTGATCCAAAAAAAAAAAAACCTGGTAGTGCGTTCGTTCGTTCGTCAGAACATACTTTCTGATCTGGTGGTCTCTCCGATCAGCACGCCGGTCCTTGCCCGCCAGGATCAGGTGTTTGCATGCGACTTCGCGGCAGAAGAACCGCGATGTGCGCGGTTGGGCTTTTTGTCTTCTTCTTTTCAGCGCGAGAGAATGCTTCAAAAGGCTTTTATTTTTTTCAGCTTTTGGAAAGCCGGCACGGCACCTACAGCAGCACGTGGAGTGGAGAAGTGGAGTTGAGGGACGGCTTGTGTCCATTCGTCCGCGGTGCCTAGCCGCCGGTGGCCCGCCGGTGCTTACGCCAGCCGGGCCGGGCTGACTGGGTGAGCGAGAGTGCCAGACTTTTGCATTGGGGCGTGATGACATCTTGGTCCTGTTCTTACGAGCACTCTACCTTGCAGGCCAAGGATATGCATTCACGCGGGCACGCGGCCACTCCAGTGTGCACTGACCAAACCAAAGCTTCTGGTTCTTGGACTGATTCAAATGTCCATTATTCTTCTTCCATGGGCAAAGCTGGATCCACTCGTCTCAAAAAAAAAAAAAAACTCGATCTAGATTTGCCGGAGTGGTCAAGCGATGACATGATACGTCAACTGCCTGGTCAAACGAAAGCTGGAGTACGTCCACTGATCGATACTGTACGTATAATATAGGTACGTATTTATTATGTACTTCTCTGGAAATCGTGTTGTGTTGACCAGCTAGCCCTGAAAACTACTGTAGCGCAGTTCGTAACTCCTCACGCACGCGACAGCGCCGTCGTTTTTGCCGAATTTTTTACTTTTTGGCCCTTTTTTCGAAAGTTTCTCTCAAATAGACCCCTGGCGGAAAGAATTCCAGAAATGGACCCTTGGCTCGGGGCAGAGTGAGTGGCGCCGAGCTCTCGGCGCTCTGTGATCTGGCGCCGAGCCTCGGCCACGGGCAAACGGCTCTGCAAAGGGCTCGGCGCTTGAGCGGATGGCGGATGGCGCTCGCCGTAGATCTTATGCCGAGCTCGGCGCCACTCACTATGGCGCCGAGCTACCAGATTTAACCCCGCTTGACCTTCTTCCCCGAAGGCGTTCTTCCTCTTCTTTCTCTTCGGGTTTTTTTCTCGTCACTTCATCCTACCTCACGAATCGACATATTGGACCTTGAAAACCTTGATTTGATCCGTAGATCTTCGAGAGCAAGGTATCCTCGCTCTCCTCCTTGTTTTTTTCGCATCGATTCGGTATATATTAGTTGGATTTTTGAACCTAAGAATCATCATCACTTAGGTTTTCATTGTATCCCTCAATATATGTATTATACAACTGTAGGTTCATTTCAAGGCGTGAAAAATGCTAGCAAACCAAGCCGCATGTAGTTATGTTATGGGTTTTATTGTTGTGGATGAAATAAGAAACCCTAGGTTTAGGGTATAATGTTAACTGCTTTTGGTTCTTATAACGAAATTGATTGTATTGTAGTTATGGTTCTCACTGATATTTTGTTGTGATGTTTTTATTTATGTTTGCTAAATTACATCCTATTTGTTAGATGCAAGAAATGTTTCAGGGAGGAGTTTTGGCGAAAACGGGGTCGTCCTCGCGAATTATACCCCGACGCGTCTAGCAAAGATGCCCCCTCCTCCTCGAACCTTCCCTGTCCCTAATCTGTGATTGTGGTTTTCCGCCCATGTTTTTCAATCGAAACATCCGGACACTGATTGCTGTTGCTTCTACACATGTAGTCGGTTTAATGTAAGAAATTATTTGTACTATCCTTTTTCTTTACTTGTTTAAGTATAGTACTAATATATTATTGGAATCTCGTTGTGTAGGACCATGAGAGGTGCTTTTTCTTTCAGTGGATCGATGGTGCAGAAAAGTTTGATCCTAGGTACCTCTTTTTCGACGATTGGTTTAGAGGGATACATCCACGTGATCACTTCAAGCGGTGGGTTCCACCCCCCCTAACCCTCCGACAATGACGGCTAAGGAGAAGCACCTAGCCGCCGTTAGACGACTCGAGGAACCTCCTCTGTGCGATTGCGGAGATCGAGCTGTGATAAACCCTGAGAATACGTTGGAGTTTGTGTGTCCAAACAAGCATGAAGTAAGTGCAAAGTGTATGTGTTAAAATCTTGAGCTATATGTGTTTATGTACTTATGTCTCATTATTTAGGTGTATTCAATGGCAAAGTGTCGTTTCAAGGAGTGGTTGTATGGTCCTAAGAACCAATGGCCGGAAGAACCGCGGAGGGTTAAGGAAAAGAAGAAAGAACGTGGAATCTACAAAGCACCTCCTGTCATGTGCGAATGTGGTGTAAAATCCAACTATGGCCTAGTCCCTTCGGAGCTTGGAATAGGTCATTATTGCGGCCATATGATTGAGTATGATGAGGTTTGTTATAATTCTGGTAAACATGAAATCGTATTTTGTTTGTTTTCCTAATACATATATGATATAATATTTGTTTTGAGCAGAGCACTAGAAATGCAGTTGGGAATGTTATGATGGTCAAGCTAAGTTCTTGGATGAATCGAAGAAGAGGCAAGTAATTGCACGGAAGAGGGATATGGACACGACTACGTCAACCTATTCGTTAAACATCACAAAGAAAGATGTGTGAGTTTGCTAGGCAGTAGCGGTATTTGTAACCCGATCGATGTTGGGCTTAACAAATGGGGATTGAGAGGCGAACGACGTTAGAGGAGGAGAGGGCAAGGAATGAGGCAAGGGAGGAGACAAGAGTATGAGATGCAGGTCTTGGACGAGCATGTTGCTACATTATGTGCCAGTGAGTGCTTGAAAACCTTTTTCCGTTGCCTGGTTTTAAATGTAATATTATCGAGTTGCTAAATGATTGCATTTTATACATCAAGGGATTGGTTGCGCTGGGGAACATGCTGCAGAGGTGGCTCGTGCAAGATATGAGGAGAAGAAGTTAGATGCCCATAGATCACGAGCTGGTCGCACCGTTCAATCATCGATTATCTTTGTATGATGATGGAGACGAGGATGAGGACGACAACTGGCAGCATCGAGTGAGCTCATTGCTTTTTAGAGAGGCGGGCATACAGCGCAGGAGGCGACGATGATTGTGTAGATGGAAAGCGAGCTCATCTCTCTAGCAGAGGCGGGCATTCAAAGCGCAGGAGGCGACGACGACACACTGGCAGACCGAAGCGAGCTCATCGCCCTAAAGCAGAGGCAAAGCTGCTGAAAGAGAGGAGGATGACGACGCGTTCTTCACTCGAGCCGCAATGTGCCGCAGACGAAGTGAAGCGGAGGCCGCTTACTACAAGCGACAGGCAGGTGAGAGCAAACACAGTTGAGCCTAGCCGCAACAATGTGGTTGTAGTAGAGGACCGGGTTTTCGGATGATGAGTTGCTTACTCAAGACGTTTTAGATTAAGGATTTGGAAGTGCATTTGCCCCTTTGTCTCTCGTCGACACTTAGTTATACTATTAATATGTTGTGTAATATGACATAGTATCAATGGTCTTAATATTCCGCTTAATAATACAGACTTATTTCTATTTGAACACGTTTGCAAAAAAAATAGTTAACGACATACGATATTATAGAAATCAACACACGAAACACATTAAATGGCATGTGACTACTGTGTACCGAACACTGGGTACATAGTTTTCTTTGACTAAACCTAACATGCCTTAGGTAATTAAACCATGCCTTGGTAATTAAACCTAACATGCCTTAGATAATTAAACACAGGATTCTCCACAAGAAAAACATAAACTCATCCTAGTAGTGTGGCCACATAGCAAATTGTGTTGCACCTTCTCCATAGTAGCCTCCGTTGTTGGTGGTGGTGGTGGCGGGGTGATGGGGAGACCCTTTTTCCCGTGGTTAGGCAGGTGCAATATGGATCATTGCAGAGTGCCTCCCGTGAATCGGCACCATTGTTGTTGTCGTCGTCTGTTCGTCGTCCTTGTAACCATTTGCTAACTTCCCTTTCTAGATCGAAGATACGGTCTTGTAGGTAGTAGATGTACTCGCATGCGGATAAATAGGTCGAGGATCGACCCACCTACTGAACCCACAGTTTTCTTCTGTCAAGGAAGACTACAAAAAGTATGTCGTGTAAGTGATATACAAGATAAACATAATGAAGAAACAAATAGTAAAAGAAATTACCCATGCTCGCGGGCATTTGAAGAAACGACGACCTCCATCTATTCCCTCGGTGAACATCTGCACTAGGCAGTCCTCACCATGCATGCATTTTAGCCACTCTTCTTTCCTTTCATCGTATTATCCGTCGGTGGTGCCTCTTTGGTGAAATCACTTTTGCTCTCTACTGGGAACCTCTCATAAAGAGCTTCATCAAAGAAATCGGGACCAAGAGGACCCTCCCACCCCCAGGTAGTTTTCTTTCCCTTTCCTCTTCCGTTGGACGACCCTCCAGACATTGGTACTACAACGAAAGCAAATGCTGAGGAGTGTTCTTCTTCCTTATTGTTTGTGTGAATGAGAGGGAGTGAGTGGTTATTTATAGGTCAAGAGGAGGAATGAGGGCTGTCAATGTGCCATGTCGGCCGATCCGTGCCGCTTTACCTCAGCCCTTGGATCAAACAGTCATAAGATGGATGGTGGAGATAGAGTTTAGTTGTGCTTCCTTGCATGTTGTCCTTGCAGCTGAGAGGTCTATATCAGTGATGTGATAATTCGATGATGTCCGTGTATCTGAAAAGTCTATATTTATTCTATGAAAATCATAGATTCTCTGAAATGCATAGATTCTTGTACACAGCGTATGTACAAATATTCCTGGATTATAAACGTAATAAATTTATAGTTAATCTATGTACTACATTTGTGTCTTTGTACAAGTATAGTATGATTAAAGATTCACGCAAAAAATTCGCAAGATACGGTCTTGTATTAGAAGCATCCACAGTTACAAACAGAGACATCAATATATATTCTAAACATTTACTCATCCAACAAGCATAATGCAACCACAACGAATATCACAACTAACATAATATGTCATGCAAAGTAAAAGTAGTCCACAATATTCATACGGTCCCGAATAATTAAAGATAAGTAAATACAATAGTTCATAGTAACATCTACCACGTCCCTCACTGTCTCCTACTCTTGCCCCTACCCTTGTGACCCAGAGCGCTGGTGCCTGGAGTGTAAGGGTCACGGGGACGGCGTCGCCTAGTGCCTAGAGGCGGTGTAGGATAAGTCGATGGAGCGTCATGGAGCTGAGAGGGCCCAAGCTCATCGTGCCTCTTGTCCATGTCATCGTCGTCCTCGGCCTCCTCGGCCTCCTCCTCGCCCCCTCAGCATTTGCGCTGACTAGAGGAACCCAAGGCTCCTCTTCCTGCGGAAGGATCGTACACGTCATGCGTCGTGTTTGTGTCTGCAACCATTAACGACCAGCCGCGCAGGCGTGAGACGACGTGATGACCTCTCGTTGTACAAAACAATGTTAAGTGAAAGAATATAACGTATTAATGATTTGTTTGAAAGAATATTTGTAATCTTACATCTAGGAAGCCAAGTATGTAGTCATCATTGACTCTAGGCCGAACGCGCTCGATCTCTTCAACTGAGCTTCTCAGTGTATTGCCCTGCAACAATGTTTTCAATATTAAGACTTCTGAACACCTAATGTATTACAAGGGTTATATATTTAGTTTTGTTTTCTTTTGTACAAGAATGTAACTTATTACAAGGGTTATCTGTTATGAAGGTTGCAATAACTACAATAGATAACTCTCTAACGTCGGTCCAAGAACACCTAATGTATTGTTATGTAACTAAACGTAACAAAATAAGTCGATTGGCTTACCACTCTGTCCAAGATCGGTCCTGCCTCCACCTGCCTTCCTGCATGAGTGGATCGGTCGTACGTCGTGTCCTCATCGTCGGAGGACTCAATGTCGGCGTAGTCGACTTCGGTCCATTTGTAGTCCGAGCTCGCACCTTGTCGAACGCCGGTACCAAGCTTGGTACACTTTGAACTCACGGTTCGTGTGCGGCTCGTTGTTGTCATCCAGTTGTCGTGCATCTCCTCCCATTCCTCAATGTAGGACTGGTGGTGCCTCTCCCGATCAAAAATCTTCTTGTTCCTCCGACGATCCAACCCGCTGCGTATGTCATCGTTACATTAAATCCACGTACGTGGCACCATATTATAATAAATGGACCATCATCATGACTCATTTGAAATATCAAAACACTTACTTGTGTATGTCAACGCCAGTCGAGAACATAGGCATAGGCCAAAGCTATCTCACTCCAAATTGGCGTGCAACCCTATCTGGCAGGTGGTACTCGATAGCATAGAAGCAGATTAGAGGACACCTCATCCTATAGAAGTAGTCGTCGACCCCATATACGGTGCTCAGCTGAAAAAGTAGTGCGTCCTCTCCACCATATGGCTCCCACTCTACATGCATCATGTTCAAATAAGATGTTAGATGGTATACTAATCCTTTTAATAGGTGCATGGAAAATAAAATTTACTTACACTAGACGCCGTCAGCGATTCTAGCTCGTTCGTGTACTGAATGTACGCCCGGTCTATCCTCGTGTGTGAAACCCTGACCTGGTCCCAAAGGTACACCCACGTCGGCTGGCGACTTGGAGGCTGACCTTGGAACCACTCACGACGAGCCAGTACCTCTGGACGACCAACTGGAAAACGAGCCCACATCCACAGCTGTAACAGGTACACGCATCCAACAAGTGATGGGTTTGCCGTAGACCGACGACACCCCTCGCACAGCTGCCGGTATAGAAAACACAAGACTGCAGAGCCCCAGCTATACTGACCCGCCTGGTCCCAGTTACTGAGGCAGTGGATCCACATCCAGGACGCATTGTCACCCGTCGCGTCTGGAAAGAGAACGCAAGCAAAAAGGTGTAGGATCCACGCCCGGCAGTAGTACACAACCGTCTCCTCATCTGCCTCCTCGGGGCACTGTGCGAACTCTGTACGTAGCCATGAGATGGGAACTGCAGAAGTGCGAGCCCCTTGCTCGCCAAGCTCACGCCCAAGGAAGGCCTCCACTCATGCTCTCCATCCCTCTGACCTGCACTGCCCGGTGACTGGGTTCCCACTAATCCTTAGGCCTAGCATCTTCTGACAGTCCTGAAGCGAGACTGTCATCTCCCCAAAAGGTAGGTGGAAGCTGTGAGTCTCTGGCCGCCACCTATATTTAAGACCAAGGATTAACAAATGGCCATGAATGGAGGCAATGATTCACTTTAATACCTGTCTACCAACGCAGTTATCGCCGCTGAGTTGAACTTGGGCAACCCACGACGAACCTGAAAGGAGATGACATCCAGGCCAGCTCTTTGCAGGAATGGAGTGTACCTATCATTGTACCGAATGTCCAAGAACCCACTGTGGGTCCTAGAACGAAGGTGCGGAAGGTCCTACATCGAAGATAACATAGTAACATGTTACTTCACGAACACATGTACGAATAAAACTTATAGATTATTACCCGCCTTGGTAAGCAGAGACGCCCCTCTGTGGGTCTCCTCGTACGTCGGGTCGAGAAGGTGGAATTGCTCCATCCTACAAAAAAAGTGAATGAATTAGAATTGCAATGTACAATGAAACATGAACTTATAAATGTATACATAATTGACACAAATACAAGCATAAAATTAAGACATGCATAATTAAATATATGATACGACAAAATATAAAATAATACTATAAACCAATAGTCCTACCTCACTAATCGCTTAATGGCAACTTCGTGAGTTGTGGCCAAATCTACCGCACTTGCCTTTTCGTCTTCGCTTCGGGATCAATAACAAATGGAGTTCCTCTCCCACGCCTAGTTCTTCCGGCATCTCGATCCATAACCATCCTATGTCTCGCCCCTCTGCCTTGATCCACGCTTGTTCCAACAGTAAGTTGGATCCGCAATGTATCTTGACCCATCATAAGGAGGCCACTCTAGGGTCCCGAAAGGCACAAGCGAGGGCTCCATGTGTTCACAAGCATGTTGACCTTTGAACTCGTGAGGTATCCTCCTCTCGATATTATAGTTGCGATGCCTAGCTGCTGCCACCAAATGCGAACATACAAAGTGGTATTGCCTTGGTTTACCACAAGTGCACTTGAAGTCTTGGAGGACAACCACATGTATCCTTGACTCTCGAACCTCGCCATCGGACGTTGTACCGCCCCTATGCTCGACCTGATAAGTCCCTGTGGCGTGGTCAAAGCATGCAACCTCATGTGTGCCAGCCCTTTCTCTTGCCTTCTCTAGGTGTGTCTTTGGTTTCGGAGCCCATATCTCTCCATCACTACTCAACTGCAATGCATGGGCGTGTCTATCGTTGAACCAGGCAACAAGCTTATAGAAGGTGAATTGAACAATTGCATTCACGGGCATACCACGTATCCCTAATAGCAATTTATTGAATGACTCTGCCATGTTGCTGCATTGAAACTCGTACCTCCAGCCACCATCGTCATGAGCTCTCGTCCATTTCTCCAAATCCCTCATCAAACCCGTGAGCCATTGTTTACCTTACGCATTTGATGCGGTTCGACTGCTCCAACTTTTCCCTAAAGTACTTGTCCTCAAGTCGCCGAAAGCGACCTCTCCGCTGTGAGATCAAAGTTTTTCTTGACACTGTCCTTCCGTAGGAGATTCTCGGCAAGGTGTCGAGTACACCAACGATGGTGCAAAGGTGCATACCCCTCTAACTGCTCTCGCACGGCATTAAGTATGCCCTGATGCCTATCAGATATGACGCCAACCTCCGCGCAGGGGCCAACCACATGTATCCGGACTAGCCTCAAGAACCATCCCCAACTGTCATTGTTCTCCTTCTCAACCAAAGCAAATGCTAAAGGAACCAACTTGTTGTTCGCGTCACAGGATATGGCTATAAGAAGTGTGCCCTGGTATTTGCCAATCAAGAACGTACCATCAATGGAGAAGACGGGACGACAATGCCTAAAGGCCTCGACACTTTCGAGGAAAGCACCGTAAGGCACGGAAAAATATCGCCTCCCATCCTTCCATGCATTAGGTTTTGGGATGTACTCATAATGCATGCCTGGATTCACCGCTTTGATTGCATTGAAAAGAACTGGCATTGCTCATACCCATCCTCCCAGTCCCCATATATCATGTTCCACGCTCGCTGCTTAGCCCTCCATGCTTTACCATAAGTTATCACATATCCTCCATACAACGCCTCAACGGTCCTGATAATTGTTCTCACCTTCATGTTGGGTTCTCCTACAAAATTCCCATCAACCGCTTGGCAATTAGGGCAGATGTCAGCTGCCGATGCCTCGTTGTCGACTCATGGTCAAGACAACAATGTGTGGCCCAACTACTTTTGTGATCTTCATTTTCCGGTCACCTGTTGCTTCCTTACACAAACCCTCCATGGGCAGCGTTCCTTATCACACACAAGCGTGTAATGTGGCGCTCCACATATGAATGCAATACCCTGTAAGGCCTCTTTCATATCACTGCAAAAGCCTGCAACCACCTCTTCAAAGCAGGGAGGTCATTGAACACCCTCCCCTCCTCAATTACCATGTTAGGACCGGCCTCAGGAGCTTCTAGGAGCTCATCATCACATCCTTCTGCAAATGCCAGATCAGAATGAGCAAGATCACTAAACTCATGAACTCTAGGATCACGGCGGTCGGGAAAGATACGTCTCATCATCTCAACATCACTCTCCGTCAGCTCTCCAACAGCACGATCATCATCAGAATCAAGAGCCCTAGCCATCTCATATGGCTCCGAATCATTCATAATTTCAACATCATTGGAGCCACAAAATCCATCTGAAAAGTGCACTTGCGCAGCAACATGGGGCACATCGATATTCTCAGGAATGTCTCCTGCAACGTCATTACAGAAATGAGGAAAGAATGAAAAAAATACCATGATTCTGATGAGCTCCCAAAAACCATGCGGTTAAGACACTTACTCGGATGATTCTGTGTCAAAGGGATCTCATAAGGAGGATCTGCCACGAAAACATGAGTATGACAACCATCTCCAAATAACGCATTGGGGGCAGATTGAGCATCGAGAACCGTGAAAGGCTTAATCTGCACATGCGTGTAAGGTTCGAAGCAGGAGGGTCGATGTGTGCCGGATGATCCATTCTTTGGGTAAACCCATGAGGGATTGGATCAACTAACTAACACCCGACGAACAACCACGTCCAAACATTGCAGCTAGCTCTTCATAGCCGATCTCACATAGTTGTCCCACTGATCCGCACAACCAATTGAGATCATTCGACTGAAGATGTTCGGAGGACAACCTAGGTGCAGTACACCATCAACTGCAATGTCATCATCTCCAA
Organism: Miscanthus lutarioriparius; assembly: GCA_904845875.1. Classification (NCBI taxonomy): domain Eukaryota; kingdom Viridiplantae; phylum Streptophyta; class Magnoliopsida; order Poales; family Poaceae; genus Miscanthus; species Miscanthus lutarioriparius. The sequence continues at coordinate 4,940,120 of CAJGYO010000012.1, forward strand.
AGCAATGCAGCTCCTCCCGAGCCCTTGCAACCATATCACTAAATGAAGGTCTATCATTGAATAGCACAGGCACGCTTTGCATGTTAAGAAACTCAACATATCCATAACGATCGCTTTCAACCGTGCCTCCATGATATATGGTCACTAGGTTGTCCATCTATTTAAAAAACGTGTGAAACACATGTCCTTTAGTCCAAATTATACGATAGATAGTACCTAACAAGTACTTTCTAACTACAAACTAAGTAATCATGATCATAACTACGTATATATTTATAGTGTACTCACTAAATAGCAAGATCATATGTAGTTAACTACAAATATAACTACATATCTAAGTAGCTATCTAACTATATCTATTTATCAATGTATCTATGTTTCTATCTATATACTATATATATATATATATAACTAAATCAACTAACAAAGTCATCACAATATAACTAGTCAATAACATACACCAACTAAATAGGTACATTGCATATTCATATTTTATACCTTTCCGAATCGACGGACGATGGGTGTAGGTCAAGGCGAATATCCGGGGACTGCGGTGGCGCTGCCAACGACAGAGGTGCGCCTGGGCGTCGTCGGTGGGTGGTGGCAGCGGCGCTCATGCTCTTGAGACCGGCTCGGCGGCCATGGGAGGAGGCGAGGCGAGGCGAGGACAATGGTGGGCGTCGGCAAAAGGCGGGGCGAGGCCGAGGCAGGCGGTGGAGACAAAGGCTACGACGACGCGGTGGAGGCATGGCGGCTCAAGGCCGCAGCCCAACCAACAGCCAACAAGTGCGAGGCACTGCGGCTGTGGCGCAGCGCGGGCTCGGCGAGGAGAGGGAGCAGAGGCCTTGGGGCGGGCCGGCCGGAGCAAGCAGCTGGCTCAGACGGGCCGGCCTTGGCGCTGGCTTCAGGCGGCGCGCGCTGGCTTTCAGGTGAGGAGAGCGGAGGCGGTGGCGCTGGCTCGGCCGCTTGGGCAGCAGCCAGCTCGGACAAGACCAGGCTGGTGCTGGGCTCAGCAGCAGCAGCGCGGTGGCAAGTGGCGTGTGTGGCTGTGTGTGGCGGCAGCATGGCGCGCTGGGCGTGGCACGCGGGCAGGCTGCTTGCAGCTGTGGCAGGCTGTGTGAGCGCCGACGGCTGGTGGTGGCGGGCGCGCTGTGTGACGAGGCGGCGCATGGTGGTGCTGGCAGGCGGGTGTCAGTGCATGCGTATGTATGACATGCGCTGGCGACGCGGCGACGCTGTCTTGCGGCGCTTGGGCGGCGGCGGCGGGCTAGAAGCAACTAGAGGAGGAAGAAGGCCGGCCGGGTAGATATTTAGGCCGAGCTCGGCGCCAGAGTGAGTGGCGCCGAGCCCCTTGCAGGCCGTTTGCCCGTGGCCAGGAGCTCGGCGCCAGTCACCGTGGCGCCGAGCTCGGCGCCACTCACTCTGGCGCCGAGCCAAGGGTCCATTTCTGTAATTCTTTCCGCCAGGGGTCTATTTGAGAGAAACTTTCGAAAAAAGGGCCAAAAAGTAAAAAATTTGGGGTCGTTTTTGTCGTTCGTCCATGCGTACCCGTACGGGATAAGTGCATGCGCCGGTGCGTGTGATAGGAGGCTAGCTAAAGTTGTGTTGTGCTGATCCACTGCATTGCATTTGCGGTGACAGTACCGTACGTGTGTGTCCTGATACAAATCCAAGAGCCGTGCCGTGGGTTAGCAGTCGTCCCTGAAAGCTCCATGCAGGGGGGAACATCATCCATCCATGCACCATGACGTACGCAACCGTTAACAACGGGTTTATATTTATATAGAGAGATAAGTAGTATATATTTAAATGGTACGCGTGTAGCACTCAAATTCGCTCCGTGTGTATACACGATACCTGAGGACGGACGACCGGAGCACAAGTAGTGGGTGACCTTTTTAACAGATCGACCGAGTTTGTCTTTTGGGACGAAAGCGCAGTGCAACCTGAGAACGACACGAACGGTCAGGAATCACTACATACCCCGTAGCATTATTGTACCATATCAGTGTCAGGCTATTCGGGGTTCACTCTCCGTACCAGTCGCCCCCTCTTCACGGGTCTCGGCTTCGACTACTTGCTGTACGAACAAGTAGAAAATACACGTATATATACGCACTCACTGGCACTGGTCCAAACTCCAAGGGCGGCAGGAGGAGTTGACATATGTATGCATTCTCGATCGGGGGATATTTTGATTACGTAGGTCGTAGGATCAACTGTTTCCCGGCCTGCCTGTGCATGACAAAAGTCGCAGCCGCCTTGTATGAAAAACTAACGGATTGCGTTCATGCGTCACTCTCGCAGTCTCACTTGACGCTGAAAGGTTGAAATTAAACCCCGCATGACTTATAGTCGAGTAGTGACAAAAATATTTATAGCTTTGGCTAATTTTCTCTCATATATATCTTTCCTTTTTAGCTATTATTCTCATCGTACTCTCTATGCCTTGTAATACAGTGCAGTTTAGAGATTTTAGGACATATTAACATAAACATAAGAAGTATGTGTCCTCACTTTATTTCTTAATTAACGCTGCCATCAACATGATTAATGGTGATTGGTAGTTGATAAATGACAAGTAAACAATATAATACCTACTAAATTTATGCAATTATTTAATGCAAAATTGTTTTGTCCCTCCTAGAATCCCTTATATTTTGCTACACTTTTTGAATGCTTGAATGCGCTATATTACAGGATGGAGCGAGTATATTTTTAGCACGCTCCTTCCCGCCCGCCTATTTCTGATGATTTAACTTTTCTTTACCTACCTAATTTGCTGATCCAACACCATTATAGTTATGGGGAAACTGTTGTTTTCAGGGTAAAGAAACATTTTAGATCCAGTGTGGGGGATATACCCCCGGTATCCATAAGATAAGACATGTGCCGCACCATCAGAGGTGGCCCAGCCCATAAGATTAAGGCATGCGGCGCACGGCACTGGTCGGCGTGCACCGTAAGGCTACAATAAGATATTGTATAATAATAAATAGGATATTTTCCTTGTAACCCTACCCCTCCAGAGCATATAAGGAGGAGCAGGGGTCCCCTAGTCGACATCCCGATACGGATCCTAGGCTTAGCCTAAGGCATCTAAACAGACGCAATATCATACGATAGCCAATACAAACCGACGGACCACAGGAGCAGGGTATTACGTCGTGCCGACGGCCCGAACCTGTCTAACTCTTGTGCCTCTGTTGCCTTCTTGTTCTTGATTACGCGCACCTCTGTCGATCAATCTATCTTCATGAGATACCCCTCGGAGGACTGCCGATGATATTCTGTCGACATCCAGATTCTCTCTAGAAATGTTTATCTGTTGAATCCACTTCGTGAACCCGTTTGGCTAACTCTGCATTCTCGAAACTAGAACTAGAATCACGTTTCTCTACACTAGTAAAAAAAGGAGAATTAGTTCTAAATGATTCTTTTTGGAATGTTTCTCTATTTGTGGCGTTTGGCAGCGTTTCTTGTGATTCTACTGAGAATCTAAATCATATCGTTTCTCGCTACCAAACGCACCCCTCAATGTTTTATTTCTAATTCAACCTTTGTAACTTCTCGAGTAACTTTTTTAATGAATCGACCTTTTATGTGAAACTTATTGTGATTCAATGTTATTCAACCTTTTCTTCTTTGGTCAGCATTTTTTTCATATTTTTCAAATTGTATTTTTTGCGTGACTGATTTAATAGGAACTACTGACCAAAATTCCAAGACCGATGCATTGAGCTGGGGAAAAATACCAAATATAGGTCCTGTTTGGTAGAGTGATTTGAAAAAATGCTTCTTAGAGAAGCTATATTTGTATACAAATAGAGAAAAGGCATGATTAAAATTAAGTTAATCATGCAATATATTTTTTATAATAAATTTATTTGAAGACATAAATGTGGATGATACTTTTTTTTATAAACCTAGTTAATATTAAAATTTTGATTAGATTCAAATCTAGAATTGTACTGTTTTTTTTCCTTACGGAGAGAGTAGATGCCATCTTGCATCGCATGCATATGTTGTCAAGTTGACTGGGTCTCCTGCATACCCTCCATCTGTTCATCAGTTTATTAGGAAACCACTGTGCAAGGGAAAAAAAAAACTGCCACTGAATCATCGTCGCCGTCACCGTTATTGTCGTGCTCGTCAAGTACTCCAACAACCAGTATATGAAGCATGTTTTGCGTTGTTGGCTTGCCTCCACATAATATATTTTATATATAATGCGCTCATTCGTCACTTCTTCCTCTCTCTCGCGACTCCGCTGTCGCCGCCGCTGCGTCTTAGCAGGATGTCTTAGCAGGATGTATTTTCAACTCGCGTTCAACGTCTCTGAGCTAAAAATAACTCAACGAAATGTTGCACTTGTGGCTTGCTGGTGTGCCTTGCGGCCTTGCCTTGCTCAATAATGACGACCGATGCTTTCAGCTTTTGAACATTTTGGCGCCGATTTTCGGATTGCTTTTGGCATCAATTATTTTGGATTGATGCGTGGTTTGATTAGCATATTAAATGAAATTAAATATTTTGCAAAACACGGTGCTCAGTGAAAGTCAAGGCAGTTGTAAATAATTTCTATCGATCATTTGAAATTAGAATATTTTTTTGAAACACATTTGGATGAATGTGTCATTACATACAGGAAGAAAAAAAAACACATGTTTGTCTTCTTTCAACACCGCCTGTTTAGTTCATTATTATTTTCGCAATGCAAATATTCATTTGACTCGCAAGTCTCAAGCACCAGCGCACGCCATGGTGGCCCCATCTAGAATTTGTCCTCACATCTTTCATAGGTCACCGCAACATTTTGTTGTTTGGTTTCGAACAATTATATCTTCTAAACTGCTTATCTAATTAACGATCCGTTTCCACCGTTATGTTTGTCTTGATTAAATCTGAAAGTTAAGACCCATATTGACTATGTTTTGAATCTTAAAAAATAGTGACATGTTGGGCCCACATTTCATATGCCCACGAATCTTTGTATAAAAATATAGTCAATATTGGTCTTATTTTGTAGATAAAATCAATACAAATAATGTGATGCAAACGAAATGAAAATTAGTTATGTGGTTTAGGAAATAATATCGCCTAAAGCTTTTGTTTTTTAGGTTAGGGTTAGGGTTAGTTTAGTTTGATTTTGTTTTTTAGTTAGTTTAGTTTAGTTTAGTTAGATTACTTAGTATATGTAGTTAATTTAGTTTAGTTAGATTAGTTAGTTTAGTTTTAGTTGTAGATTAGTTTTACGTAGATTAGGGTTAGTTTTAGTTGTAGATTAGTTTTTTGTTAGATTTTTAGGGTTAGTTATTTTTAGTTAGGTTCTATGGTTCAATTTATTTAGGATTATGGTTTAGTTTCGGATAATTCTTTTGGATTACGGGTAGTTTAGTTAGTAGTTTGATGTTAGGGTTAGTTTTCTTATAGTTTATTTTGTATAGTTAGAGTTGGTTCGCATGGTACTTCTTTTAACTGACTCGATGCTTTGCACGATGCGGCCAGGAATGTCGACTGATTTAGACCCTTTCAAAATTTACCATGGTAACGGTGAAATCAGATATAGGGACAGCGGCGTGTTTGGTTCACTTCCCGACTTAGGCTAGCTTCAGATCGACCAACCAGCCCCCTTTGGCCGGTGGCGCATGCAAGGGGTGGTTGTTTGGTTGGTCGGCTCCCCAGCACTGGTCACATGCACCAAAGTGTTTGGTTTCTGAACTCGCATCGGATTCAAATCAAGAGGATGCAGGAACCATGTTTGGTTGCCTGCATAGAAGCTGGTGGAGTTACCACTTTGATGTAGTGGTAAGGTTACCACCAGCAAGTCCAAAGTTTGCTACAACACTTTGTTTGCAATGAATATTACATCATTTTGGAAAGCTAAATTAAAATTACTAAAGCCCGGACTAATATTATTACACCCTCCACTAAAAATTACATCATTTTGCTACAACACTTTGTTTGCAATGAATATTACATCCTTCTTTGCAATGCATACCGCATGCTCCACTACGAACACGCCATCGGCTTCATTTTTTCTTCAGCTTTTAGACCATGGAATGACAAACAAAAAATTAAAGTTCATCAATGACATAAGGCATGTGCTCAGTATAATTGGCATAAGGTATGTGCTCAGTATATATAAAAAAACCTCATCATTGGCACAAGGCATGTGCTTAGTTTTAAAAAAACGTCATCATTGGCATTAGACAAAAGCTCATATTGAAATGGTCACATCATTGGCAAACAAGATCAGATTAGTTCTCAGATCATCAAGTTCACATCAATGTCAACACAGGCAAAAAGAGATGCACCAGCTAGGTAAAGAATGCAGGCTCATGTATAAGAAAACAAGCATCCAGGCAATGGACATGTGCTCAGATATAAGAAAACAAACATCACAGGCAATAGACATGTGCTCAGATATAAGAAAACAAGCATCACAGGCAATGGACATGTGCTCAGATATAAGAAAACAAACATCACAGGCAATAAGGCAAGTGCTCAGAATGAAATTGTGCAAATCACAGGCACAGGCTGGTGCCCATATCAAGTTCAGAACCACAAGGTTCACACCATTGGCAATGGACTCATGGTCAGATTGCCACCACTAGGTTGATCTAGGTTGTAGGTGTAGGGTTATCTAAGACACTAACTATATGTTAGTGTTAGTAAGTAAGCTATGCAGGATCAGATCAACTGCACAAAAGAGAAGGTCAACCCACTACACATCCACCAGCTGTAGTTAGGTATGCACAAAAGAGGCACTGCACAAAAGGATCAACCCCAAGCTGTGAAGCCTTCACATGTAGTAGTGCTTGGCCAAGTAGGTCCTTAGCCACAGCTCACGGTGAGAGTCAGACATCTTGACAAAAGTTGAACCCAAGGCCTTGTTGTCCAGCAGATGGCCATAAGCACACATCGATTGCTTCTTCAAGTGAAGCCCGCACAAACATAACAACACCATACTGACTTGGGTGGGAATCCTCAACCTTGGTCGACCTAATAGCATCAGCAACATCCTTCATCGCCTCGCCATGCAAGTGAATGAACAACATCCTCTTACGCCAAAGATGGATCTCTTCCTCTTGTTACCAACTCCTCCTCACTCTTAGTATCCTCAGAGTCACAGTCTTGCCACTGCTCGGGATCTCGATCTTGATGAGCTCTCAGCACAGTCAGATGGTGTGCCAAGTGGCTCATTGGAGCCCATAGCCCACTTGCCTGTTGCCCGACCATTAGCAAAGATGACCATCATCTGCTTGTAGTGTTGTATGGGCTTGTTGAGCAGTGGAGCATCATTGGGGTGGTCCTGCATAATGAACTGTCCCTTGTTAGCCATAATGACAAAATGTTTCAAAGAGTCATCTAACAAATCAAGTTGTAGTATCACAGGTTCTTGCTCACCTTGGTATGACCATTGTAGTGTTCCTCCTCAAGAACAATCATGCAGTTGTCCTCATCCCACTGAGCTCCACTAAGGTCCCTCAGCTTGGACAGTTTCACCCACCTCTGCCTCCACTTCCTCAGGTGGTTGTACACCTAGGTACCACTAACTTCATGACCACAGAACTCTTGTAGGGCCTTTGCCACCTTGTTCAGGTGCACTTCTTTGAAGCCCTTATCAGTCCTCACTCCAGTGGTAATGAGCTGGCACATCTGCTTCAGCACAAAGGCAGACATGGGCTCAGTCCACCTCAGAGAGGTCTCTCTCACGAGCAGTTCTGTGATCTTTGGTATGAAACCACCACATCATCCCCAAAGAACCACATTGTCACCACCAAAAGACCACCATCCGATCCAGGAACACAAGCTCATCAAGCCACCATCATCTCCTCACCATAGCCTAATTCATCATTGCACATGCCCAGAGCCTCAAAGACAGTGTTTTGTATCATAGAAAAAAACATCATTGCACATGCCCAAAGCCTCGAGATCAAGTGTAGTATCACGTAAAAAATATCATTGCACATTGCCCAAAGCCTCGAGATCAAGTGTAGTATCACGAGAAAAAACATCATTGCACATGCCCAAAGCCTCAGATCAAGTGTAGTATCACAGAAAAAAACATCATTGCTATTGCCCAAAGTATCAGATCAAGTGTAGTATCACAGAAAAAAACATCATTGCACATGCCCAAAGCCTCAGATCAAGTGTAGTATCACAGAAAAAAACATCATTGCTATTGCCCAAAGTATCAGATCAAGTGTAGTATCACAGAAAAAAACATCATTGCACATGCCCAAAGTCTCAGATCAAGTGTAGTATCACGGGAAAAAACATCATTGCTATTGCCCAAAGTCTCAGATCAAGTGTAGTATCACAGAAAAAAACATCATTGCACATGCCCAAAGTCTCAGATCAAGTGTAGTATCACAGAAAAAAACATCATTGCTATTGCCCAAAGTCTCAGATCAAGTGTAGTATCACAGAAAAAAATATCATTGCACATGCCCAAAGCCTCGAGATCAAGTGTAATATCACGAGAAAAAAAACATCATTGCTATTGCCCAAGTCTCAGATCAAGTGTAGTATCACAGAACAAGAACATCATTGCTATTGCCTAAAGTCTCAGATCAAGTGTAGTATCATAGAAAAAAAAACATCATTGCTATTGCCCAAAGTCTCAGATCAAGTGTAGTATCACAGAAAAAAAAACATCATTGGTATTGCCCAAAGTATCAGATCAAGTGTAGTATCACAGAAAAAATATCACAGAATAAATTACAGGCAACTTAATGATACATAATAGAACTCTAGATTCTAGAAAGACCCCCAATTAGCCCACATGTGATTAGCCCATTCATCCCTCTGAAGTGCCCAGGCAGCATTGTCATCCATATGAGCAGGATGGGGCTGACTATTTGTGTCATTTGGTACCCAAGAGAACTCTTCTGGAATAACCTCATCAACCCCAAAACTAAGGATCCAGTTATGCATTATACAACATGCAAGCACAAGCTTGATTTGTGTCCTCAAGCGATGAAATGGTTTGTTGGTGTCAATGATGCGAAAACGATTCTTCAGAGCCCCAAATGCCCTTTCTACAGTTACTCTCAAACTAGAGTGCCTCAAATTATACAACTCTTTTGGGTTGGTTGGGTAGTTCCTATTCCCATATTCTTTAAGATGGTACCTACAACCTCGATAAGGAGGAAGAAATCCAGGCCGACAAGCATATCCAGCATCTACTAAGAAGAATTTGCCTAAAACAAATGTGGAGTTCAATTAGATTCATCATTTTGCGATTACATTTGCTTCTTATTATCACAGATTGATTTAATTACTGGTGGAACCCTCAACCCATCCTCTCTCTCAGTAATGCATCAGCAAGAATTGTGGCATCATGAGTGATCCCTCCCAACCACCAAAGACATAGGTAAATTTCAAGTCAAAGCTAATCTGCTTGCTAGCACATTTTGTGTGGGGGCATTCTTTCTACCCCTAAATGCAGCTTGCATCTTGGTGGAACTTTGGCAAATACATGAGTCCCATCAATGGCCCCAATGCAGTCCTACATGGCATCCAAAATTGCATAGTAAATTGACATGAGCTAATGCAACAATATCCTAGCAGACTATATGATGTGTTTTTTACCTTAAAGTAAGGATACCATCTATGGCTGTTGCTAATCTTCTTGGTGTCTCATTGCTTGGAGGTCTAATCATCTCTTGTCTAAGCTCACCAATAGCATACAACACATCTTTAAAATGGCGGTGGGACTGTCTCTATAGACCTTCTCCAGCTTTTGCTTTACAACTCTAAATCGTTGGTTATGACCAACAATATGGAGAAACATTGCAACTTGCTCTTCAACACAAGAATTTATGTTGCTGACAAGTAGCTTCTTCTCCCTAAGCAAGTTGCACAAACTAAAAAGGGTGCCCTTCTCATTCTAAGCATGTTCACACACTCTATATCATTGTAGTTGTAAATTAAGTTCAAGTTCCTTTGGCGCTCCTCATCCCTAATGCTCATTGGACCATAACGATCCGAGGGCTACTGACTGTAGCATTCTAAGTCTAGCAAACAGCAGGGCATACATAGCGGTGATAAGAGCAAAGAAAGACGAGCAAAAAGAATGCGTCTCTTCTCTTCCAAGTCCATCTAGAAAAATGAATGGAATTTAAGGACAAATGCTCGTAATGACAATGTCATCATCATGGACTTGGACAAAAGCTTAGAAAAAGGATTCATCATATACTAGAACATGCTAAAAATAAGACTTTCATCATCACAGACTAGGGCAATAGCTCGGGAAAAAAAAAAAGGCATCATCATAGACTAAGGCAATAGCTCGGGACAAAAGGAATCATCACAGACTTGGACAATAGCTCGAGACAAAATGGCAACTTCATATACTTGCTCATAATCTCACAAAGTAGGACATGCATCCGAATCCAAGAACGCATGACTCACTATCGCATGCAGTACAGATTAGGGGGGGAGGCGAGAGGGGAGTAGATATACAAAATACCCACGTCAACAAGCAAAGAAGACCAAAAAAAAGCCCAACCTTATAGGTGAGGGAGCTCAGATCTGCAAGCACACAAGTAAAGAAAAGAGGATTAGCAAACACAAAATAGGATTTTTACTTGAAAAAACAAGAAAACAAAATGAGACCTAAGAACAAGGATCCATACATAATAATTACCAAGAAATCAGATCTGGTGTGTACTGCAATGAGATCAACAAACAATGGTGACCTAGGGTTTCAAATCGCACAGAAAAATGGAGAAAGAGGAGGGAAAAAACTCACTTGCTTCGAGAGGACGCAAATCCACGGCACCTGCAACAAATCGAGATATGGGGTAGGCATTAGGAGGCCACGAATCCATCAAGAACACCGAGGGGAGGAGGAAGAGGAGGTGGAGCTTACCGGCGGCGTAGACGGGGAGCGACAAGAAGAAGAGAGGGAGGCGGCGGGAGGGAAGATATATAGGCGGTGAATGGCGGGAACGGGGGAGGTAACCCTAGGATCTTCGCGCCATCTCCCCGCGCACCGAATCGCCAGGCGCACGAGCTCGCGGGAGCACGGAGCGAGCCAGGATGAAGAAAAACGGCCGATTTGGGCGTTCCTCGCGAGCCAGGCCAGGAGAGGGCTTTTGCACGAGCGGAGCCTGGGTCGGGAGGGTGGCCAGGGAACCAAACATGAGCAGGCTGCATCCGGAGAGCCTGGTTTACCCTTATGCGGGCAACCAAACACGCCCTAAAAATACGGCACCTGCAGCGGAACGTCCAATCGAAACCCACGACCGTGCAGCATCAGATCCGTGGCGATTCTCGCCGCGTGGAGTTCAGAGCTGAACCAAAAGGCTCTGCATTGGGATTGGGGACATGACATGTTCCTCCAATCAACATCATCCTGTGCTCGTACCTTGAAGGCCAAGGTTCTCCCTTCCCTTCTCCGTCGTCAAAAAAGCCAGGAGGCGCTGCATTCACTCGACGATTCTAGACTTCAGTGCGCACTGACGAGCCTATGCTACTGGTTCTTGGACTGTTTTTAGAATTTAGAAAAAAAGAAGAAGAAAAATCAAATGTCCACTATTCTTGCACAGGCAAGCTGCAACCACTCATCTCTAGAAGAATATAGATTTGCAAGAGTGGTCAAGCCATGACTGCTTGATCAAATAAATGAAAGATGGAGTCCACTTATACCGTTCGCAAAATTATATGGTTCTTGAGATGAATAGTCAACCATATTGACTAGCTCTATGATATAATGTTCCTTCGATCAAATAACATGGTCACATTTGATTTTTGCATAGCCTTTGATGCATATATATTTGAGCACTAATGTCAAAATTTGGCAATGAATGGAGGAAGAGATGGGACTTTAGGCCGTGCATTTTTAGAGCCGCCTATGGCACAACACGATAGATTTTGGGTTGTGCTATCCACTATGTCAAGGATCTCGATACAATGAGTGATGCTATACTTGAGTACTTCACCCACATCTTGGATTGTAACTAGGCCAGCGAGGCACGAAAGGTCGCCTGTTATTGGAATATCAATCGATGCTAGCTTGCCATCTATAGAATCTAGCGTAACAACTAGGGAACACGAAAATATGTCTTTTATCCTTGGAATATGCAGACATTAGCTATAAAAAGGTAGACGAGGCACAAAAGGCCGCCTGTTATTGGAATATCAATCGATGCTAGCTTGCCATCTATAGAATCTAGTGTAACAACTAGGGAACACGAAAGTATGTCTTTTATCCTTGGAATATGCAGACATTAGCTATAAAAGGTAGATGCTAGTTGAAGACATATTTATCCACGACATCTTTTATGAAAAGTCGATGGGCTCATGAGTAAATCTTCCAACCCTATGCTTGGGGTCTCTCCGGTCATAAATTAAAGGCTCATCCTTGGACACATACTTGGGGTCTACGATCTTGCATCCGTCCATCCGTTAAATCATGGGGTATCCTTATAGCTGAATCATGAGGCAACAACGCCTGCGAGGAGATTTCAACGGTAGTCCCAGCATGATCTTGGGCTTTCGATAAGTTTTCAATAAAGCCGGTGAAATGCTTTTAATCCCAAAAAAAAACCTGGTAGTGCGTTCGTTCGTTCGTCAGAACATACTTTCTGATCTGGTGGTCTCTCCGATCAGCACGCCGGTTCTTGCCAGGATCAGGTGTTTGCATGCGACTTCGCGGCAGAAGAACCGCGATGTGCGCGGCTGGGCTTTCTGTCGTCTTCTTTTCAGCGCGAGAGAATGCTTCAAAAGGCTTTTATTTTTTCGGCTTTTGGAAAGCCGGCACGGCACCTGCAGCAGCACGTGGAGCGGAGAAGTGGAGTTGAGGGACGGCTTGTGTCCATTCGTCCGCGGTGCCTAGCCGCCGGTGGCCCGCCGGTGCTTACTTCAGCCGGGCCGGGCTGACTGGGTGAGCGAGAGTGCCAGACTTTTGCATTGGGACGTGATGACATCTTGGTCCTGTTCTTACGAGTACTCTACCTTGCAGGCCAAGGATATGCATTCACGCGGGCACGCGGCCACTCCAGTGTGCACTGACCAAACCAAAGCTTCTGGTTCTTGGACTGATTCAAATGTCCATTATTCTTCTTCCATGGGCAAAGCTGGAACCACTCGTCTCTATAAAAAAAACTCGATCTGGATTTGCCAGAGTGGTCAAGCGATGACATGATGCGTCAACTGCCTAGTCAAACGAAAGCTGGAGTACGTCCACTGCATACCCGTACGGGATAAGTGCGCCGGTGCGTGTGATAGCTAGGCTAGCTAAAGCTGTGTTGTGCTGATCCACTGCATTGCGTTTGCGGTGACAGTACCGTACGTGTGTGTCCTGATACAAATCCAAGAGCCGTGCCGTGGGTTAGCAGTCGTCCCTGAAAGCTCCATGCAGGGGGGAACAGCATCCATCCATCCACCATGACGTACGCAACGTTAACAACGGGTTTATACTTATGTAGTATATATTTAAATGGTACGTAGCACTCAAATTCGCTCCGTGTCGTGTGTATACACGATACCTGAGGACGACGGACCGGAGCACAAGTAGTAGTGGGTGGCCTTTTTAACAGATCGACCGAGTTTGTCTTTTGGGATGAAAGCGCAGTGCGACCTGAGAACGACACGAACGGTCAGGAATCACTACATACCCCGTAGCATTATTGTACCATATCAGTGTCAGGCTATTCGGGGTTCACTCTCCGTACCAGTCGCCCCCTCTTCACGGGTCTCGGCTTCGACTACTTGCTGTACGAACAAGTAGAAAATACACGTATATATACGCACGCACTGGCACTGGTCCAAACTCCAAGGGCGGCAGGAGGAGTTGACATATGTATGCATTCTCGATCGGGGGATATTTTGTTTACGTAGGTCGTAGGATCAACTGTTTCCCGGCCTGCCTGTGCATGACAAAAGTCGCAGCCGCCTTGTATGAAAAACTAACGGATTGCGTTCATGCGTCACTCTCGCGCGCAGTCTCACTTGACGCTGAAAGGTTGAAATTAAACCCCGCACGACTTATAGTCGAGTAGTGACAAAAAATATTTATAGCTTTGGCTAATTTTCTCTCATATATATCTTTCCTTTTTAGCTATTATTCTCATCGTACTCTCTATGCCTTGTAATACAGTGCAGTTTAGAGATTTTAGGACATATTAACATAAACATAAGAAGTATGCGTCCTCACTTTATTTCTTAATTAACACTGCCATCAACATGATTAATGGTGATTGGTAGTTGATAAATGGCAAGTAAACAACATAATACCTACTAAATTTATGCAATTATTTAATGCAAAATTGTTTTGTCCCTCCTAGAATCCCTTATATTTTGCTACACTTTTTGAATGCTTGAATGCGCTATATTACAGGATGGAGCGAGTATATTTTTAGCACGCTCCTTCCCGCCCGCCTATTTTTGATGATTTAACTTTTCTTTACCTACCGAATTTGCTGATCCAACACCATTATAGTTATGGGGAAACTGTTGTTTTCAGGGTGAAGAAACATTTTAGATCCAGTGTGGGGGATATACCCCCCGATATCCATAAGACAAGACATGGGCCGCACCATCAGAGGTGGCCCAGCCCACAAGATTAAGGCATGCGGTGCACGGCACTGGTCGGCGTGCACCGCAAGGCTACAATAAGATATTGTATAATAATAAATAGGATATTTTCCTTGTAACCCTACCCCTCCAGAGCATATAAGGAGGGGCAGAGGTCCCCTAGTCGACATCCCGATACGGATCCTAGGCTTAGCCTAAGGCATCTAAACACACGCAATATCATACGATAGCCAATACAAACCGACGGACCACAGGAGCAGGGTATTACGTCGTGCCGACGGCCCGAACCTATCTAACTCTTGTGTCTCTGTTGCCTTTTTGTTCTTGATTACGCGCACCTCTGTCGATCAATCTATCTTCGTGGGATACCCCTCGGAGGACTACCGACGATATTCTGTCGACATCCAGATTCTCTCTATAAATGTTTATCTGTTGAATCCACTTCATGAACCCGTTTGGCTAACTCTGCATTCTCGAAACTAGAACTAGAATCACGTTTCTCTAGACTAGTAAAAAAAGGAGAATTAGTTCTAAATGATTCTTTTTGGAATGTTTCTCTATTTGTGGCGTTTGGCAGCGTTTCTTGTGATTCTACTGAGAATCTAAATCATATCGTTTCTCGCTACCAAACGCACCCCTCAATGTTTTATCTCTAATTCAACCTTTGTAACTTCTCGAGTAACTTTTTTAATGAATCGACCTTTTATGTGAAATTTATTGTGATTCAATGTTATTCAACCTTTTCTTCTTTGGTCAGCATTTTTTTTCATATTTTTCAAATTGTATTTTTTGCGTGACTGATTTAATAGGAACTACTGACCAAAATTCCAAGACCGATGCATTGAGCTGGGGAAAAATACCAAATATAGGTCCTGTTTGGTAGAGTGATTTGAAAAAATGCTTCTTAGAGAAGCTATATTTGTATACAAATAGAGAAAAAGCATGATTAAAATTAAGTTAATCATGCAATATATTTTTTATAATAAATTTATTTGAAGACATAAATGTGGATGATACTTTTTTTATAAACCTAGTTAATATTAAAAATTTGATTAGATTCAAATCTAGAATTGTACTGTTTTTTTTCCTTACGGAGAGAGTAGATGCCATCTTGCATCGCATGCATATGTTGTCAAGTTGACTGGGTCTCCTGCATACCCTCCATCTGTTCATCAGTTTATTAGGAAACCACTGTGCAAGGGAAAAAAAAACTGCCACTGAATCATCGTCGCCGTCACCGTTATTGTCGTGCTCGTCAAGTACTCCAACAACCAGTATATGAAGCATGTTTTGCGTTCTTGGCTTGCCTCCACATAATATATTTTATATATAATGCGCTCATTCGTCACTTCTTCCTCTCTCTCACGACTCCGCTGTCGCCGCCGCTGCGTCTTAGCAGGATGTATTTTCAACTCGCGTTCAATGTCTCTGAGCTAAAAAGAACTCAACGAAATGTTGCACTTGTGGCTTGCTGGTGTGCCTTGCGGCCTTGCCTTGCTCAATAATGACGACCGATGCTTTCAGCTTTTGAACATTTTGGCGCCGATTTTCGGATTGCTTTTGGCATCAATTATTTTGGATTGATGTGTGGTTTGATTAGCATATTAAATGAAATTAAATATTTTGCAAAACACGGTGCTCAATGAAAGTCAAGGCTGTTGTAAATAATTTCTATCGATCATTTGAAATTAGAATATTTTTTTGAAACACATTTGGATGAATGTGTCATTACATACAGGAAGAAAAAAAAACACATGTTTGTCTTCTTTCAGCACCGCCTGTTTAGTTCATTATTATTTTCGCAATGCAAATATTCATTTGACTCGCAAGTCTCAAGCACCAGCGCACGCCATGGTGGCCCCATCTAGAATTTGTCCTCACATCTTTCATAGGTCACCGCAACATTTTGTTGTTTGGTTTCGAACAATTATATCTTCTAAACTGCTTATCTAATTAACGATCCGTTTCCACCATTATGTTTGTCTTGATTAAATCTGAAAGTTAAGACCCATATTGACTATGTTTTGAATCTTAAAAAATAGTGACATGTTGGGCCCACATTTCATATGCCCACGAATCTTTGTATAAAAATATAGTCAATATTGGTCTTATTTTGTAGATAAAATCAATACAAATAATGTGATGCAAACGAAATGAAAATTAGTTATGTGGTTTAGGAAATAATATCGCCTAAAGCTTTTGTTTTTTAGGGTTAGGGTTAGGGTTAGTTTAGTTTGATTTTGTTTTTTAGTTAGTTTAGTTTAGTTTAGTTAGATTACTTAGTATATGTAGTTAATTTAGTTTAGTTAGTTTAGTTTTAGTTGTAGATTAGTTTTACGTAGATTAGGGTTAGTTTTAGTTGTAGATTAGTTTTTTGTTAGATTTTTAGGGTTAGTTATTTTTAGTTAGGTTCTATGGTTCAATTTATTTAGGATTATGGTTTAGTTTCGGATAATTCTTTTGGATTACAGGTAGTTTAGTTAGTAGTTTGATGTTAGGGTTAGTTTTCTTATAGTTTATTTTGTATAGTTAGAGTTGGTTCGCATGGTACTTCTTTTAACTGACTCGATGCTTTGCACGATGCGGCCAGGAATGTCGACCGATTTAGACCCTTTCAAAATTTACCATGGTAACGGTGAAATCAGATATGGGGACAGCGGGGTAGACCTTAGAGAGTTCTAGGTGTTTGACACAGAACTGAATTCGCCGCTAGATTATAGCCGGAAACAAGTTTTAGCATGGCTACATGAATACTTGGGTGTTCCGCCCTCCGAGCATTGTTTCAGGATTAGTATGTTGGTGCCTAAACTGCGGGAGAATGGATGGAGGTGGGAGCTGTATGAGGCCAGTAACATGAACAAGTGGCATTTTCTCGTGTCCAAGGCACTCGAGCATCGTTATTGCAACATCATGCTTATTGAGTTTCTAGGATTTTTTTTTAAATAATAGTACTTTAATTATTAATTACAAATATAGCATTCGGATAAAAAGAATCGTAAGAGTAGCAGTTTTGATCGGTGACCTATCGGCAACTGGAGAGCCGACTGGGCCTATCGGCCTCCCAGGAACCGACTAGTCTGGTTCGACAGTCTTGTCGGCCCTCCGACGGCCGACAGGACTTGGACCTGCATATTATTCTGCATTGGTCGTCGTTTGCATGCAGAGCTCGTGTACTGTATTCGTGCCAACTGATGTTTCTTGCGTTGCATATCGATCCGTGAGTCGTATACTGATGTACTGTATGGGTATTGTACAGTGATGTATGTGGCTCAACATTTCATGATTAATGTAATACAAGTACAGTGACAACCAAAGTTGCAGTTTTTTATTTTATATATTGGGCTGAAGCAGGCTGCTGCAAACCTTGTTGGCATGCATGCGCATGCACCAAAATTTTGCAGCTGACGGATGCTTCCTAGTGGCACTTAGCAGATACAAACACCGACACCTAGCATACATGGGCGCCAGCTATATGGCTACAATTAATGCAAAGAACAAAACTTTGTAGCCCGCCCTTGCTTGACCGTTACATGCAAGCATGCATGCTTGTAGCAACTATACACCGACCATAATAACTAGGACTAGGATACACGTACATACGCACGCATAGCACTCGCTCCGGTTCTCTAAAGCAAGTCGTCTTAAGGTTGTCTTAAGTCAAACATTTTAAACTTTGACTACAAATAATTTCTTTTGAGTTGAGTTTAAAAATATGAAAGTGATGTAAGTAGATTCATCTCGAAATATAGTTTCATAAAAGTATATATTGACTATATTTTATAAATATTTTATAGCTAAAAGTAGCGGTCAAAGTCGTTTCTTAAAGACCGTGTCGATGTCCAAAACGACTTGTTTTAGAGAATCGGATGGAGTACGTATATATATACTCCACTACTACCGTGGCCCGCCAGCCGGTACATGGTGGTATAGTACTACTACTACTACAGTGGTCAACGGCCGATAGGGCCCTGTCGGTCCTCGGATGGCCGACGGGCCTAAAATATCTACGGCCTTCTGCCTCTCTCTCGTGACTCCGCTGTCGCCGCCGCTGCGTCTTAGCAGGATGTATTTTCTACTCGTGTTCAACGTCTGCGAGCTAAAAAAAACTCAACGAAATGTTGCACTTGTGGCTTGCTGTTGTGCCTTGTGGCCTTTCCTTGCTCAATAATGACGATCGGTGCTTTCAACTTTTGAACATTTTTGCGTCGATTTTTGGATTGCTTTTGGCACCAATTATTTTGGATTGATGCGTGGCCGACGGGACTTGGACCCACAGGCTTATCGGCCGATGGAGGACCGATGGCCGACAGGACTTGGACCCACAGGCTTATCGGCCGATGGAGGACCGATAGGCTCCTATCGGCCCGAGGCTGGCCGACAGGCCTAAAATATCTACGGCCTTCTCTCTCTCTCTCTCTCTCTCTCTCTCTCTCTCTCTCTCTCTCTCGCAGCCTGCATCTCTCTCGCGACTCCGCCGTCGCCGCCGCTGCGTCTTAGCAGGATGTATTTTCAACTCGCGTTCAACGTCTCTGACCTAAAAAGAACTCAACGAAATGTTGCACTTGTGGCTTGCTGGTGTGCCTTGCGGCCTTGCCTTGCTCAATAATGACGACCGATGCTTTCAGCTTTTGAACACACAGGCTTATCGGCCCATGGACGGCTTATAGGACCTTGTCGGCCTTCGTCTGGCCGACAACACTAAAATATCTACCGTGGGCGTCTTCCTCCATCGCGCGCTCTCTCTCTCGCTCCCTCGCGCACTCTCTCTCTCTCTCTCACCGCTGCGCCATCGCCGCCACCGCTGCTGCTCGCCCGACCAACGCCGGATCTTGTTGCAAGTGGGCGCCGCCGCCGCCTTCCCGTGAGCCCTCGTGGCCGCTGCATTGCTGGCTTTGCCCTTTGCCCCATACTGGGCGATGTGTATGTATTTTTTTTGTAAATTTAGATTTCCCTTTTTAGTTACTTTAGTTAGATTTTATTAGTTTTAGTTGTAGATTAGTTAGATTTGATTAGGGTTAGATTAAATAGTATATTTAGTTTGTAGTTGTAGATTAGAGTTAATTTTAGGGTTAGGGTTAGTTCAGTTTGATTTTGTTTTTTAGTTAGTTTAGTTTAGTTTAGTTAGATTACTTAGTATATGTAGTTAATTTAGTTTAGTTAGATTGGTTAGTTAGTTTAGTTTTAGGGTTAGTTTTAGTTGTATATTAGTTTTAGGTAGATTAGGGTTAGTTTTAGTTGTAGATTAGTTTTTTAGTTAGATTTTTAGGGTTAGTTATTTTTAGTTAGGTTCTATGGTTCGATTTATTTAGGATTATGGTTTAGTTTCAGATAATTCTTTTGGATTAAGGGTAGTTTAGTTAGTAGTTTGATGTTAGGGTTAGTTTTCTTATAGTTTATTTTGTATAGTTAGAGTTGGTTCGCATGGTACTTCTTTTAACTGACTCCATGCTTTGCACGATGCGACCAGGCATGTCGACCGATTTAGACCCTTTCAGAATTTACCATGGCAACGGTGAAATCAGATATGGGGACAGCGGGGTAGACCTTAGCAAGTTTTAGGTGTTTGACACAAAACTGAATTCGTCGTTGGATTATAGCCGAAAACAAGTTTTAGCCTGGCTACATGAATACTTGGGTGTTATGTCCTCCGAGCATTGTTTCATGATTAATATGTTGGTGCCTAAACTGCAGGAGAATGGATAGAGGTGGGAGCTGTATGAGGCCAGTAACATGAACAAGTGGCATTTTCTCGTGTCCAAGGCACTAGAGCGTCGTTATTACAACATCATGCTTATTGAGTTCCTGGAATTTTTTTTAAATAATAGTACTTTGATTATTAATTGCAAATATAGCATTTTGATAAAAAGAAGGGAAAATTAGTTGTGTAGCATCAAAAGGGTACGACCTCCGTAAAATTTCATTGAAAGATTATGGCACCGTAAAATACCGTTGAAAGGTGTCATCGTGAACTTCTACGGTTCTGTTAGTTCTTAAATACCATTGAAACGTTAATTTGACCTAAACCCCGTACGCGAAATGACCAATTTACCCTTGTCTTATCCTATCTGAGATAGGGACGCACGCACCGGTAGAAGGTCGCGCTCGCTTCCGCGTTTCGCCTGTGCAGGCTCCGAGTGCCGCCTCCACCGGCCGCAGTAGGTTGCTCCCCACGTGCAGGAGTGCCGGTGCACGATGACGACGGCTTAGCTCGTTCTCGTTGACCACCAAATGAACACCAGCCATGCAAAAATCGCCGTATCCAATCAGATCTTCCTCCCAAATCCATTACTAGCTAGCCTGTGCTAGTGTACAGTGCGTACTAAAATAATGCTCCTGCTGCCAAGAAACAAGAGGCCAGCGAGCTGGAGAGCCGGCGTGGAGGATCTCTCTATACATGAGAGCAAGATGAGGTGGATGTGAAGACTGTGCCCTACGAGCTCAGCTCGATCGGAGAGCTTTGCACTACGCAGCTCTGACTGCTCCCCATGCGCAGGCCACGCCACCTCTGCCGGCCGCCGCGCGCAAACTGCGCCGCCTCCGTCGCCCACCACGGGCTGCTCCGCTCGCGGAGGTTGCCCTACCTCCGTCACCCGCCGCGGGCCGGGCCCCTCCCGGCGCACAGGCCGCACCGCATCCACCGGCCGCCGTGGGCTGCTCCCTGCGTGCAAGCCGCGCAGCCTCCACCGGCCGCCGTGGGCGGCTCCCCACACGCAGGCAGCGCCCCATCCGCCGGCTACCGCGTGCTGCTTCACACTCCTCGACTGCGTGCAGCGCCGATCGCAACTCTTCCTGCTCCTCCAGTGCATTCACGTTCTTTTAGTTTGAGGGGTATTTTGGACTAGTTAACGGTTCAGCTGCTAAAAACTAACGGAATGGTAGTTCCAGTTCACAGTGGCGCGTTTTAGTGGTATTTTACGGGACCAGAATCTTTCAATAGTATTTTACGGAGACCGACACATTTCGATGCTATGCAACCAATTTTCCCTAAAAAGGATTGTAAGAGTTGTAGGCTGGATTGCCGATAGGTGACCGAGCGGTTTCTATCGGCATTCCAGGAGCTGACTAGTTCACACAGTCATCTTGTCGGCCCTCGGACAGCCGACAGGCCTTGGAACAGCATACTATTCTGCATTGGTCGTCGTTTGCATGCAGAGCTCGTGTACTGTATTCGTGCCAACTGATCACTGCGTACGTACTGGGCCTGATGACCCGGCTGGTGGCATCATAACTTCTACACGGGCCCGGGCGAGTGAGATGGAGAGCTGCGCGTTAACGATCCCTGATTTGCAGCACATGCCTGAACTCCGCGGCGTGCTGGCTGTAAAACCGCGACCTATGATGGATTTCAGCTTTCAGATACATGGATGGTCATTTTTCTGACAAGAAGTTTGCCAAATATCCAATTTGACTTCAAGTTCCTGGTGCGATATCCAAATATCGAATTTGACTTCAATTTCCCGAAAGTTGGAGCAGCCTTGGTGGGCATGCTGCAGGAGGGCTTTGCTTCATCAAGGGTGAAACTGAAAACGCGAAGCGGAAAGGAGGCATGCTGTTTTCTTTACAGACCAACCAGCGAGGAAAAGGGCTGGCTTGTGCTTCTCATGACCCCTGTGCACACCGCACTGCTTTCGATGTCTTTCAACGTAGTGTCGGGGTTCATCGCAACCTTTTGCCACACGAATAGAGAGATTTAATTAACGCAAAAAGGAAAAGGATAACGGAGTGATTAACCAGGACGCATTGACACCACACCCAACGTCTCATGGAAATCACTAGTGCAGCCCTACCCTACGCAGCAACAAGCTTACCAGCCTATCTCAGCAGTCAGCACTGCGGATCTTGAAGAATGCGTTTCTACTCTCCTCCATCGGTCCTTACACGTTTCACTTATCCAGAAGTTAAATTATTTTAAGTTTGCATGAGTTTATAAAAAAATAGTATCAGCATTTTTATCTCTAAATAATTCTTGAACATATATATCACTATTTAATCTATCTAATGATACTTATTACACAACATAAATATTGATATATTTTATATATTTAGTCACCGGCCACCCAGTATCGCCGGAGCAGCTCGCTTTAGAAGGCCACCTCAACCGTCGAGTCGTCGACAAAGGCGATGGCTAGCTCATGTGCTCACCTTGTCGACCGGCCTCGTCAATCCCTCTCGACTTCCGCGCCATCGGTCTAGAGGGCCAGCAAGCAAGAGGTCAAGGCGGGGTGGGCGAGGATGGGCGACGGCCAGCGGCCATGGCGTGCGCGCGAGGACAAGGCTGGCACGAAAAGGCTGGCGGAATTATTGTTTTTCTAATCTAATGATTATAGTAGCGGGTCTTCTTTGCCTTTAGGTCGGACCTCTTTTTTTTCACGATAAAGACTTTTTGCTTAGGGTCACGATAAAGACCGGCTCTGTTGTTTGAGACCGACCTGAACGAGATTATGACCCCTGCTTTTGCAACACTCCGGATGCGAGCAACGCCGTAGCCCGTAGGTGCTAACTTCAGTAATACCCTAGCAGGCCTGCTTTGAATGCAGTAACCAACTAGCAATTACAAGAAAATGAAACACAGCTTTCACGTATATAATATAATATATTCTGACATCACATCATACTATCAGTGAGAATGAAGCTCTGCAATGGTGTTATCCTGATCTCCTATTTAATTGCTGTTTTCACCCTGTCCAAAATACCTTCCTGAAATTGTCATCAGTATATTCAGCATTACAACCTCATCGTCCATCTCAGTCTTGGTGGCAAGGATGGTGGCGCACTTGCGCAGCAAGGACCTCAGTGAGGCACACGTCTCCGCGTCCAAGGGGGTGTGAATGGCAACACAGAGTGCAAAGAGCCACAGGCAGTTATTCCTTGATAGTGTATCCAAGCTTTGAATCATATCAATGTAGTTCCTAAGTGTCGCAGCTCTTGAAACTGCATCCATGTTGCGAATCATTGTCAGGGACGGTTCCTAAGTGTGACAGCCTGTTCGCTTGCTCGTAAACGATCGTAAATTTCCAGCCGGAAACAGTGTTTTTCTCTCACACCAAACCAGCCAGCAGTAAATAATCCACGATACGATACGGCCTCCCGAACAGGCTGTCAGTCTGTGGCTCCGATCTGTTGCCAGGTTTTGTTGAGATTTTTGTCGCACTAGATGCAGATGGTTCATCAGAATTGTCAAGCTCAGAGAGCACCTGAGGAAATTAATAATCTCATATAATTAGTAGATGCTGTGAAGAAGGTAAATATGCAGAAGATGGTAGCTAAATTAAGTCAAGCATTCAAATTGAAAAACCAGTAAGTTCAAGTCATTGCATATAAGAAGAAAGAATCTTTTTGGTGTCATACTGGATTGGAGATTTCTATAAATATGATACTATACCAGGTAACAATAATTTATTAAATGGCAGTCTCAAGAAAAAGAAAAAAAGGCACTGCAAACTAGGGAGTACTCAAGTTCCAAGAGTAACTATAGTATGGTCATACTAGCCCTTGCATCATAGAAATCCTACTGACGGTACAATTGTTGGCTTGATGACGGTACCATTTATTTAATATGCAGACAATACAGATTAAGGCCCTGTTTGTTTTAGCATGCAGATTGTGGATTGCATCTAAGAGCAAACATTCACCATTGTATCATACAAAAAGCAAGCAAACTGTAAAAACAAACATTAGAATAAAACATACTGCTAGTGTGATAAGGCATTCTATCAGTACCATAGCTGTCAGATTTTCAGGATGCACTTTTTTTAACACTTCCCTTCCTAAGAACAAAGGATACCCATTGCCCCATCATGAAAATAAAGTAATTTATGTGACAACAGAACAAACCATACAGTAATAACATACAGAATTATTCCAACATAGGTTATAGATAAGAAAAGAAGTGTTCGTTGCCAAATGAAATAACATATTGAATCATAAGACATGTTTGCAATTGCTCTAGACTTGTGCCACTAAAATTTAAGGGTCAAGTGTCCAACAAAATAGTAAAATATGTCAACAAGTTCTTTTATAAAAAAATGGTATGCCAACAAATTAAGAAGCAATATTACAATCATTAGGGTGTTGTCTTTACGAAGGTAATTATGAGAAATAGAAAACAAAGCTGAAATGTGGTTATAAATATTTGCATCTTTTAAACTACACAAGATAGCTTACCATCCTGGTCTCCGCGAACTGGGTGATAAATGTGTCCTCCCATTGTTTTGATGCACGCAATTCAGGTAAGCACTTTGGTATGTCCGGAATATCTGGCATATAAGGAGTTTGCTCATTTCTAGCTGCACTTGAATATATCTTGGCTACCTTCACTCTAGGAATTTGGTTAGCTTCCCACCTGTAAACCAATGTTTTCATGCCACAGTCAAAGTAATGTTTTCGGGTAAGCCAATTGATGATCACGAGAAGTATATCTAAAAAATAATAGAAAACTGAGGTCCCCAACTTATATATTGTTGGGTTCAGCTTTAGCTTAATAGCTTCACAAAATGAACTGCCGATATTTCTATCTGGTAGGTAGGTTTGGGAGATCCTATTTAGCAAATATAACTAGTCATAGTTTGACATCCTATTTTCTAACCATTAGTTCATTTGGTAAACTTCACCAAAACAAGCTAGTATGGAGAAATCCTAGTAATCAAATATCACTTTACTATAATTCACATTTGTTCATATGTTGAAGTCACAGTGAGTAAACCTAATTGCAAGAGATATTGATATTACTAAGGGCATGTTCGCTTGAACTTATCAGCCGGCTTATCAGTTAGAATCTACAATATTTTTTTTCACAACAAAACAGCTTCAGCAAGCTTATTAGCCGGCTTTAATACCAGCCGAACAGACCAGATGTTTCTTGCGTTGCATATCGATCCGTGAGTCGTATACTGATGTACTATATGGGTATTGTACACTGATGTATGTGGCTCGACATTTCATGATTAATTTAATACAAGTACACCGCAACGGAGTTCTGTGGATACAGAGCCGGGCTCACGCTGTTTAGCTTAGGTGAGTTCACGCCATAAAAAAAATAACACTCCAAGCTAGTATAATAACTGAATTCAAGTGGTCGTTTGCACCAATTTTTCTTAAGTTTTTTACTAAATTTGTCTGGCCTGCCAATGTCCGCCAAGTCTCAATCAAAACAGGTCCTAAATACACTCGGCCCGTTATAAGATCCAACGCCCACAACTGCTACTCCTGTGTGTGTGTGTTGGGCTTGGGCTTGGCCCAATATAAAATTCTCAATAATTCTAAATAAATCTTAAATGTTACCAATCGAGTGTTTCTAGCACTTCTAGCACTCGATTGTTGGGTCAGCCAAAAATAACCAAATCTTCGTTCATAATCTGATGGTCAAACAAATCTTCATTCTGATTTAAATAAACATATAAAACAAAACAAATAGCCAGATTAAATGAACCAAATAAAATTTTCAAAATAATGCAAATAAATAAATAAACAAAACAAGACAGAAATAGTCAAATTATTTCTATGGAAGCCAAATTGAAAGATTTCAAAGGAAAACCAAATAAAACATACAGAAAATCAAAAAGCAAAAAAAAATCAGATAACTGTTCAAGTAATTACGAACAATCAATTCACACCAGTTGAAAATATAACTTAAACCCAAACCAGAACAGTAAAATATGGTTCAATGAGATGTAATCTATATATATTAACTCTAATAAGTCTTGTATAAATTGATAGTAACTATAATATTTTCAACAAACACAACTTCGAAGAAGAAAGGGAAATGGAAGAAAAGGAAAGGAAAGGAAAGGAAAGGAAAAGAAAAGAAAGAAAAGAAAAATTCCTGAGAACAATGGATCTGTCGTGAAGGCCGTGGTGGCGAGCGGCAATCACCAATTTTTCTGTCCGAAAAAAAGAAGAGAGAAGCAAATCCAATGGCCTGGATGGACTGGCCGTCGAATCTTACAAAAGAAAACAATAGAGTGCTGAGAAGTCTTGAAACACTCGAGTATAGTTTAGATTTCCCGTATGAAAACCCTCTACACTTCATGAGTGCTAGTGTAGGAAGAAAGGAAACCAATGCGCCACATCAATGTGGATGGGTTCCCCTATATTCGTATGGGACTTCCCTATATATAATATAAACAATATAGACACAAATAGACACTGATGTTGCTTAATTTAATAATATTTTTTTATCAAGTTTGTGAAAAGGGATTGTTTGGCATGGTTCCACGACACAGCCGCAAGAAGTTGAAGCGAGCCGTTCTAAAGAGGGTCTAAAAGAAGCTTCAGCTTTTTACCGTGGGCTGGTGGCAATAGAACATGAAAATCAGATTGAGCTCCAACAAGTTTTTTTTTTTGAGATATAGATCATTTTTTTTAGATCAGTTTTTTTTTAAAGGAGAACGATCAGTTGCTAAATTGATCCACAGAGGAAACACATAGTAAGGGAATGGGCCAAAATAGCCTGGCAGTACGCACTCGGCCCATTCCAATCCCGTGACGTACTCCACCACGCCCAACTTGCCATGGCGCTGACGTCGCCCCCCTCCGCGTCGGCTCCGGCCTCCGCCGGCGATCGATGGCCGCCGCTGGAGTCTACTCCCGAAGTTTTCAATCAGGTACCCCTCACTCTCCTTCCTCCGACCATCAATTCGATGATCCGCTCGTTCCTCTCTGACCTCTCCGCGGCGTCGGCGCGCGGGCGGCAGTTCATGTGGTCGCTAGGCGTCCCGGAGCACGACGTGGAGTTCCATGATGTGTACGGACTCGACGCCGACGCGTTGGATATTGTTCCCCAGCCTGTGCTCGCCGTTGTTCTCTGCTTCCCCGATCCACCACAGGTGCGCTTGACCTTTCTGTTTTCCCAAATCAGGGAAGCACGTACATTGCCAAATTGAACAAGCTCCAGTAACTCGATTTTGGAGGAGATTAGTCCCCCAATCCTGTAGCCATTCACGAGTATAAATAATTGCTTAGAGGAAACTGTAATTGCAGGACAAGCAAAGGTGAGGCTACACCTGTTGGAGTGCAGTTTCACCAAGCCTCACATTTGATTGTGCTGTATAAGTGTGTATCCCCCAGACGAGGTGACAGTAGTGACTGCTGGTAGTGTTGAGTAATGACCAATGAGTACCTAAACAATTTTTACTATGTTGCATGTGTCTTTAAAAAATATATATATGCTGCATATGTAACCCAACTCATCCAAATATACGAGTGTGGCTCTTTTAATGTGGAATGCACATATAGAAGTTGTTTTTGTATTTATGAGCTTAGTAAGGGAGTTTCAGTTTTTTACTGAGGTGCGCTCTTGTTCCACTGCAGGATGCAAGTTACCCTTCAGAACAACTCTTATTTTCTGGAGAAAAGGTGAACAATTGTGTTCCTTGTAGATGCCATTTTTTCCATTCCTCTTCATATCCCTTTATTGTGCATGGTGTTTCATGCTGCCTTGTGTAACACAGGAAACACAGGACCAGGTTTACTTTATAAAACAGATTGAATCATTGGGAAATGCTTGTGGAACTGTTGCTCTACTCCATGCTGTTGGAAATGTATCTTCAGAAGTCAATTTAGGTAACCTGAAACAATTATATGCAGCACACAGAATTCTGTAAGATGATTGTAATCTTTCTTATTCTCTCCTTGTTCCTGGATTGAATTAACCTATCTGGTCTTTTGTAGTGGAGAATTCATGCTTGGACTTGTTCTTCAAATCAACTTCTAGCATGGACCCATATGAGGTTCTTGTTTGTTTTCTCAAATGCATGCTCATTACCAGGATACCTTGATCAGTCTTGCAGTTTTTTTCCCTTATATGGTTATGCCTCATGCCATGTTTTCCAGCATGCTGTGTGTCTGGAGAAGGATGATGCCATGGCAAGGGCTCACTCACTGGTTGCCAATGCTGGTGTCACAGAGGTACTGGTTTTTCTGCATATGTGAACCGGAATTCAATCTGGAAAACATCGAAGAATAAGAACTGTCGAATGTAGTGCTATGCACTAAATACAGTTAATGATGTTCCACTATATTTTTCTTTAGTTAGTATAGTTTCAAGTTCTGAGCTGAACTGGCTGTGTGCATTGACAGAAAAGTAATCATGAAGCTTAAACTTGTGATTCTACTTTATATAGATAGAATGAAGCATTGTTATGGTTATTGTTTTCTTCAGCTGAAAATAGATAAATAATTTTGTTACAGGCCATACACATGAAATTCATCAGTGTATTTCAACCTGATTTGTCCCCAACTGAAAATAAGGAAAAAATAATAGCCAATTTTTTTTCTGTGATTTATTTTCTCATCATTTTGTCAATTATATCTAACCACAAGACTGGCCTTTGTTTGGCAGCTCAGTGATCTTGTAGAAGAGCACTACATTTGTTTTGTGTCTGTCAATGGTAAGGCGAAGTCTTTGACAGCGGCTTTTCACCATCCATTTCTCTGTTTTTCATGTATTTACACATCAATAAGGAGCTAAATCGGGTTGTAGGAACACTTTATGAGCTTGATGGGATGAAGGATGGACCTATAAAGCACAGATCCTGTTCTTCTATAAGTTTGCTGCAGGTACTGCAAGGTTGAAGTGGTTCCTTTTTTTTTTCTTGTTTTCCACATCCTTTTCCATTTCCTTAAACTGGTTGCTGAAACTGCTGACAGTAAAGCTCAAAGGAAATGGCTGATGCTTATTAGAATTTCCCATTATAATATAGCCTACAATGACCATTTTATTGCACCAGGATGTTGTTCCTGTCATTAAGGCCATCATGTGCAATATCCCTGACTCAATCAACTTCAATCTTATGGTGCTGTCAAGGAAAGAAAAATAATGCTGGTGTTATTCTTTAAGCCGGTAAGCGATGGAATGCAAAAAGCTAGGGTTCAAGGAAGGGGATTAAACAGATGCCTGTTTGTACTGTAGCTGCGATACTGTTGTATACTCCCCATTCTGCATGCACCCTCTTAAAGGTACAATTTCAGACGACATCCAGCCATTTTTCCTTGTTAGCAGCAACATTCAGTCTAATCATAAGTTCAGTGAATGCAAACTGTTTCAATTATCTGCTCGTTTAATTATTTTTTCCTGATGTGTTTGCTATCAGATCTAGTTGATTGCTTGACTACATTCATTTTTAGTCATTGGAAAGTATCTGAAAACTTGTCTCAGATTTGCTTATCAAGCCTGACCAACACCCATCCTTACTCTGGTTCTGCCCCTACAGGTACAAGTTCAGACACAGCTGACGCCTTAGCCTCCAGTAGTTATCTTTTTCTTTTAGTGGGAGCCAATGCAAGTATGCAACGTCCTGCCTACGTGCATGCCTATTACCTAACTAGTACTCCCTCCGTCCTGATGTTCTAGGACTCAAAAATGTCCCAAAAAGCTTGATGTTTTAGCTATTGGACAATAGATTTGGCCATATCAGCTTGAAATTGTGGTTTGCATGCCTCCATATATTCCTTTTAATGAGGGGCTTATTGCTTATTCCTTAATGTAGTCTTTTGTCAAATAACAGCCCAAACTGATCTCGACTAGTGTCAATTAAACATGTTGATTTGCCAGAGAATACTGGAAGTATCCACATTCATTGACACTTAAAGGAGATCAGTTTGATTCTGAGGCGAAATGGTGAATACATCCAAATACCTTTGGACTTTGGTTCACTTGCACAAGATCTAGATGGCGCAAATATCTTATTTGAAGGACTGGCTTGGCGTAAGAGACATAGTACTACTGATATTGCCATCATGCAGCTACAGTTTTAATGGTTGAGTACATGGAACAGGCCAGAATAAAAATTCCTTTATCTACAAAACAGTTGCAACTTTTAAAACGTACCAAGGTGCCGCTGGACTTCACTCACTGTTTTTAAGTAATAGAACCAGCTGGTAATCTGCTATCCAATAGTACAGAGAAATGCTATGTACATCAACTTTTTTCTCCTTTCTTGTTTCTTTTAGCCAATGGCTTTGTTCTCATCCTCCATACAGTATAGTTTCTGGTTAGCCACACTGTTTATAGCAGATATATAAAACAACTCCCACTTGAAGTTATCATGAGAAAAAACAAATACAAGTAGCGTCCCATGCTCTGGTAGCTCACCAGCTTGTCGTCGCCAGGGTGCGTTACTATCGGAAAAGGGCTATTTTGGAAGCTACCGCCGACAGGAGCCGTGGACCAAGCCGGTGAGCCCCTCCTGCCTCCATTCATCTCTGCGGCAGATTCATGCCTGCAACTGTCCAAGACAATTGGATATAAATTACATTATCTGTGATGGAAACCCTGAAATCAAAGACCACTGCAACTGTCCGAGACACTTGGATATAAATTACATTATCTGTGATGGAAACCCTGAAATCAAAACCACGATGATTTCTGTTGTCATGGGAACATGGCTGATGGAAAAGGGGTGTGGATAGATAGGAGCTCTGTCCGTTCAGGAAAGAGTGGTTACAGGATTGCATCAGACCTAGTGGCAGAGGTTTCTTTGCCCTCCTCGTTAGGTGTCGTCTAAGGTGTGGTAGTTTGTGTCGTTGTGTGCTCATATTGTGAGAGGTTTGTTTGTTGGCAAAGTTATCTTAGACTGTCTCTTCTTTCTGGTCGTAATGAGTTCACTTGATTCCACTTGTTGCATTGGCTTGTTTGGTTCTGAATGGGAGCTTTACTAACTGACGTCAAGATTACATTCCTTGGTCACTAATTTAGGACTTAGTTTTGACTTTGGATTTCAAATTATCTTTTATAATAACAAAATTAGCTGATTTAGATGCAAATTTATGGGATATTTTAAATTATCTTTTACAGTGGCAGAGGTTTGTAATTTAGATAAAGATTTATGATGTTATTTTAAATTATCTTTATATGGACATATGTGAGTAATTTTTAAGCAAATTTATGAGACTAGTTTATGTAATTCTCATAACGGCAAAGCTGGATAATTATTTAGGAAACAAAATTATTCAACTGTTGTTATTAGTGATGATGATACCTATAAGATTACTATGAGAACTCTCATTATTTATCTTTTTTCTTAGCGTGTCTTGAATTTGGATGCACTGGATAATACAGGTAGTGTGACAATGCCAATGTGAGCATTATACAGTGATAGTGAGAGCGAATAGGTCTCAGGAAATTGTGATAGATTGATATGGGTACAGGGAGTACAATATATAGGCAAGGATCAGGAAGGGTTTATAGAAACACCCAATCAATGGTGATCCTTAGCTAACCAATAATCATCTACCATAATCCCTAGAGGCAGCCCAGCCGATAGGCTTGGGCGCCAGGCCCATGGCCAGCCCATAAGCCACCTATTCTAACAGATAGGAAGATACTCGTTTCACTTCTCATTATTACCCGTATGTGTACTTCCCTCAGGTACTAATAGATACAAGTTAAATATGTATGATCCTCCCTAATTTAGTATCATTGACGAGAGGAGTTTTTACATTTGCAGCACCTATCTGAGGCAACTGCACTTGATAGTGGGTTGTACCATATAGCATAGAGATCACTCGTGGACGTCTATCGATCCAGCTGAATGACACCCAAAATGCGCTTTAGAGATAACTGTGCACTCTTTTTCTCCAACTAAGAATGCAATTAAGCTGCATGCGCTCTGGTGCAGCAGATCCACCTTTACAGTCATTATTCATCTCTGCCGATCTTGAGGCTCTCAACAAACCTCTTGTAACTGTTCGTGTTGGACAGCAGGAAGTCAAGGAAGTCCTGGAAGCTGCTTCCCCTATACATTTCCGGGTGCTGCTCGCTGATCAGCTCCTTGGCGCAGCGCACCTTCTCATCCATGGAGAGGCCATGGATGCTGGAGATAGAAATCCTCGGCTCGTCAGGATTGAGGATGGCCCGATGGACGAGGGACTTGAGCTGACCATTGCTCAGAACTTCCAGGTTGTCTCCGACGTGGACATGGAGGGCCCCAGAGATAGCGGGGATAGCCGTCCACGTGACGTCGTCATGGTGCATCACTTCAAGCCCCGTGGAGCTCTGCAGAAGGATGGTGATGAAGCCATAGTCGGAATGGGAACCCAGTCCGACGTCGACGTCGTCACCTCGGTGTGCGAATTGTGGATACTTGTTCAGGGCTAGGAACTGCACTCCGTTCTCCAGTTTCTCTTGCATGTATGATGGTCCTAACCCAAGGCCTTGCAGAATAGCTTCCATGATTTGCATCGACACTCTTTGTATTTCAACGGCATACACCCCCATCTTCTTCCTGGTGGAACTTTTTTTTCAATATAAAAATGATATTTGGTTGCAGACTAAGGTGCACTTAATAATTTATTGATGGACTACTGAATGTAGGGATTGCGAAGGTTACCTGTATGCTGGTGGGTCCACCGGCCAGAACTGAACCCAGTCTTCCAGGGGATTAGCATAGTGTTTCAGGAATGACCTGGCCACGCTGATCCCATCCCTTGAGCTCGTGTCGTACCTGATAGGCTGTTGGATGTCGAGTGAAGCAAACTTCTCCTTGTGTTCTTTGGGAAGTGCAAAGAATTCTAAGGCAACTTCGAGGGCCTCCTTCATGACAGACATGCTGATGCCGTGGTTTACGACCTGTCAGTGTCAGTGCAAAGGTATGTAACTCGGCCTTCTTGGTTCAATGAAATTGGCACTATCCTGTGCCAATTCGTAAAAAAAAACTTCGAAGTTTCAACATTGGCGTTCCAGTATCTGGAAATTATTCGACATGCACTTTGTTCATTTGTTTTGTTCTTTATTTATGTAAATTTAGTGGTTCATGAAGATTAGGAAATTAGTTCACAACTTGGATAGTCTGAGTTCAGATAAAGTGGAACTTCGGCCAAGAGTGTCTGCAGCAACTTGAAGTAGGATCTAATTACTACTGAAATTGAACAAGGACTAGACTCATCAGGACACCATGATCAGTAGTACGTAGTAAATTTACTCTTAGTATGATTGGCATTTAGAGCCTGTTTGGTTGCCTGCCACGGCTCGCCACGCCGCAGGTTCACCAGCGCCGCGGCTGTGTGGCGTAAAAAAATGGCCGCCACACGCCA
This sequence comes from Miscanthus lutarioriparius, assembly GCA_904845875.1. NCBI lineage: Eukaryota > Viridiplantae > Streptophyta > Magnoliopsida > Poales > Poaceae > Miscanthus > Miscanthus lutarioriparius. Next base: position 4,973,699 of record CAJGYO010000012.1, read on the forward strand.
CACTCCGTCACAGAGCAAAACGGCATGCAGCAGAAGCAAAACGACGGCTGTGGCTGCCGATGGTTACACGACAAACAACCAAGCAGCGGCCCAAGTCGCGGAGCTTTTGACGTCCAAACACGCCCTTAAGCCATCGGCCACGTTAGTTCCGCATGACGTGCACGTGCATGCTTGGCAGCCTTCCCTTTAGCTGATTCATACAGCGGCCAGCGCAGCTGGAGTTCACTGTCACGGTCAGTGAACAAGTGCAGCGAGCGAGCGAGCAAGCACTGACCTGAAAGCATCCCTGGTCGCGGCACGCCCGCGCAATGTCCTGGACGGCAAGCACCCTCGTGGCCTGGTCCTTGCTGAGCCGGCCAAAGTTGATCACCGGCGGCGACCCTCGTTGTGGCTGCAGCTGGCTCGCCATTCGTGTCCGTGAGTACACGCGTGTTCTGATGCTCTTCTCTGGAGCAGCCCCACTGCTGCACAGGTGCACCGCCGAGAGTGGTATTTATAGGCAGTTAGGCACTGCTGATCGCTGAACAAACAAGCTGAAACACTCTTCTTTGGAGCGGCTCCGTTCGCTTCGCTAAAAAAAAAACTGAAACACTGTTCCAGCTGATTTGTTGTGAAAGAAAAATGCTGTTTTAGCTGAAAAGTCAAGCTGAAAAATACGGATTATAAGAGAAGCGAATATGCCATCAGTACAACAGAGCAGGGGCAAGTGCAGCAGCAGCACGGGTGGCTGGATGGCAGCCACGTGGCCGAACCGCCCACTGTGCAGATCGCCAGAACCCTGTACGCTGCGCTGCAGTCCTGCCTTCGGGAACCTACACGACAACTGAGCCCATGTTTAGTTGAGTGAATTTTGAAATTTTGGTTACTGTAGCACTTTTATTTTTATTTAGAAATTAATGTTTAATTATGGATTAATTAGGCTTAAAAGTTTCGTCTCGTAATTTTCAACCAAACTGTACAATTAATTTTTTTTTTCCGTCTACATTTAATACTCCATACACGTATCGCAAGATTCGATGTGATAGATATTGTAGCATTTTTTGGAAAAAGTTTTTGTAACTAAACATGGGCTGAAAACATTCTGGTCGGTGGTCCTGTGGAAGACCGTGCTTTGATTGGTGCACCGCACTGGCCGCTTGCGAGCAACGCGTTACAGATATTTCCTCCCCCACGTGTGCGCATGCTCTTATGGTTCTTGTGTCCTTTTGATTCGATATATGCTATGACCGGTCACCCTGTTTGTTACTACACATTTCATGTTTACCACTATTTTTTTAGATAAGGGAAGTCACGCTGTAAATATTCATAAAGTGATGTTTCTTCATTGTCTGGCCGAGTTAAACGTACTTATCTGATGTACATCCTAATAAATAACTTGCTATGGTAACATCAACGTCCACAACTTTGTTTTGCTACTCGTAGTTGGTTTTTTTTAATAATAAACAACTCCAACTGATACTATGACATTGTTCATATATAGTTTATGGAACAAAAAAATTGATTTAGATGCTCTAATTTGTTTAGAGTTTTACTCAACTTAAACAAATTGATCTGGAAGCTAAAGGCCCCATTGAAAATTAAGAAATCCCTTTAGTATCTTTGCTAATGTAACTAGTTTGGTTCTGATATGCAAGAGAAAATATGCAACCAAACATTACTATTTTTTAATAAGTTTTGCTGTGATGTAATCCTATCAGATTTGTATATATAATGGGGGGGAAAGAAAAGAAAAGACTTGTTTAGTCAAGAACCGTCACACGCGCATGGTGTGGCCACGGAGGAGGGAGGAGGCGGGTGCTGAACCTAGTAGTATTGAAACATGGAAACTGAAATTTGTTTTTCAAAAAATAACAGGAGAGTGGCACGGAGGCAAATGTCACGAGCTCACATGTCACATGCTTGTCGATCTCTCGCACTCATATTTTTTCATAATCTGCTTTGTTCCTTGAAAATAGAAGAAAGACTCATGTTTGCGTATGCGGTCGAGAGTAATCGAGGACAAAGCGAAAACAGAAGAGGATGCAACATGTCTGAGTATGTGGTTGAGAGTAATCGAGGACAAAGCGAAAACAGAAGAGGACGCAACATGTCGGCGTATGCGGTCGAGAGTAATCGAGGACAAAGCGAAAACAGAAGAGGATGCAACATGTCTGCGTATGTGGTTGAGAGTAATCGAGGACAAAGCCAAAACAGAAGAGTAATCGAGGACAAAGCCAAAACAGAAGATGACGCAACATGTCTGCACAGAAGAGGATGCTCGTTTGTGGTCGAGAGCAATCTAAGACAAATCGAAAAACAGAATGTGTAAAAAAACAATATAAGGCCTCGTTTAGTTCGGCCAGAATCGGCATTTGCACCGTGTTTGATGTGACGGCAAACACTGCAGCAATTCGTTTTTGTATTTGTGAATTATTGTCAAACATTGACTAATTAGGTTCAAAAGATTCGTCTCGCAAAGTTCAACCAAACTGTGTAATTAGTTTTTATTTCATTTACATTTAGTACTCCATACATATATCACAAATTTGATGTGACGGAAAATCTTTTTTTTTTCATAGTGTTAAAGTTGGAAGTTTGGGAAACTAAACAACACCTAAGAAAAAAGGAGAATGCAAGATAAGGACAGCGGCAAGAGCACATGCACAGAAGGGTCACTGTCACTAGTTTGCTTATAGTTTGAGACAAACAGCCTGTTCGTTTTTCTGATTTCAGCCAGTCCAAACCAGCCAACCAATAGTATTTTTCTCTTATAAAAGAACTAAACCAGCTAACCCAAATCAGCACCAGCACCAACCAGCTATCAGGCCCAAAGAAGAGAACGGTCATGTCTGGGAAAGAAGGAGAGGAGATCAACATATTGACAAGGGGGCACGCCATGACTCAGCATAGCCTGAGGCCAGAAACAGCCACCGGGAAGAAGAAGCTGTAGAATACACATACACGTGGCAAAAGGAGGAGTCGAGGAGATATCACGAAACGAAACAGAAGTCTTATAGTATCCTCCGTTTCAAATTATAAATCGTTTTAGCTTTTCTAATTACGTAGTTTTATTATACATCTAGACATATCTATATTTAGATATATAGGCCCCGTTCGCGTGCCCTTAAACTCGGCTTGATCCGCTTCTTTTTTTCATCCGGAACAATGTTTTGCTCTCACAAGTTCCTCAAGAATTTCTCCAAACCATCCAAATTCCTCCGAACCATACCATCCGAACGGGACCGTAATTTTTACTATATATCTAGAAAAGTCAGAACGACTTATAATTTGTAACGGAGAAAGTACGTACTATGTGAGAATTCTAAGAGCAACTCTAATAGGGCCCCTACTAGCGCATCGAAATTTAGGTGGGCACCCAAATGCACCCCCAAGCCTCATTCCTAGAGACTCACACCCTCCCCCTGGCCCCATGTTGCCTGCGTTCTCCTTCCTCCCCTCTGGCATGGCCTGCGACGGACGCAACGGCTTCTTCCTCCTGTAAGGAAAATGGACCCTTGGCCCATTTACTTTAGATTTTGGTGTTTGATGACCAACACAACCAAATTGGACTAATGAATTTGCAAGTGTTTGTTTTGTAATCCAATAGGGTGCAAGACGTGACTTGGACGAAGGCGACGTGATGATCCGATGATCAACACCTCAAGCAAGACTTTAGAAGCACAAGTGAAGACCCAAGAAATCAAGCAAAGTCTAAGCATGAAGATAGGAACCAAGCCGTACGCAAGATCACGAAGAAACGAGCTCGCAGAGACGGCCGGACTGACTGGACCGGACCTTTGGAAGCCTTGACCGGACCGCCGGACCGGTGGCTCGGCAGAGATATGGCGACGGACGGACACAAGGACCGGATGGCGGCAACTCGACCGGACGTAGGAACGAAGCGCCCAATCGAGTCAGAGAGGTTCTAGGCGCTGCTGAATCGCGACCGGACGCGTCCGTGCGAGCGACGGACGCCTGGAAGCGGCGTCGATCGGAGTTCGTTCAAGCGGTTAAAGAGTCGGGACGACGGACCACGCGTCGTCGGTCAGGGGCGATTCAGTGTCCGGTCGATGTGCAGATTTGCGGGAGTTCGACCCCAACGGCTACTTTCTCAGTGGGGCTTATAAATACAACCCCCAACCGGCCTTTTGAAGCGCGTGGAGCTAAGGAAACATAACAAGGGTGTTGATACACCATTTTAGTGATCTCCACTTGCTAAGTGCTTAGTGTTTCATCAGGTGATTAGCGTAGGTGCTTCGAAGTGCTTAGGTTGATTAGACCACCGCTTATGCGCGCTTGCTCTAGGTATATGCCTAGTGTTTAGTGAGGTTTGCATACCTCTTACCACCCCGTGCTTGCGAGCACAAGAGTTGTACATCGGAGGGCTTGAAGTCTTGCGAGATCGCACCAACCGCGTTTGTGGTGCGGCCGCCACCGTGTACCGAAGGGAACAAGGTCCGCGGCGTTTCGGCCGAAAGCTTGATAGTGAAGACGGCGGGGAGCATCCGGGAGAGGCTTGCCGGAAGGCACGTCGGAGACCCACTTACGCGTGGGGAAGGCCCGAGGCTATCCACGGAGTTACCCGACCGGGAGCTTGGCCCTTGCGAGGGGCTTCAACGAGGACTAGGGGGAAGCTTGCACGCTTCTCGATACCTCGGTAAAAATACCGGAGTCGTCGACGGGAGTTTGCATATCTCTACCTTACTCTTTAAGCTTCCGTATTTACATTGATCTTATTATTATCATTTGCGGTAGAGATAGCAACACACTAGCAAAACCGTAGTTGAACATCTAGATAGATTATCTTTTGCATAGGTTTTGCTAGAGGTAGAAAAAGAGGCCATAGTTAAGAGTTAAATTTTTAAGTTGCCTAATTCACCCCCCCCCCTCTTAGGCGTCCGCGTGTCCTTCACCTCCCTTCCGATGCACGTAGGCACGACGCAGGAGGTTCGAGGCAGGGCTTCACCCATGTGGCTCACGTTGCCCACACTCCAGGGCGGGCTCCCGGCGACAGACCTCGCGACAGCCACGCGATTCCCCATGCGGCTCCTTCCTTCCCCTTTGGCTCCCTCCGGCATGGATCCCATGGCTCCCTCTCTCCCCTCCTGCTCCCTCCAGCAGTGCCACTGGCTCCTTCCCCTCCCTCTACTGCGCCCTTCGGTGGCCCTTCCCCTCTCTCCCTCCGGTGGTCCTTCCTCCTCCTCTAGCGGCCCTTCCCCAGCCCTTTGCTACGTGGGCACGCCAGCCCCCGCAACTCCGACGCAAGGGGGGGCGAGCGCAGGCCAGATCCACCAATCCCTGTACAGAGGAAGAAGAAAAAGGAAGAAGGGAGAGAGAATGACAAGCGGGTCCCATTTGTCATTGTCTAGTGAAATAGATTTGGTGCTGCTACTGAAGTACAAGCAGAAAACTGAGCCAATAAAAATAGGGGGAAAGCACCCAAATTTGATTTAGGAGCACTGATCTTGGTGCCCATGCTTTGGAGTTGCTCTAAGGGCTTCTCCAGTTGCCAACTCGTCGTCCTACGTGGAAGGGCCAAAGCGACTCGTTAGACTGTCTCCAACTACCGCGACCCAAAATACAATACCCATTTGTTCTTTGTGTAGCGCTACAGTCAAAGAGTTCAATACCTATTTTTAGTCTTCTCCAACAACAAGACCCAAAAGACAACCCTTTCTGCAAATGGATCTTCAGGAGAGATGATACTTAGATTTATGTTATATCTCTTCTAACACCTAAAATAAATATAAATAGTGTGTTGAAGACCCATTTTAACGGATCTCCCGTTCGAGACAGCCTTACCGCTACAGAAATCGGTGCATCGCGAGGGGAGAGAAGAATCGACATGTATTTGGGAGTCGACTCTGGATAAAAAACAGCGCATGCGTACTAGTCGGAAGCCGGCACCGCTGCCCTCGTACGCTCTCACGAATTAAAAACGAGCACAGGAGGTTGGGAAGGAATCTGGAATGATTATTTTACTTTGTATGCGGCCCCCGGTACTTTTGGCTTGAGAGTCGACTCTCCAGTTGGATTACTTGGCTCTCTATCTGTCAGATTGAACCGACCCACCACTACGGCTGTCCTAAGGGATTCTTTTCTTTTTTGAGATGGAAATTCCAAGGGGATTTGGTAGCATAGCTCTTAAGAAAAAAAACAGCCGGGAAGAGCTGGACAAGTGTCGGGCAGGTGCACTCATCGAGCTAGCATCGCTAACGAGAGGAGGCTACTCAGCATTTCCGTCACTGACCACGACGATGTGCGGTGCAGTGCAATGAACAGTGAGTTGGGCTCGTGCAGACTTCCATTCGCAGGACACTATTAGGGATCAGGTATGGCTGGGCCATCATGTGGGTCTAGGCTTGCTATGGCTAGGTCGTCGCATGAGCCCAGTTCAGACTCTGCCTGGATGAAAGCCTACAAAGACAAGAGAGCAGGAGCAGAGTAGGTATCGAACAAATTATCTAACAGAATCCTTCTTCCTCAAGTTATTGTTCATCTTCCTCCCCAACTCTCTCTTCCTCTCTGTACTCTGCTTCTCTATCCCTCGCTAATTCTAGACCTCCCTCTCCCTGAGGTCTTGTATCCCTGCTACTTGATTCAAGTTATCTGCTAGTCTTCGCCGCGCAGTTTGTCTCTGCCACCAGCAGCGCCGCGCTGCGCACCCGCAGGCACAACAACGAGCTGAAGAAGAGCACGCGGAGCACCACCCCACGTCCAGCAGCATCGACGGCCCAACCCTGCAGGCGCCGACGCTCGCCTCGCCGGACTCGTCCATCCCTCGCCGCGACCGCTGGAGGTCCAGGAGGTGAACAAGCACTTCATCCGCAGCTGCGCGCTCCACCCAGACCTTGAAGCCGGCGACGCCCTGCGCCCCGAGTGCCCTCACGAGGTCTGCATCATCTCGGGCGTCACCTTCGACCCACGCGACGTCGACACCGACCACAGGCTCAATGGCTCGCTGGACGCGCTCCTCCGTGGCGCGCCCGGCCTCGTTCTCCTACCACCACCACAGGATGCGGCAACGGCTTCACCAATCCCTACTCCAGCACTAGAAGCATCCTCGCTGGTCCTGGCTGCTGCTTGGAGCAAGTCAGTTGCTCCCTCCGTTCATGCAGATAGTCCTGCATCAGTCATCACACTACCGCCCACCAAGTGTTCGATGCAAGTTCGCAACAACTTTGAGTGCAGGGTATCAACATCTACAGCTGTGAACACTCCTAGGAAGGTTGACCAAATGCTGAAAAGGTACATCACAGACTTTACCCATGCATACTCCATTGGCGTTGTCATGCTCTATTCGGCATCCGAGATACATGGTGTTCAGAGGGTGTTTGGGAAATTGATCATTCAGTGCCCGGTGCCGTTCTGGCCGTTCTCAGCTCCAGTGGTAGTCAAAGCGCCATGGTCGCCATTTATGTTGTTTGAGATCAAGGGTGATGCAGTCCATCTCAGTCCAATCCCTTGGCCATTTTTCTGTGGTTATGCAGCCCCTGTGCACTTGAAGACATCACTCTCAGTTAATACTATGCTTGCAGACTCCACACAGCTTTGTTTTGGTTTATGGTCGCCGTTCTATTTATGTTGGTTTGCTGTGCAGAGTAGTGGAAGTGTGGTGCAAATCCTTGTGTGGCCAATCCTTATGCATGAGAATTCAGCTGCTAATATGGAGCATTTTCCGGTTTCAGTTCAGCATAAGGGCAAATCGTTAAATCCTCATGCAGTTTTTCACATGCCGTTAACTGTCCTTTATGTGGTACAAATTTCTATGGATGCAGCAAGGAGAAGGTGCTTTCTATTTTGCTGGTGATGTCCAAGCGTACTCTATCATACATGGTCCATAATGAGCTATGGCTGCGAGATTATGTTTCTATCTTTGCTTCTGGTTGCATGTCTTTGTGGCCATCGTGGGTGCAGGGAGACAATCAACACCAACCATGGCTTGTTGTAAAAAAAACACCAACCATGGCCACCACCTGCAGAACTGAGGTTGACAATTTATGCTGCTGAGCTAGGGCCTATACAATGGCCGTTGTTTGATATGCTTGAGAGGTTCTCTATCATGTGCCAGCCCAGTCAGATCTGGAAGCCCCCATGGCATGTACCACTTCAACAAGAAACCATCAAGCTGTAGCCCTCTCAGATAGTGGATGTCTTTGGTCAGAAGATACCCGAAACATCAGCCTGGCATCTGGAACCCGCATGGCTAGTATGCACATTCCCACTAGAGTCAAGGCAACAAAAATGGGCTGGTGCTTCCACAAAGCATATCTGCAGTTTAAGAGCTCTATGCATTGGTCAGGGTCTGTATTCAGAACACCAGTTTCTGCAGTTTGCTTAGGATCCCGGTGCTTCCATACTTCTCCATCGGCTTGGGGGCAAGCCGAATCTCAAGGAGAGGGGAATGTTAGGGATCAGCTTTGGCTGGGCCGTCACGTGGGCTTGGGCTTGCTATGGCTAGGCCATTGCATGAGCCTAGTTCAGACTATGCCTGGATGGAAGCCTACAAAGGCAAGAGAGCAGGAGTAGAGTTTCAACATGACTTATCGACTTGTCGGATCAGCGCCTACACACTGCCTGGCAACAAAAAGTGTTCACCAAGCTTACGGGTCTCGATGCCGCATCGATGTATAAGCAGAGACCGACAACCGAGTAGCCGATGCAATCATCACGCCGTGGTCGGTGGAGGAGTTAGCACCGCGTTCGCTCCGGTTCCCTTGTGGCTCGAGGAGATCAAGTCCGGCTATTCTTCCGATCCCAAGTGCCAAGAGTTGTTATCCAAGCTAGCAAAGTGTCACCGATGTTGAGCTTAATTTCTCTCTGCAAAGAAGGACTGTTAAAATACAAAGGGTGCATTTGGGTGGGTTTTGACATGATCTTGCAAAGAAACTCATTGAAGCATTTCATGCATCTCCGGTGGGAGGGCACTCAGAGTCTTGGTTACTTATCAACGTATCAAACGTTTATTCGCGTGGCGAGGACTCAAGGTCATTGTGCATCGGCTTTGTGTTGTCTTGTCCAACATGCCGGCCAGGCAAAAACGATCGCGCCAAATACCGAGGCTACTCCAACCGTTACTGCTCCATCCATGGCTTGGCAAAGCATTTCAATGGATTTTGTCGAAGGCTTTCCATCTTCCGGTGGCAAGAGCGCATTACGGTCATCGTGGATTGATTTTCCAAGCACGGGCATTTCATCCCTTTATCCCACCCTTTTATAGCACTCCTTTGTGGCCAAGTCATTTCTCACCAATGTCTATCGCCTCCATGGCCTCCCTACCTCGATCGTCTCGATCGTGACCAAAGGTGTTCACAAGTAAGTTCGGCGGGAGCTGTTCCATTTAGCCGAGTCACATTGAAGATGTCTTCGCTTACCACCCCCAAACCGACGGGCAAACCGAATGTGTCAATCGGTGCTTGGAGACATTTTTGCTTGTTGCTTTGTCGATTCTTCACCGTCAAATGGCTTGATTGGATTTACTTAGCGAGTATTGGTATAATACTTTGTGGCATTCTTCCCGGGGCACTTTCGCCGTTCTTCGTCCTCTATGGTCATCATCCCGGGCATTTGGTGATGGTGCGAATCGATGATGTTCGACCATTTCATTGGATGATTGGCTACAGGAGAAATCTCGATGAACACATTGATTCAAACAACACCTCACCCGAGCTCGAAGCGAATGAAGTCTCAAGCCGACAAGTCGTGCTCGAACGCCGATTTGTAGTTGGAGATTGGGTGTACCAAGCTATGACCCTATGTCCAGCATCCCTCGCGCCCGCAGCGCTAACCAAAATTGGCTTTCAAGTTCTTTGGTCCATTTCGGTGGTGTCTCGCGTTGGCAATGTCGCCTACAAGCTATCGCTTCCGCCACGTCGACTATCCACCCCGTCTTCCATGTGTCTCAACTCAAGATGGCGGTTCGAGTTCGCACATGGTGTGCGCACTTCCTCCGGCTCTTGAGGGCTTGCAAATTCCATTGAAGGTGCTACTGACGACGTGTATGTTCATCGAGACAACTCCATCGTTCCTCAAGTCCTCGTCCAATGGTCCAATCTACCTCGATCTTTGGCCACATGGGAAGATTTGGAGGCACTCAAGCGGCGTTTTCCTTAGGCTCTGCTTGGGGACAAGCGGTCTCTCGTCGGGAAGGGATGTCGCCGGCTCAAGATCCGAGAATGTGACGCGGTCATCACCGAAGCTGGGCGTGCCAGACACAAACCAGACATGGTCACCACCGAGTCCGGCGCGATCGGGACAAGGCGAGGGAACCGCGACCGGACGCTTCGAACGTGCTCATCGGCCGGACCGGAGACCGGAGGGCGTAAATCGAGGCTAAGCCACAACTCTGCGCCTATGGGGTTCACGCCGGGCCATGCCCAGATAAGAGGGAAAACACGAGAGCGAGAGGGCTAACTATTATCACAACCAAATCGATACTAAGCTTCCTCCGCCTACTATCGTATGCGTGTTCTTCCTTCCTTCCTTTCTTTCTCCCCAATTCTTCCCAATTCTACCTGAATTCTTCCCTCCGATCTACGATGTTAACGAGGATCCATCTCACCTGTCACCCTCCCACCTAGGTGCTTTGAGTCTTTGGGTGTGGCATGCACCGAGGACCGAAACACAACTCCATAGCGGCATGCGCGTGCATCGCTTATCTACCACCGCTCGCTCACGATTCAGGCTTTGGTCAACCGTCCTCTCCCCCGCCCCGCCTCCCCGATTCGGTTTCCTAGGTGCCCCTATGCACTTCATCGATCCCCCCCCCCCCCCACACACACTTCTCTCATTCTATTCCAAAGTCACGGTTCCTAGCTCTGGTGTTGTACTATTTTTTTTCTTTTTCCTGTTCCATTCTCTTCCTCCTCCCGTTTCTTTCTTCGGAGACTCCACCGTCGCCCACCCCCTACTGATGCACCGACCGTCGAGCGAGCCCCGCAGCGCCGGCCGGTTCACCTCGTCGGCCTACCTCCTTCTGCACTGTTGTGTTCCTGCCTCCACTGTCCACCCCACTGCCCTTCGCTCATGGCCGCGTTGAGTCACATCACATGCACGAGCCTTTGAGCTTCGTCGCGCTGGCTCGCACACCTTGGCCTCCAAACCAATTGGTTTCTCAGCTCCAGCAGCCCGTGTACGTCATGATGGGTGGCATGAGCATGAACCTCCAGGAAAGCTTGCATGGTTGCACTGGGAGGGAGATCTCATCTAGGCCAAAGGGAGAGCTCTGTTGGATTTCTTTTAGTCATATTCATCAGATTGGGATATTTTGCATAGGAATAGAATACATGTTCAAGATTTGCATGAGAGGCAGAGAGAAGGGGAGTGAGAGGTAGCAGACCATCGAAGGTCGTAGTGGTCGAAGCACCAGCCGGGGTCTCGTTTGTGGACGCCATCTCTGTATTTGGCGATGATGTTCGGTGGAGAGGGAGAGTCGGTGCGATGCGTCTCTCGGCGGCGACGTGCGTCATGGTGGCGTTGCCGGCGTCGGTGGTGCTTCCATGCGGTGCGCCTTCTCAAGATCAGGTTAGGGTTAGGATATCGGTGGGGTGACTGGCGGCGCGGTGAACCTCGTACTGCGAGCCCCGGCCCCCACCTTTCCTTTATAGCGTTGTGCGACAGGGGCCCACCAACCATGTAGGGTTGGGCGCCCCCGATCAGGGCGCTAGAACAAGGCCCAAAAAGATCGTTGGGCCTAACTGGTGGGAGATCAAACCTAACATTCTCCCCCTTGATCTCTCATCTATTCTTCGTTCTTTAATTTCATACTCAAAACTTTCAATTCATATTTTTCTTGCTTCCATCCTATTTCATCACAGATTAGTGCATAGAACTGTCCCATCGTCACAGCAATTAGTGTCGTTAGATACACTTCTCCGTTTTGAAATGTAAACTTTCTCTGGGCCCTTCGTATGTTCGGGAATCATAAGCTTTCCCTTAAACCCATGCCGGCTACGTATTCTCTGAACACGTTGGGTGGTAAGCCCTTTGTGAGCGGATCCGCGAGCATTTTCTCTGTACTTATATGCTCAAGATTTATTATATGATCCCGAACTTTATCTTTCACAATATAGTACTTTATGTCAATGTGTTTGGCGGCACCACTTGACCTATTGTTGTGAGCGTCTTTGCATCATTGGATTGTTATCACTATACAATCTCGATTGGTTCATTTATATCATCAATCACTTTCAATCCGGGTATGAATTTCTTCACCAATTCACACCGCCATGTTGCCTCATAGCATGCTACAAACTCGGCATACATTGTCGAGGATGTGAATTCTGGTTTGTTTGGAGCTTTTCCACGATATAGCCCCTCCTGCGAGAGTAAATACATATCCGACGTGGATTTTCTTTCATCTCTCCGCATAATCGAATCTGAATACCCCTCTATCTCGCAGGGTATCGGATCTTCTATATGTAAGCATGAGGCCTTTCGTACCCTACAAATAACGTAGGACTTTCTTCACTAATTTCCAATGTTCAATTCACGGATTCTTTTGATATCGCCAGTAACCCGGTAACAAAAGCTAAGTCGTATGTGTACACTTGAGCATATTGTAAACTTTCAACAGCTGAAGCATATGGTACCGCTTTCATTTAGTCAATTTCATATTGGTTCTTGGGACACTGATGTTCCCCAAACCTATCGCCCTTGACTATAGGAGCGGGTGAAGGACTGCACGCATGCATACTAAATTTCTTCAGGACCTTTTCTATGTATGCCTTTTGCGATAATCCTAGAACCCCTTTTCTCATGTCTCGGTGAATCTCTATTCCCAAAACGAACGAGGCCTCACCGAGATCTTTCATATCAAAGTTTGAGAACAAGAATTTCTTCATTTCTATTAGTAGATTGATATCACTACTAGCAAGCAATATATCATCCACATACAAAATTAGGAATATGTACTTTCCATTCTTGAACTTTGCATAAACGCAATTGTCCTCAACATTTTCTTCAAACCCAAAACCTTTTATCGTTCTATCAAACTTCAAATACCACTGTCTTGAAGCTTGCTTCAATCCGTAGATTGATTTCTTCAGGCGGTATCCCATATTTTCCTTTCCTTTTACGACAAAACATTTTAGTTGTGCCATATAAATATTTTCTTCCAAATCCCCGTTTAGGAAAGCCGTCTTTACATCCATTTGATGTAACTCTAAATCATAGTGGGCTACAAGTGCCATTATAATTCTGAAGGAATCTTTACATGAGACTGGAGAAAACGTCTCATTGTAATCAATCCCTTCTCTTTGCGTGAAGCCTTTCACCACAAGTCGTGCTTTAAATCTTTCTATATTCCCTTAGGAGTCATATTTCGTTTTATAGACCCATTTACAGCCTACTGTTTTGGTTCCTTTAGGAATATTTTCTAAGTCCCAAACTTTATTGGTACTCCTTGATTTCAATTCATCTTCCATGGCCTTAAGCCACTTTGATGAATGATCGCTTCTCATGGCTTCTTCAAATGAGGTGGGATTATCCCCCATCTGACATTCTTCTGTTTCATAAACTTCATAGTCATCAGTAATAGCTGATCTTCTTATTCTTTGAGAACTTCTAGGTGCCTCCGGCACTTGTTCCACATTAGACTGTTGTTGTTCTTCCTCATGTGCAACATTTGGTTCTATAGGTTCCTCAAGGATAGATTCCTCAAGGATAGGTTCCTCATGTTCATTCATTGTCGCCATGGGAGAACTTGCAACGGGTGTTGGCACTACAGTGTCCTGCACTGTCGGTGCAACAGCAGCAGGTAGCGTGAAGAATGGTTCTTCAACCATCGGAGTGGGTACATGTACCCGCTTCTCCTGTAGGCTGATTTCTCGTGCTACCATGCTCCCCCTGATCATGTTATCCTCCAAGAACATAGCGTGTCTTGTTTCTACAATCTTCGTATGTCTGTCAGGACAATAGAAGCGATATCCTTTCGATCTTTCTGGATAGCCAATAAAATGGCAGCTGACTGTCCTGGAGTCTAACTTTCCTATGTTTGGGTTAAACACTTTTGCCTCAGTCGGACAACCCCACACACGCAAATGGTTAAGTGAGGGTTCCCTTCCTGTCCATAATTCATATGGTGTTTTAGGCACCGATTTACTTGATACTCGATTAAGTATATGAATGGCGGTTTTCAGTGCCTCCATCCATAAACTAATCGGTAATGTGGAGTAACTCATCATGCTTCTTACCATATCTATTAAGGTACGGTTACGTCTTTCAGCCACTCCATTCTGCTGAGGCTCCCCCGGTGTGGAGTACTGAGCAACTATACCATTTTCCTGTAGGAACCTTGCAAATGGTCCAGGAATTTGGCCATATGGGGTATGTCGCCCATAGTACTCTCCACCTCGGTCTGATCGTACTATCTTGATTTTCTTATTGTGCTAATTTTCAACTTCAGCTTTAAATATTTTGAATTTATCCAATGCTTCCGATCTTTCTTTAATTGGATAAATATTGCCATAACGAGAGTAGTCATCTGTGAATGTTATAAACGAGTCATAACCATCCACACTTTTCACAGGAAAAGGACCACATATGTCTGTGTGGATTATTTCTAAAATTCCTGTACTTCGTTTGGCATCTTTCTTAATTTTCTTGATATACTTTCATTTGATGCAATCAATACATTGTTCTAAATTTGAAAATTCTAAGTGCGGGAGAATTGATTCCTTAACCAATCGTTCCATTCTCCCCCTCGAAATATGGCCCAAGCGACAATGCCATAATTTCGAAGAGACAGTATCAATTCTCTTCCGCTTCTTAGTTACATCCGTAGATGGGGAATCATTCACATTCTCATCGCATACATTGTTCGCATTCTCAGTAAGAGATAATAACCAGTATCTTACACTTGCCATCACCAAAATGGCAATCAATTCCATCATCATCAAGTTTCGAAACACTTATCAAATTTCTACGCAAAGAGAGAACATAAAGTACTTCTTTAAGTCTAAGTACAAAACCATTATTCAATTCTAAAGAAAAAAACTCCAATGGCTTCAACATTGGCTTGCACTCTATTTGCAACTTTAATCGTTCTTTCTCCTCTTTGCAAAGTTCTCGTCCCACTTAACCCCTGTAAGGAATTTGCAACATGAGTAGTTGCACCTGAATCAACCCACCAAGTGGATTTATCATAACATAAATACAGGGATTCATCTACAAATGTAATAAATTCATCACCTTTCTTTAGCAGAGATTTCAGGAAGTCTGGACAATCCCTCTTGTAGTGTCCCTTCTTGAAATAGTGCTTGCACTGATCCTTTTCAGCTCCACCATACTGCTGATTCTCAGAATCCTGGGGTTTCTTTCCCTGTGAATTGGAGGAAGAGGCCTTATCCCACTTAGGTTTCCCTTGTGGTTTAGAATTCTTGCCATTAAAGTTCTTTCTTTTGTTATCCTTCACAAAATGAGCGGATTCACCTTGTGAGGACTTTATCCTCTCCTCTTCTTGAGCACACATTGAGATGAGTCTTTCTATGCCCCATCTTTTAGGCTGCATATTGTAGTTCACAATGAAGGTGGCATATTCTTTTGGTAAAGAAGCAAAAATCAAATGAATCAGGAAATCCTCCTCCTTCAAATTCATTTCTTTTAGCTTAGATGCCGTAGTGTTCATCTTCAAAATGTGCTCTCTTATGCTACCACCAGTAAATTTCTCATTCACAAGTTTCTTAATCAGTGAACTTGCTGTGGCCTTGGTAGACCCAGTAAACTGACTCTTGATTTTCTCAAGATATTCTTTGGCAGTAGCACATTCAGAGATTGAGCCCCTTATCTGTTCTTCTATGGTGGCTTTGGCCACCAACAGGCACTTGCGATTTGAGAGAGTCTATTGTCTATGTTTAAGGTCATATTTCATTCTTATTTCAGCATGATCACGCTTTTGAGCAGCGAAAACAGCGTCAAATTCATTTTCACCTCTCACCAGGTCCTTTGGCTCAGTAGGACACGGTGAGGTGATGGTAAAATCGACCTCTTCCAACGCAAGTTCCAATTCATACTTCTCCCGCCACACACGGTGATTGGTCCCATTGAGTGTCGGGATGTTGGCAATGTTCACAATGCATTTGTCTCCTGAAATCACACCAGAGTAAGTAAGAAACAATTATACATAAAATTTCATGCTTTAACTCAACGTTGGTCAAATTAAAACTTATAATTCATCCATGCAAACATTTTACATCACCGTTGGGCAGAAGTAAAATTAATGCACAATTTCTCATGGATCAAAAATTATAATATTGTTATTAACAACGTTGGTCAGAAAATAACAATATCATAATCGCATCAAAATTATCAGAAATTCATCACTTCTCTTAAAATTAAATTATCCCGTTGGTTCAAATTTAATCAAAAGAGAACGAAAATTATCATGCACAGCGGAAACATTAATAATCTTTTCATATTATTATTTTCCAGAAACACTAAAAAATTTACTGTTTTCTGAGCAAAATATCGTTGGATAAAATTTGCACAGAAAAATTGTATCAAAATCATTCAAATTCATCAAAAATATGCATTAAAATTGCTCCTGAAAAATAATAACAAATTTTTTCTTCTTTCATTTCAGCCCAGTGCGGCCCAAGACGGCAAAAGCCGGCTTGGCCCAGTCCTCCGCGCGCGCAGGCCGCAACCTGGGCCTGGGCCGGCGACGGCCCGAGCATCCGTGGCCGCATCTGGTCTGTTCATCATCATCGGACGGTTGTCCGTTTCCATCGTGGGATCAAAAACCGCGTCGGCTGACTCTCTTCAAACCCTAACTTCATTTCGTTCCCGGTGCTCTCTCTCATCGCCTCTCTCTCTTTTCTCCTCAGCGCAGCGCAGCCACAACCGAGAGCGAGCGACGACGAGCGAGCGGGCGGTGGAGCGAGCCTTGGCGCCGTCGTCGGCCCCCTCGCCGGCGCGCGTGCTCCCCAACGGGTGAGCACGCCGCCGTCGAGCGGCCTGGCCGCGGTGCTTCCTTGGCCGAGCCCGGCGAGCCAGCGCCCCCTGCTCGGCTTCTTCTCCCGCGCCGGCGAAGGTTCATCCGACGCATGGCGAGGTAGATCCGTCCTCCACTTTCCCCTTTCTGATTTGAGTTGTTCTTTTCGGGTTCATCCGAATGGGAAACTAGGGTTAGGGGTAGGGTTCGTTCATATTCTTTCCGATATGAAATTGGTTCGATTTGATTTCTTTCTTTCACCCGATTTGAAATCAAGTATCTGTTCTTCTTTCTATTTTCTTTTTCCCGATCCGCATCAGATCGATCAGTTTCATTTCATTTCTTACCCCGATCTGATTTCTTCTCTAACCGTGGCTCCGGTACCATTGTTGGATTTCTTTTAGTCATATTCATCAGATCGGGATATTTTGCATAGGGATAGAATACATGTTCAAGATTTGCATGAGAGGCAGAGAGAAGGGGAATGAGAGGTAGCAGACCATCGAAGGCCGTAGTGGTCGAAGCACCAGCCGGGGTCTCGTTGGCGGACGCCATCTGCGCGCCGGCAGCGACGTTCGGTGGAGAGGGAGAGTCGGTGCAGTGGCATCCTCGGCGGCGACGTGTGCGTTGCGGTGGCGTTGCCGGCGTCGATGGTGCTTCCCGTCGCTGACAGCGCCCCTTCTCAAGATCAGGTTAGGGTTAGGATATCGGTGGGGTGACTGGCGGCGCGGTGAACCTCGTACTGCGAGCCCAGGCCCCCACCTTTTCTTTATAGCGCTGTGCGACGGGGGCCCACCAACCATGTAGGGTTGGCCGCCCCCGATCAGGACGCTAGAACAAGACCCAAAAAGATCGTTGGGCCTAACTGGTGGGAGATAAAACCTAACCAGCTCATCATGCTCATTGAGCACCAACCCCCAATATGCATGGCTAGCTCTCAGTCTGTGACACATCGTAAAGCTTGTGCTTCAGAAATACTGCTGATAGAGATAATATTTTTTGAAGGAAGCTGATAGAGATACAGTAATAGGGGAAAGGAAAAGGGAAACAACAAGGCCAACCATGCCGCTCTTGCGGAAAGCCGGAAAATCGAGCCGGTGGCAGTGTACTTCGCGTCTCGGAGTGAGTGCTGCCGCCCGTCTTGTCTTTGGAGGCGCTGGTTAATCACGGCCGGAAAAGAGTTTTTTTTTTAGGCTAGCGGAGACATCACGGGCCGGCAACTGCGGCCACCAGCTGAGGGGCTGTTTAGATTCCAAAAAATTTTGTGCATCTTGTGATATATGTATGGAGTACTAAATGTAGATGAAAAAAAAACTATATATGAAGTACTAAATATAGATGAAAAAAAAACTAATTACACAGTTGGGTGAGAAATCACGAGACGAAACTTTCGAACCTAATTAGTCTATAATTAGATACTAATTGCCAAATACAAACAAACAAGCTACAGTACCCAAAACCAAAAAATTTTGACATCTAAACGCACCCTGACTTTGAACCCCTCCCTCCAGCCCTCCTGCCTCCATTCACCCTCGCGCCAGATTCATCCAACAACCTTCGGAGGCCACTCGCAGAAAAATAACATATCAGCGACACTACCCATGCATGCCCGCGGCGGCCGGCGACAAGGAACGATTGGGGCCGCGCATTGCATCACGGCTGATAGCAACAAGGCACGCAAACATATTTCACCTGTTGCAGTTCGGTGCCCAACAATGAACTAACGCTTCTGGCCGGTTGTTTATTTAATTTGCGAGTACCGCATCGGTTTTAAATTATAAGATGTTTTGATTTTTCTAAATATATTACTATTTATTTAGAAAAATAAAAATATCTTATAATTTGAAATGAATGAAGTATACCATTGCCATGTAGCAGTGGAGCCTACAGTTTGTTACGCGCCCAATTAGACCGTCCTTGCCAATAATAATAAGGTCACTATCTTTGTGGAATTCATTAATTAGGCTTGATCCAACCTTATTTTAACTTATTTGGGCTTAAAACTCTATTAAGTCTACAATATGAGTGTTGCGAGTTTTTTCAAAAAAAATATGAGTGTTGCGGTACCCGCGAAGATTGCGTAGCTCCAAACTGTAGTACAAAGTCTAGTATTCTAGATCCACTCTTATAGACACAACATCAAAACAGTTAATTGTTTTGAAAATTGAGTTCTCCTACGGTCGTCTGACTTGACTTTTTGCCAGAGTGAGGTGAGAAGGCAGAGTGTGCTAGCTCTTCGTTTGGTGCTACCTCGTACATTGAGGCCAAGAACTCAGGGCCACCATAGACATGTGCGTAGAAAGTTAAAATGATGCTATGTCCTATGTGTGGTTTCATATAAAATCTTTGAAGAGTATACTAATATATTTATACTGATTGTTGAAGGGACAAATCTTTTACGCTACCTACAAGACAGCATGGGGGAGTAAAGCTAGTAGATAGCTATATTTGTTAAACACCTTAAGAAACAATGTAATGTAATGCTATGCATTGAAGGTATTGACTATAGATGTCGACCACTTTGTGCAGGCTTCTGATTCATGACCTCCATTTGCTTTAAGGGAATGGAATCCAGGTTGCTCACCAGCCAACTCAAAAGCACAAAGTAAGTAATTGACATGCTCAATATATAAAAATATTTTACACTGAGTCATCTAAGCCATTTTCACATCCACTCCAAGTTACCAAAGATACTTTTTGAGCCTAAAGGTTGTGGTCTTGTAGACAGTGGCCAAAGATGATTACATATGCGAGTTTTCAATGCTTCATGAACTGGAAATGGACACCACCAGCCACGGACAGGGCTTTATTGAAGATTACATGGACGCTTCAGTATTTAAACATGTGACAGTAAACCTTAGCTCGATCTGCCTTCTCAAATATCATAGCACCAGTTAACCTGCATGATTGGATGATTTTAAATTTTATACCAGAACTACATATCCCCACTATGACGAGGTTAGTGCACCTCTTTATCAAAGCGACAAGAACATAGAAGTTTAGATTATTAGTCTGAACTCTAAAGTAGACAGATATGAAATGCAGTAGACATAGGATGATGTCTTACCACCTTTTGAACTTGTAGTGAAGGTTGTACCCTTGTAGTCCTTACATTCTGAGGCTTTCAAGAAAATTCCTGTGCTTGTTGTCCATATTAGCTGTGAGATAGTCGAGGAAGTCACTAAAGCTGCTCTCTTTGTATTTTTGGGGATTTTGTTCATCCACAAGCTCCTTGGCACAGGCGACCTTCTCATGTACTTCAAAACCATGAATGCTTGCTATAGAAATCCTTGATTCTTCAGGATTCAAAACAGCACGGTGCACAACTGTTTTGATTTGCCCATTGCTCAGGACTTCCATGTGGTCTCCTACATGGACATGCAATGCATGCGGAAGTCGCTGGGCTGTTTTCCAGCTGTTGCTGCTGCGGTCAAGGACTTCAAGGCCCCGACAACTTGTGAGCAAGATGGTAAGAAATCCATAATCAGAGTGTGGTGCCAGCCCTATAGCCATGGCATCTTGTGACGCTTTAGGGTAGCAGTTCACTGACAATAGTTGTGAACCTTCTTGAAATTTCCCATTCAGGTATTCCTTACCCAATCCTAGGCCTTCTAGTATTGCTTGCATCAGTTGCAAAGCCACCCTCCTTACTTCAACAGCATACTTTCCTATGTATTCCCTGATTTCAGTAAACAAAAAGGGGTCAGGTCAGTTCTTACAAACATGTACAGCCCACTGTGTAGTTCAGGTTTGTCGGAGATTTTTTGGGGAAAAATTGTTTTACCTGTAGATTGGTGGTTTCTCTGGCCAATATTGAACCCAATCACTGAGTGGATGGGCATAATGCTTTAGGAATGCCCGTGACATGCTAATGCTATCTTTTGAGCTGGTGTCATATCTAACAGGTTGGCGGAGGTCCTCTGATGCAAACTCTTCCTTTGTCTCACTTGGTAGTTTGAAGAAATCTGAAGCTGCTTCAACAGCACAATCCATGACAGGTTGACTGATCCCATGGTTTATAACCTGCAAAAATGGAGCAATAAGCCAAGGGTTTGGACAGGGAAGTAAGCTTTCTCTGTTCCCTTGTAGTTGAGGATCTCGCAAGGGTGTATGGAGAGTCAACAGCTTAAGTTATCTTCTTAAAGCAAAATTTGGCAAGCCCCTCAAGGCTGGAATGCTCATAGCACCTAGAAAACTGAGAGCATAACACCACAGAAGGGATGATTTACAATTTGACATTCATAAGTACTGAAATGGCCTTCCATGTGAGTGGAATTCCCTATGGCCCTATGGAAGTTTTAGCCATTGAAATGAAAACTGAAGGGCAATATGGGAACTGAATTCCTTCTCAACTTGTTGTTTATTGTCAGTTTTCATGCAACTGAGTAACGTGGAGCTGGTCGTCTTCATCTTCCAGCCCCTTACAGTTTCAGTAGAACTAGCTGACTCACCAAGACAATTACATAGTTTGGTCAAAAGTTCTACATATACTCCAAATTTCAGCCAACTTAAAGCGTAGACTGTTCATTTTGGGAGCCATAAGTGGGAATGTAGCTCATCAGACATGCAGTTGAATCAAGACAGATTGCTCATATCATAACCATCTTAACAACGAGATGCTATCAGACCTAGCTTCTGGGTTTCAAAGAAGGTCTGTCGTCAAAGCATCTAAGCCCTTGTTTAGTTGGGTGAATTTGGATTTGGGGCTACTGTAGCACGTTCGTTTTTATTTGGCAAATAGTGTTCAAACATGGACTAATTAGGCTCAAAACGTTCGTCTCGTAATTTCCCACCAAACTGTGCAATTAGTTTTTATTTTCGTCTACATTTAATGCTCCATGCACGGGCCGCAAACATTCGATGTGACAGGTACTGTAGCAACTTTTTGGACTTTGGGGTCCAACTAAACAAGGCGTAAGGTTGAAGTATTTGCCACGGAAGTCAGCTTCCTCGGTCCACTCTACTGTTAGCCCCACAGGATCACCGGCACAGGATCACCGGCTCAGGTGAGTGAATCACTCATTAGTGTTGTCGAGCACCCACTAGCTAAGTCGACCATGAACGAGCGTTGTCCGTCCTCACACACTATGTCTAGAGGTTAAAGAAGAGGGAGAACAAAGCATACACACACAGTACAAGACACCAGCATTGACCGAAGCCCTGTATGGGAGATGGCAAATCTGAACTCTCTTTACTGAGTTGCCGTGGTGGTCTATTTATAAACCTCTATCTATCTAGTCCTAGTACAGCTGCCCTGCTGTAACAGTAACTAGATAACACGCTATGACTGACTTCTGCGCCTATCCCTGCATGTGGCTACAGTACCACAGTAGGGGCCTTTTCGGCACTACCTTCCCTTGCTATGTGTTCACACAAGGAAGCAATACATTTATTCTAACAATTCTTTCCCTAATCTTACTGCTATCCCTTGTACCCCTCTGTGCCGATCATCTCCTTCAGCTCCGTGAGTCGAAGACGTCCGAGCGGCTTGGTGAGGACGTCCGCGAGTTGCCGACCAATTTCGACGAACTCGATGACGATCTGCTCTCCATCGACACAGTCCCTGAGGAAGTGGAACTTCACATCGATGTGTTTGCTCCGGTCGTGCAGAACCGGATTCTTCGCAGGGGCAATGGCGGGCTGGTTGTCCACCATCAGTGCTGGTGGGTGAGCTTCCACGTCGGTCAGCTCGTCCAGCAGCCGGCGTAGCCACACAACTTGGCACGTCGCTGTGGCCGCCGCTACGTACTCTGCCTCGCACGTAGATAGCGCCACCACCTTCTGTTTCAGCGACAGCCATGAAATTGGAGCAGACCCGAGGAAGACGAGCACGTCAGAGGTGCTCCGTTGTCCGTCGATGTCTCCCACCATGTCTGCATCGCTGAACACAGTGAGCTACAGCCTACTCCCGCCGGTCTTGGGGAAGATGATCCCCTGATCCACCGTCCCTTTAACGTGGCGCAGTAGCCGCTTCACCGCAGCCCAGTGATCCTCTCTGAGATCCTCCATGAAGCGACCGACGTAGCCCACGATGAACGCAATGTCCGACATCGTGTGGATTAGGTAGCGCAGACCGCCGACGATGCTCCGATAGAGTGTTGCATCCACCTTCGCCACGGTGCTGGCCTTCGTCAGCTTCAGCCGCTCCTCCATCGGAGTCACGCATGGCTTGCACTCAGCCATACCGCTCCGCTCCAATAGCTTTGAGGCATACGCGCTCTGACCAAGCGTGAGTTTCTCGTTCCCCTGTCTCACCTCGATGCCGAGGTAGTAGGAGAGTGCGTCGAAATCGCTCATTCGAAAACGAGCCGCCATCTCGCGCTTGAAGCTGTTGATGTCCTCCGTGCGCGCGCCGGTGACGATCAAGTCATCCACATACATACCGACGACGAGCTCCTCCTTCTCCCGTTGTCGCGTGTAGAGCGCGTGCTTGGTTGCGCACTGCTGAAACCCAAGCTCGCCCAGCGTGGCGTCAAGCTTGGCGTTCCATGCTCGTGGGGCCTGCCGCAGCCGATAGAGCGTCTTGCGTAGTCGGAGCACCCTGTGCTCCTCTCCCTTGACGGCAAAACCTGGAGGTTGCCTGACGAAGACCGTCTCCGCCAGCTCACCATTGAGGAAGGCCGATTTAACGTCCAAGTGATGGACGCGCCAGTCCTTTGCTGCTGCCAAGGCTAGTAGCAAACGGACCGACTCCATGCGTGCTACTGGCGCAAAGACCTCCTCGAAGTCTATGCCCTCGCGTTGAACAAAGTCTCGGGCAACGAGGCGCGCCTTGTGCTTGACAATG
Organism: Miscanthus lutarioriparius; assembly: GCA_904845875.1. NCBI lineage: Eukaryota > Viridiplantae > Streptophyta > Magnoliopsida > Poales > Poaceae > Miscanthus > Miscanthus lutarioriparius. The sequence continues at coordinate 4,997,395 of CAJGYO010000012.1, forward strand.
ATGCCGAGCTCATCCCGCTTGACCTTGTACACCCACTTCAGGCTGATCGGACGGCATCCTAGAGGTGGATCGACGAGCTACCATGTCTTATTTTCCTTGATCGTCTACATCTCCTCCAGCATCGTCCGTCGCCAGTTTCCATCGCGCTCGGCCAGTGCGAACGTGGGTGGTTTCTCTACACTGACGAGCAGCAGCTCTGGGTCGTTGAGCAGCCTACCCTCCATGCCTAAGGGCCTTGTGCCGCCGACGAGGTCGTCTAGCCTGCGGCACTGCACCTCCTCACTTTCGTGGAAGGCATCCATGAACTCAGTGATGTCACTTGGAGCCTTGGAGGTGAGGCGAACTCGATCGGCGTCGATGAAGTTCCCTGTTTCGCCGGAGTGCTCGGCACCCCAGATGCAGTGCTCGGCACTACTCCTGAACAGCTCGTCACAACTCCTGCAGTACTCGGCTCCACTGCAAGACGTCTTGGCCCCGCCACGGGAGTGCTCGGCACCCGTCCTGGAGTGGTCGCCCCCACTGCAGAACCTCCCAGCATCACTTCTAGCGTGCTCGGCATCCCTCCAGGAGTGCTCGGCACTCCTCCCTGAATGCTCAGCATCCCCCCCGAAGTGCTCGTCATTGCCCCAGGAGTGCTCGGCTCTTTCGCTGGAGTGCTCGGCACCCCTCCTGGAGTGCTCGACACCTCTTCCCCAGTGTCTCCACCACCGTGGATGACCAGGTGCTCGACGACGAAGGTGCTGGTGAAGCCGCCAGCTTCCCCCGTGCTCGGACTATTCTAGTCCCAAGCCGTCTTCTCATCGAAGACGGACAACGCTTGTTCGTGGTCGGTTTAGCTAGTGGGTGCTCGGCAACATTAGCGGGTGCTTGGTAAGACTGGTGAGTGGTTCACTCACTTGAATCGGTGATCATGTGGGCTAACAAGTGGTATCAGAGCATACACACAGTACAAGACACTAGCGTTGGCCGAAGCCCTGTATGGGAGATGGTAAATCTGAACTCTCTTTACTGAGTTGCTGTGGTTGTCTATTTATACAACTCTATCTATCTAGTTCTAGTACAGCTGCCCTGCTGCAACAGTGACTAGATAACACAGCAGGACTGACTTCTGCGTTTGTCCCTACATGTGGTTATAGTGCGGCAGGTGAGCCGTTCGGCGCCTGCCTCTGACAGTGCCTACAGTACCACAACAGAGGGCATTTTCGGCGCCGCCTTCCCTTGCCTTGTGTTCACCCAAGGAAACAATAGATTTATTCTGACATCTAGCAGTCAGCAGAGGTCACAGGTGGCGATATTAAATATCAGTCAGAGAAAGGAAAAAGTCAAAGGAAAGAGAGGAAAGGACAAAATGCAAAGGAAAAGAACTGTAGCACAGTGTTCTTAAGCAACATCACCTGGAAGTACCCTAGATCATGGCATGCGTTGGCGATTTGGTCGACCATGCCAGATCGTGTCACAGAGTCAAGGCTGAGGTGCCCAAGGTTGATCACCGGCGTTGGCGAGAGGTGCAGGTCCTGGGACACGAGCTGCTCCTGAGCAACAGTCCTTGACAGGTCAGACATGTTGGCTGACGAACGGCAGCACTGGAGGCAGAAGTCAGGCAGCTGCTATTCAGAATCAGAATACGGAAGGACCGGTGTGACTCAATCTACTTATAGGGTCCTGAAATTCATCCGAGGTACACGATTTTTGCTTCTTGCAGTGCTTGCGACCAAGGAATGAGACTACAGAAGTGAACATACACCTGATGGTCTTCACCTGGACTGCGCTTACTCCAAAGGAGACGTCAAGGCATATGCACATAACGTCCATGCATTCATTTGTCAGTATTCCTGTCCAGGAGACGGTCCTGGGCCGGCACTGCATGGGTGCGTCTGCCCTGGTGCCGTCCACCATGCAAGTAAATGTATCATATTCATTCTGTGGTTCCAGGCTTCTCCCTCAGCCGCTTTCTTCAGTTCTCCATATCTCATTGACGTCGTGGCGGCTCACAACTGGTGTTTTCTTATGACCCAAGGTTACGCGGATAATATTGGCCCCACTCGGCTTACCTCATATTCGACTTGTTCGGCTTCTTTTTTCAGCCGGAACAGTGTTTTTCTCTCGCAACAATTCAGTCAGAACAGTGTTTTTCAGCCAGTTTCAGCCAAAATTCTGCCAACCAAACGGGGTCAGTCTGGAGAGACGACTTGTTTCACTGATGTTGATGCTGCCCAGGGGGATCTCATATGGGCATAACGCTGAAAGATTGGTCAATTATAAATGGTTCAGTGGCAGGGTCCCAAGAAGGCTACTTTTGGTGGTTTTCTCATGCTGCGTGCTCACTGCGAGGGTAGCATGGTGGATGATCTCCAGCCACAGGTGATGTCGGACGATGACGGCAGCATGGTGGATATGGATGATCTCCAGCCGCACAGAGCAGTCGGACGACTATGGTAGTATATGGTGTGGGTGATCTCCAGCCCAGCGGTTTTTGTGCTGACGCCTGTCTAGATTCAGGGCATTCGTGTTCTTTGTGCTGACACTCGACAGATCAAGAGAACTGCCAGTGGAACCTTTGGTTTGAACCTGCTCCCATGGTGAAGATAGACCAAGTTGCAGTACATTAGTGCAACTGCAATGTTGCTTACATTTCAGATACTCTATCGCCTCTAGCTCTGTCGGCACTGCTAGTTTGGAATGGCGTGGATGAGTCATGAGCATTGCTTGTTTGCTACCCTGTCACTAAGCTTATTTAGTTATTTCAGAAGATGTCAACAAGGACCCCTTGTTCACAGAAGAGTAGGCCCGGTGAGGCAGCTGTCCCTGCTATGATCGCCCGATCGAAAACGACCGAGATCTGGTGCAGATTTTTCTTTGCGTATTCTCTCTTCCTGGACTCTTGCGTGTATGTATCTGCAACGTTTGGTATGGGTATGGCATTGGCACAGTTGCCAGAGCGACACAGCGGTAGTAGAATAGTGACATCGGTGGGTAGCGTGCAGCAGATATTTTGCTTCTGTGTGTGTCGGCATTCGTTTGGGAAACTAGTTTGCTGTCCACTGTCTTGAACTCCTGACGCAGTTGCTTATTGCTGCCGCGCCTAGATTATATATATGGATAATATATGACGTAATGCCTGCATCTTCTGCAGTTCTCTGTTCCATTTATAGTCCTTTGGATTCTCTTTCGTTTTCCTTTGTTTTCTTAGCGCTTATTTACAATCGTTTCAGTAATTTGTTGGATCTTTCCAAGGAGGAGAGATGGACACCTATATATAAGTAAGAACAGAAAAGACAAGATGCCAAGGATAGCTACTTATAACACACACAAAATGAACGAAGCTCAGCTCATTCCGTTGTCGAGTCAGTCTACTTTCCTCGTGCGGTTGCTAGAGGTTCCAAGCGCTTAGCATGAGGTTGTATTTGTATAGAAGCTGACATGTGGCCAAGTGGTTAGTGTTATGAGTTTTGCAGCAAGTCTGTTAGGGTTCAAGACAGCAATTTTAGGGCCCATTGGAAAGCAGAAATTTTACAAGAATCGTACATAAATTTCACAAAAAACATTTCATTTTTACAGCAAAAACGCAGGAAACAAAAAAAAACTCGCGTTTCGAAAAAAGGTCTTGGATTACAAGTAGGGATGTAGGTCCCAACCACTCCTCTACCATAAATTCTCCATTGTTATAACTAATTACAGTGTGAATAGTATGTATTTTGGAGGCATTTGTTCATAGGATGCGTGTGTGTGGTATGTGTCGAATGTGTATTTTTTTAGGCCTGTTTGGGAGGCATTTTTTCAATTCCTGCATTTTTTGTAAAATTAAACTAATTCCAATAAAATTGTTGTATGATTTCTATGAAATTATTGCATTTCAAGCAGGCTATATTAAAAAAAACTATGGAGGCTTGTGTGCATGCTTTGTTTTCTAATTTTATTTCCCTTTTTTCATTCCAACATCTATAGCTAATCATGTTTATTGGATTGTAGTCTTGTGCGTTTGTATATATATAATTTGATACTTTTTAAACTTGATTGGTCCAACAATATATGCAACATAATTTAATATTTTGGTAAACTAGTCCAACATTTTATGTTATATACGATATATTTGTTTGGATGTAGATATTGAAGGTGCTGGAAATGGCTCACAATACCAAATCTATTGTTTGGATGTACATAGAATTCACCCGTCTTCTCCTCCTCCTCTCCACCGCACCACCCCATCCCTCCTGTAGCTGCACCCGTCGGAGCTAGGGAAGAAGGAGAGGATCCCACCGAAGCTAGGCAAGAAGGAACCTACCATACCCGACGTGGAGAGGGTCAGTAGGGGTGAGGTGGTCAGCTGTATATGCGCAGAGGGTCAAGGGCGACGACCGACAAGTGAGGCATCGAGGGCTAGGTGCCACACAGATCGGGGGCAGCGACCACTGAGGGAGGCGTCGAGGACTGGGGCGCGCGTGAAGAGGGAGGCGTCGGGGGCTAGGGCACATAAGGAGAGGGAGGCGTTGTGGCGACGACCGATGACTGGCGAGGGAGGCAACAATGGCGACGACCGACGAGGGAGGCGCCGAGGGTCGGGGCGCGTGTGGAGAAGGATAGCGGGCATGGAGGTGAGGCCCAATTTCACCTAATAGGCCAATACAAAGTCTTACCCCTCTGTATTGGGAGAGGTCACTCCTAGTTGTAGTGCAATACAAAGGTATTGGGGTTGCAATTCTAAATCTCTTTTTCTTTACATCACCACAGAACATTAGCCCATATTGTTGTGGATAACTATAAGTTTATCTAGCAACCATTATAGGTAAGTTACAGCAAGAGCGAGCAACGGTTGCGTGCAGAACTACAGCTATGTAAGCAAGTGAGCAGAACATAGTGAGTAGGGGATGATGACCAAGACAAAAGCATGTCGGAGATAACTCCAAAGACACCCAATTATACTAGGAAACTAGAGTTTTATATAATTCTATTAACTTTATGCACAACTTAGGGGAAAAGGAAGCCTACAATTAGCGGTGGATCTTACGATGGTCTATGGTGGGCAAAGAAAAATGAAGATAAAGAGAAACACCTACCTTTGTTTGCTTACCACGCAGCCCTCTGCCTTCCTCATGTCGCACGTCGAGAGTCGAGCTGCCAACGAGCTTCACCGCCCAAATTCATCGCCATCCGCCTTCCATGGAACTATCGTCACCACGAATTTAGCAACGTCTAGCATTCAAGCCACACCTCCGCTATTGGTTGGCATACTCATTCTGCAATCAAATCCTAAGGCCTTCCTCAATGCACCACGGTGGCGTGCTGCCTCAATGTCCACCTCAGCTCTAGACATCCATGTCATAGCGAAGTATAGCCTCGCAGGTTGAGGTTGTCTTGCGGAAGGGACCATTGCCTTATTTAACAAAAGTAACAGGCAACATCTAGGGAGCGCGCTGTGGTGAGAGCAGTGGCTCTTGACTGTTGGGATCACGTCTGTCGCTCCAAACTCTCTCTTTCTCTGGCTAGGACTGAGCAGTGTGCAGACCGTGGGACCCCCAAAGAGACAACACACACGGCTTGCGTTGAGTGAACGGTGGTCTTAACCTATCGAGCTACGTGGAGGGTGACCTTTTTCCTGGGGCTATACGCTGCTATATGCCCGCATTGGTATTGGCCTAAGCATACAACATATATATACCTCTCTTTCCCTCTTCCAACCTCGATACAAAAGCGATGACACATGACGGCATAAAGCGAGATGAGCACGTTAGCTCATTTTCAAGGGATAGGGTATTACATATCTGAGGTGATATTTTTTTAGACAGATCTATCCTATTTCAACCTTAAACCAAAGCATGCAAAAATCTAAGATCGTCTATCCTTTACCCTGCCATCCCCATAACCACAGTGTAAAGCCCATTTTTGTTTTAGCTTGCAAATTGCTTCTTTGTTTTATCTTATACAATGATTCTATTTCTACTCCATTCACTCCAAAAAGTAAGTCAAACAATCTTTGGTTGGACCAGTTTTTCTATAAAAATATGTGAAGATTGTAATATATATATCAAATAAGTGTAATTAGATTCATTATACGATATATATTTTTACAAACAAAGTATAGAACATTACCTTTTTGAGACAGAGTAGGTATGGTCCACTGACCCAAAGCTAAAATAAGGAGTGTTCTCTCTTAGACAGTCAGACGGTGTTATGCTGGTAATCCACGATCCAGAGCTGAAACAAACGAATTGTGGTGTGCTAGTTACGGTCTTACGGCCGATATTTACCTGGAAAATTCAAAAAGAAAACAAAGCAAAAGCTGTTTGTAAAAACGCGAATCCAGCAAACGGCGCAAGCTCATGTCCAGTCGGGACCCACCAAAACTACCAGTGTCCCTACATCGTCAGAGGGACAGCGACGAAAAAACCGAGCCCACGCGATAAGAAAAAAGGAAGTGGAAAAAAATGGAGGCGTCCGCGGAGGCGGGGGCGGCCGCCGCCGCCGCCGCGCGAACGTTGAGGTGGGCGGGCCGCGCGGGGCACCTGGGCGGCGTCCCGCGCGCCGCGGTGTTCGCCGCCGTGGGCGCGTTCGCCAAGGCGTACGCCTCGCTGCTCAACACCACCACGGTCCACAACGCCGACGCGCTCCTCCGCCTCGTCTCGTCGCGGGCTCCCGGGACGCCGCTCCTCACCGTCAGCAACCACATGTCCACGTATGCCCCCCTGTAACCTCCTCACTCGTCTCCCTCCCCCATGACCCTTGATGCTTGTTGATTCAGACTAGACACAGTAGCTGGGATCAGATGTCTGTTGACCTGTTGCGTTGCTTGGTATGCTCGATCTGTCGTAATTCCGGCGCCTTCCCTGATGAGTTTTGCGTCAGCATTGGTTCCAAGTATCAACTGGCAGTGGAGTGCCTGGAGCAAATGAGTAAATCCATTCAGCATTAGCATCCATGGATGTCATTGATCTTCTGTTTTTGTAGAGACCTGGTCCTGGCCCTTGAAGCACCTGCTGTCTCCTACATGTAGCAGTGCTGAGGTTCTACACGCAAATCTTAGGTTAGATGTGGTATAGGGATGGGGGAAACTTGAAATTACATTTGTCTAGCTGTAGCTGTGGTATTTGTCTATTTGATATTATTCTTTTCTTAAAAAGTGCTTGCTTGCTGCATGATTCCTTATTTCTACAACATCACCATGAATCATTGTACATTGGTTGTGTATATTTAAGTAAACTACAATACATTCCTTTTCTCCATAAAATGTGTATGAAAGGACAAAATAATCATATTCACAAGTGTGGTGCCACCGTGTTGTCGTGTTGTACACGTGTCATGTATCAGTGCCCGTGGTTGTCAATTTGCTGACCCCACATTGTTTTCTATAATTTTTGTTTGTCGGAATTTCTGTAACACTGACCTTATGTTTATACCTTTTGTACCAGGTTAGATGACCCGCTTATGTGGGGGTTCAAGGGTTTTCCAACTTCGGATGCAAAGCTTGGAAGGTGGGTGCTGACAGCAGAAGATATATGCTTCAAGAATGTAGTCATGTCTTACATGTTTCGACTTGGTGAGCCTTAATATTCCTATTTGTTATCTCCGTTCCGTTCCTGTATTAGTTTTCTGAGTTCTAGTGATGCTCTGCGTGCTAAATCACGATGGGTTGCAGTTTTGGTATGTATAAAATTACCACCTATATATGATCTGCTCATGTGGGTTTTGTGGGTGAAAATTGAACTTTTTAGAGACAGTGCTTATGTAGGTTTGGGTATGTATAAACTGACACCTGTATATGATCAACTTATGCGGGTTTTGTGGGTGAAAATGGAACTTGTAGGCAGTGATGTTGATGCTACTTCTCAAAAATCTGAGATGATGTAACACGATCTAGTTACTGAGGTAACATCTCATATGAAGATATGGATTGTTGCCTTTTTATAGAGGAGTAAGAGGCATTTTAAGGTGTATCCAGTGAAGCATGCAAAACAGTAAAACGTCTAGCACAATCCTATTTAATCCAGCGAACAACTGTCTGTTCCTCTTATGAAATCTAGTTTCATTTCAACTGCCAGCAACCTTTTTAAGAATTCAGTTTCATGGCACTCAATTCACTCACCAAGACTTGTGAATTGCTGAGAGTTGGCATAGTTTGTGTTCTGCATTTGCCATAATACGCTCGTTTGCAGTATTGTGTATCAGATAAGATTAGCCGATGCTTGCTAAGCTATGTGCTGTGGTACTAGTACAAGAAACAATACTATCAAATCTAGTGCCTCATCATCTTTTGTTTAACTGCTATTTAAATGTCCAGTGCTTACTCTTTTCCCTTCACATTCTTCAGTTATTCTTATTTTTCACTTTTAAGGTGACACATAATTGTGCGCACAGGGAAATGCATACCAATCACAAGAGGGGGTGGGATCTATCAAGAACACATGAATGAAGCCCTTGACGTGCTTAAAAATGGAGGCTGGGTATGAGAAATTTTTTACAATTACATACTGATCTTTCTGTCATCAACAGATGCCATATCCCTGCCTATGGATTCTGGCCTCTATTTAATTCCAAAGTTTATCATGACATATTCAAACAGCTGCATACATTCCCTGAAGGAAAAATAGCCCAAGATGATCATCCAATTAGAAGATTGAAGTGGGGAACTGCCAGTCTTATTGTCCGAGCACCTATAACTCCAATAGTTTTGCCAATTGTTCACTCTGGTTTTGAAAAGGTACACGGAAGAATGCTTTGCATCTCATAATGAAGACATCGTAGTATGTGGTATAGAACATTCTTTCTGAAATATGAATATATTCTTAGCATGATGCCATTTACTTCCAGGTCATGCCAGAAAAATCGTTCTTTGGACGGCGGCCGCCAGTGCCACTCTGCAGTAAGAAGATAGATATCATTGTTGGAGAGCCAATAGAGTTTGACATGCCAAGCTTGAAGCAAGAGGCATCAATGGTACCCCATGATTCATCCTCTGAACGGAAGGGATGGCCAACCATTACACCAGATGGACTGGACGAGGCCGCGCAAAGATGGCTTTACCAGAAGATGTCAGATAAGGTCCAGTCTGTGATGGAGAGATTGCGGAAAACAGTTGTCAACATGAAGCAGCATTGATCTTGTTGACCTTTATTCATCAGGGAATGGGAGGTTTATTTTTTTCATTTTTCGTTTTTTTTCCACGAATACCTTCTTGAACTGCTGGTTAGGATTTGTTAACTAGCTTGAGTTGGTGGATACAAAAATGGGCAAATGGTCGTCAAACAAGTCTGTCAAAGTATTGGGAATAGAATTAGAGCTCAGATTGTTACATGCTGAGTCTTGAGGTATTAGTTAGTCTTGAAAGAAAATTTGTTGTTCATTATTTACCATCAACTGTTCAGGTGCCGGTTTTATTGAGGCATGAATAAAAAGCCTTGTGATGTTCAGTTGCAAAATCACCATCCATTTACCTGTCTTAGGTCTACAGTTTTTTACTTTTTTTCCTTTCCTGATCGGTTGTCTAATGTACCATGGAAATGGAAGCATACCAGAATTACGTTTTCATCCAGTGGGTTAAAGAGTGTATCTGCGCTTGGAATTCGGCCAGGAGGCCTAAACTTTGAGCGTTGGTGTAGAGCTGGATGATGTAAAGTTGTAAACTGTCTTGTGGTCTTGGTTATACTATAAGGCTGGGGATTATTCACTGTAATACTTTAAAAAAAAGTGTATTTGCGCTTGGAAGGCAGTTGCCTACTGTAAAATCGGGCCAGCCCGGAGCTGTGCAACGCGCTTCAGAACTGTGCCATCTTTGGGTAGGGGTTATCTCCAGGCCCAGCAGAAACAGCGTTGGGCCCTGACGGATCCAATGACAGTACTTGACCTCAAATGCCAGAAACATAATATTCTTCCCATCCCATAAAAAAAAGGAGAGTACTGCATCTTTATATCTAAAAAAGGCACTCCTAGCTACAGTATCATTTTGTTTTTGTTTGGTAATAATTGTCCAATCGTTGACTAATTAGGCTCAAAACGTTCGTCTCGCAAAGTACAACCAAATTGTGCTATTAGTTTTTGATTTCGTCAACATTTAGTACTCCATACATGTACCGCAAGTTTGATGTGGCGGGAAATCTTCTTTTTACGTAGTGACAAAGTTTGGAATTGGGGGTGAACTAAACACCCCCCAATAGGGTAAAACTGTGGCAGTGCTCGCTCCCACGCCACGCCAACGCCAGTGTCTGGCTAGGTTCTACCGAAAGCGACCCGACGCGCAGACGAGACGCGGCATGGGCCAGGAGGACCGGGGCCAAACAGTTTCGCCTTCGCCGCTGCGTGCCAAGCCAGCCAGCTCCTACATCTGTCCTGCTACGCCTGCATGCACGCCGGCGCCTCGCAGAAGCTTTGCTGTCGACTGTCGTCGAGCTGGGCTGACCCGAACCTGAGGTGCTGAGCGCAGACGCCGCCGAGCCCTTCCGTCCAGTCGTGGACTCGTGCGGAAGCCGAAGACGTGGCCGTCCACCACCGGGCCGCTGCTACCTGCTGGGCGCTGGCCCTGTCTCCACCCAGACTCCAGCCTCGCTCTTCGAACTCCGATCGACACGCCGCGTGAGACTCCCTGCCATGATTAGGGGAAGACAACATATATCCGCAGCGGGGTCCCGCGGCGGAGGGGCAGAGCACATCGATCTGCTCCTAGTTGGGTTGGAATCTCCGATCCGATCCCAGCTGAAGCGGACGTGTCACGTCTCACTCGGCGTCACCGCGTCACAATGGCACGGGCCAGGCAAACCACCGACCGAACAAACCCATCACATCATCCATCAGGTCACGAACACAACCCGAGATGAAAGAAATGGGAAATGCAATTCTGCAGGCAGCACATTGGTGAAGTGCGGTTGGAGATGTTTGGTGCACTGCACGTCTGTCAGATCAGACCATCGCTTAACCAATAATAACCACCCTCCTGTCGGCCAGCACCAGCAGGCAGCCCGCCGCCCCCGTCCCCCGGCCCAGCTCGCGCCCAGGCTTAGCTCCAAACCACGCACCATCTGGCGTCCGGGTAATCCAAGCCGCGAGCCAAGCGCACCGCCGGCCGATTGCGTGCGAACCGTGGCTGCTGGACACTGCCACTGGGCAGGGCCGGAGGAGCATGTCGCGGTCGTGGAAGTGGAACAATTCAGGGCGTGTAGCCGTGTTGTGCGCGCGCGTCAGCCTCGGCGTCGGCGCTGCGGCGGGGCCGGGGGAGCGAGGTCGGCTCGGATGGTCCGTCGCTGTTTGGGCGCAGCTAGCGCGGGGTCGGCGTCGCCATTGGACGCCCGGCACGGCACACGCGCGCGCGGGCACGTCATTTTCCGCGGGTCTTGGCGGTGTTGATGGGCGAGCACCGAGATGAGATGGCTCTGCTGGCTGCGTGTAGCGCTCCTCCGGCTATGCACCAACTTACACAACGCTTTCGCTTTCACACTACCTTTTTTTTAATATATAAGGTTCGCTTTCACACTAGTTAATACTCCGGTAGCTGGTTTAAAACGGTGATAAAAGACATGGGCCTGCTTGGACGGAGGCCGCACTCTGCCAAGCCACACGTTCGCCACCGCCACAGTTGTGGCGTAAAAAAACAGCGCCACAGTTAGGCGAGCCACAGCGCAAAAGTGAACTGGGTTTCCGTGTGGCTGCCACGTCCTAGGTATGAACCAAGCAGTAGCCAATTATTGTGGCGCCGCCGCAGTTAGGCGTGGCTGGTTGTGGCGTGCAACCAAGCACGCCCGTAGACTGTCGTAGAGTAAAATCGGGTTATTAATGGGTCTCGGGATCGAGTATATATCTGGAGGTCAGCGGTTGGTGTGTCCTAGCTAGCTACAAGTTAGTACGTACGAGATCCATCATCCCTGCACGTTTAGTTTGTACTTGACGAGACTTTGAAGTGAACTCTGAGCCAGCTAGCTATGTTCCTTGACTTGCTATCAACCATGACGGCTTGCGATCCGAGCACGAGGTGTACGTACGAACTGTACGTCTCAGTATGACCCTGAGTCGAAAAGATACTCCAACCCTAGCTTACACTAGGTCCAAATTGGCATCCCCATCTGCCCATCTGTCACGTTGTGGCGGTAGCAGTGCCATTAGGTTCGTTATTAGTAGTTGATGGCTTGCGTGCTGTGCTCTGTCACAGTTCATCATCATATCACACGCTAGCCCGGCCGGTAGTAATCTTCGCTAGCTCTATCAGTGCAGTCGCAAGCGCAACGCATACGCAGTATGCAGACGCGCATCGGTGATCTCGCCTCGCTTTGGCCTTTTCACGTGGAGGTAGCAGGCAAAAAGGTCCAAAAGGACCGGAACAAGCGCACAAAATAAACAAAAGGGATGACCGGATGAATATCTCGGATGACTGAGCCTAGCTAGATCTCGTTCCAATCTCTCTAGCTAAAATCTCTGGGATGCTCGTGTGTATCCGACAAAAGGTAAGCGTCCACGAGCCATGACGCAGGACACTCTTGTTAACTGCCCCAACGGGTACACGAGGCAACGCAACACACAGGCACACCACACCGCTTGCGTCCGCTAACTGTCTCGAGAGGGACCACATATACTACTGGTACTATAGTACTAGTACTTGGTAGTAATTACAGTACCAGTACGCTTTTACCGTCTAATCTCTGAGATTAGTTGCGACGTGTGGTAGACCCATAGTGACGCAAAACAGCTCCATGTGCCCATACCCAAAAAAAGAAACATGGGTAGCTCAACACTTTGCTTTTTTTTTTCCACCGATTAGGATCAGACAACTCTTCCTTTCTTTCTCCAACCTTTCCATTTTCCATTTACATTGCTTCCATGGCTGACGATGTCCTCGACCCGTCACCTACCTCGGCTCCGACAGCTCCCCGTTGTTGGATCCGCAACCACCTCCCTAAGGCGTGCTAACCTGACAGCAGTGATGTTCTTGCCCTAGCTCCGGCTCAGACGATGTCCTCCACCGTCCAAGCTGACAACATCACCGCTGCCTCGCCTCGCTGTTCCTGCTCCTGCGCTCACCACAAACGCTGGTCCGTTTTTCTGCCATCAGATTCACCATTTTTTCTTTTAAAGCCGTTGGATATGGAGAAGAAGGCAGCGAGGAGGGTTGAGAAAAAAAAATAAAAAAAAAACATTGAAATATACTCCCTCCATCCCAAATTGTAAGTCATTCTAAGAATCTTGGAGAGTCAAACTTTTTTAAGTTTGACTAAAATTATAGAGAGAAACATAAAGATTGATGACATCAAATAGGTATAATATGAAAATATAACTAATGAAGAATTTAATGATACTTACTTGGTATGATAAATATTATTATTTTGTTATATAAATTTGGTTAAACTTGAAAAACTTTGACTCTCTAAGATTCTTGGAATGACTTGTACTTTGGGATGAAGTGAGTACTTAGTATAGCTGTATAGGATTCCCGGAGCCTCGGAGAAAAAAACTTGGAACCATGCATCGAACCGAGATGCTTGCAGTGACATGCATGCGTGGCAGCGCATGGTCTTTGGGTGCATGTGCATTGCAGTTGCAGAAAAACCAACCGTTCGTCCTGGACACATGAACGAACAGAGGGTGCAGATGCAGGGTACCCATCGTCTGGGTACAGTAGTACAGCTAGCGCGGAACAAAATTGAACCTGGCACGCCCCTGTTCCTCTGGAATCTGGAATAATGCCGTCCGGGACCGTGGACGCCGGCGGTTGGTGGCGCCGTACGTACACCGGCTGGCCCTCTCTCGTGCATGTCATGGCCCATGGACCAAGCCAAGCTGACGAGTTGCAACGCAATGGCGACCTCGTACGTAGTCGTGGACCACGTTATTAAGCTGTGCCCTATTGGCGTTATTAAACTGTGCCCTGTTGGTTTGGTTTGTAAGTCGCACTTTTTTAGTTAACGAATATTATTTTTCTTTCATAATAAATTAACCAACAATACTTTCAGTCATAGCTTATCAACCAAACAAATAAGCACTGGCATGGTACTGTATGTATACATACATTGCAACGAAAGCAGCTACTAGCTAGCAGCTCAGCAGACGGCTGACGACGCAACGCACGTACGTCCCCGGGCAGGACGTATGGCACTTGGCTCGTTAGCTTGCCCTGCTATTCCGCTGTCTTTTTCCTTTCAGGGCTTTCCCAATGCAGTGGCTTTAGAAGTAGCTCTAAAATCCATGTAGGATCAGATGCTATGTTGTATAAAAAGTAGATGCTCTATAGTTATCATAGTTACATGTAGAAGCTACATATGCTTAAAAGACAGAACGTGGTCCATACAAGAAAAGAAAAGAAGAGAAAGAGAAAATAAAAGTGACACATGATAAAAGAAAAAAGGCACAGTTGAGACCGCAACTGGTGATAGTTTACATTGTGTGAATAGTAGTCTTAATATTTTTTAATTTACATAGACTATTTTAATTGTACTGAAATCACTAGGAGTGTTAGCCTCTATTGTTCATGCCCTTGCTACGTGCTGCTGGTGGTACTAGAGGTAGATCTACCCTTTACTTGTACCGTACCGCTACGAGAGTACGAGAGACTAGACAGTAGACGCAGCTCCACCAGCCTCCAGGCTTTGTGCGGCAGCAACCACCGTAGTGTAACGATAGGGGCCGGGTTAGCTAGCTAGGGCGGGAGACGGAGGCTTTGTTCGGCTGGCGAGAAAAATGATCGGTGCTGATGTTAATATTGATGTTGATTTATTATAAAAGAAAAATAATATTATTTTGCTAAAATAGTATGGATGACAAGTTCAAGCGAATAGGGCCAGATCGTTCGGTGGCGAAACAGAACGCAGGATGCCGTGAAGGTTAATGGTAGAGGTTGTTATCGTGGATATATATATTCAGCTTGTTCGGTTGATCTGGTCTTAGATTGTTTCAGCTTATTCTCTCTCACGTAACGCTATTTAATCAACCGAAATCAACTGAACTACAGTAGAAATCTGTACCAGCCATGCAGGACTTAACGCTGCTGCCTTGCATTAGCGGCCAGCCAAGGCGACGACGCTCGGTCAAAAGGTTCGTTCACGCATACGGTGCTACTGGCCTCCCTCCAGCCTCCACCCGTCGATTTCTTGCGTGGCCGAAGCCGGACCGCGCGCATCGAGACAACTTAGTCTACGCTTGCTAGTAAAAAACTGATGTGTTGGAACCGAGCACTAAAATCGCAACGAATTATTAGCGTGACATAGACACCGAACGTTTGTATCGATTTGGCCAATGGCGGTGAGGCGCGAGCTGGCAACTCCGAACGTGCGTTGTGTGCCGGATCACGCACGTCGCGCTCCCGGTTTGTATGTACTTGTAGTAGCACAATGGCAACTGACAAATGGTACCAGCAGGGGCTCTCCTGAGCTCATGCAGAAGCATGACATGGACTAAACAAAATCAAGTGAACTCAATCATGGAATTATACTAGATGTTTTTGCGTTAGTACTGCCTCGGTCCCAAGAAGGATGTAATTCTAAGATTATTAGATCCAAACTAACTAAAATCTAATCAAGTTTATGAAAATTAGAATCGATATTTGACACTACAGTTACATTATGGAATATATTCAATAGCTAATCTAATAATACTTAATGATAGCCATTAATCTTCATAAAATCTATAAATTTAGTTAAATTTAAAATAATATTATGAAATTTTGCATACCTTTTAGGATGGAGGGACTATACTGAAGATAGTCAGCCTGTTCGCTTGTTGGTTTCAGCCAGGGCTTATCAGCTAGCCAACAATGTTTTCCTCTCACAACAAACCAGCACGAGCTGAGCTTATCAGCTTAGAAACCAACCAGCGAACAGGCCGAATATATGAAGTACCACAGTACAACAATATTCCTTTTCTTTTTAGAAGTACATGATCCAATCTAATCATACACGAGGAAGAATCATATATTGAATAGGGGATACCATGAACCATCAGGACAAGTATGCTAGTGTCATCTCGTAGATAGTCTCATACAACGCTAAGTAATGGCAAGACGATTTTGAACAACTAACTCATACAGTAGGTTGTCGTATAATAATTCAATTTATCCTTAATTTATACAGATATCATAGGAAAGTTTGTCAGTTGTATGTCAATATCAAATCGTTAAATAGTTGTCTCAGTTTTAAAATCTTCCTTGTGAGATTGTTGTTTCAGAAACAACCATATTTTTGTCTCATCTTCCTCCCTCTCTCTCCTCCAGCTAGGTCATAAGAATATCCTATCTAACCTTACATCAGGCAACCTTTAGCAGTGTACCTCCGTCCAAGAACTGGATGGATCAACAGATTTCTTCGTGGCTTCACTGCAGGCCAAGTGATTCGTTTTCAGTCGAAACCGTTCAACCCGTTGCGTCATTGCAGGCGGTGCACGCACGCAGCCTCGTACCGCATGGCCGCAGTCCACCTCGAAGCCGGACAAAACACCGCAACATCCCACCCCACTGCCTACCTGGCTACCTGCCGGGCGGGTCCCACCCCACAGGCCACCCCCCACCAGCTCTCATTCCATTTCTCTCATCCCAAAATTAAATTAAATTCAAATATTTCTATCCGCCCCGTCTTCCCCTCCTGTTCCTATTCGAGGCTTTTACATGTATTCCAAAGTTTGTAATTACACAGAAACCATAAAAAAAGGTGACCGCAAACATGTGCCACTGCTCTAAACTTCTTTGCCTTATAAGCCATTCCGTCCTTGTTCTGTTTATTTTTCGCCGTTTGGTGTGGGACCGGACAGTGAAATTGTCCAGGTTACCCTTGACGACTGCGTCATATCCTGCCAACGGAAAAAGAAGATCAGCTAACCCGAGAGTGGGGGTGCTGGAGAACATATCTCTCAAAGTTGAAGAACGCCCCCCTGGTTGCCCACTCCTCCAAAGAAGACACCCCCTCTGTTCCTTCCCCGCAGATTGATGGGAAGAAGAGCGAATGCCGCTGCGGCCATTTAACACCACCACGAGCAAAGATAGCCACGGGTGTGGCGCATGACCGCCACCGCAGACTCACCCGCGGCCAGGCACGCGACTCCTCGGCAACACAAAGACATGCCATGGAGCAGAAGAAGGCCGTCATCTCACCGGTGGGCGATCGCAGGTGAGATAGTACATCATGACCTCGTGCATCGGCTCGGACACGAGAACGTGGCAGACGGGCGGTGCCTTCCGGCGCAAGCGCCAGGGGCGGCGACTAACGAGGCGGAGGATGGCCGACACCATGAGGTTCCACCACCAACCCAAAAAGTCGCGACGAGGGACGACGCCAGTACGGCTTTGTCGAGCTGCGGCTCCATCTTCCATGCCGAAGCGCGTCGCCATTGCCGCGATGCGAGGGAGGAGGAAGTCCAAGAAGCAAGACATGTGGACGCCGCACGAGAGCGAAGCGAATGTAGAGATGCACTGGTTCACGATTGGTAGGCATGGAGGATGGCGGCTATGATGGCGACCTTGATTGCGCATGAAACGAGGGACACCGACTTGGTCGCTTTGCCAGTAGCGCCGGTGTCGCAACATAAAATGAGATATGTTCTCCACGGACAATGAACCTACACGCATACGGCGGGGACGTGTGACAAGCGGATCGGCGTGCAGTAGCGCTTAAAGCTTCTGGTACAGCGGATCCCTCACGAGGAAGAGCAAGGCACCATCAAGACGAGGCTCGCTTGGAAGAGGCAGCGAACACGAACAGAGATAGAGAGAGAGAGAAGGTGGTGGGCGCCAAGCCGACCGGATCTGGCGCGTACCTAAGTTAAAGTTAGACTGGGGCCGGCTTGGAGCTGGCCACATAGTCATGGCATCTGCATCGGATCGAGGCGGGCGGCAACATGGCAACAAGGGTGGGAAACCCTAGACGGAGGAGAAGGGCGCGCAGAAAGAGGGGAGAGCGATGGCAGGCGGAAAAGGGGGAGGAGGCAGCGACAGTAGCAGTTGGAGGGGGAGGAATGTTTTTGTGGGCGGAGGAAGGAGAGGGAGTGTTTTTGTGCGTAAGGGCAACTTGGACAATTTCATTGACCGGTCCCACATCAAACGGCAAAAAACAAATAGAATAAGGACGGAATGGCCTGTAAGACAAAGAAATTTAGAGCAGTGGCACCTATGTGCAGTCATCTTTTTTAATAATTTATGTGTAATTACAAACTTTTTTTAATGACATACGTATAAAAGCCTCTTCGTATTCCTACTACTCCCAACAGCGGCACGGGGACACGGGGAGGAGTAATTCCCTCGCCCGCTGCGGCAAAACAGCAGCGGAAGGCCCCGCCCCACGGCGCGTGATTTTCTTTAATCAGCTGGCACCCCCCAGCCTTCCGCCTCCGCCTCCGCCTCCGCCTCGCCATACCACCCCCTCGTGAGCCCCTCTCTCTCCTCCTCGTCTCCAGTCCACACCTCGTCCCGTGCTCCCCCTCCTCCTCGCCTCCGGATCTCGTCCTGCCGGCCGCGGCCGGACGAGGCGCCCGCGACCCGGTCCGAGCCTCCCATCCTCCTTCCCGCCTGTCGGCACTCTGGTCGGCTTACTTATACCGCTCGCATTGCCGGGGCCTCGCTCCATTTGTCCACCCGCTCGACGCGCGGACTCCGGGGGCGGCCCGGCATCCGGAGCTTAGAGTTCGGAGCTTCCAGGCGCCGCTTCCGCGTGGCGTTTTCGATCTGAGGCCGCGTCGCGGGATTGGTCTCGACGCTTGCGGTGATGGCGATTGGAGCTGCTCGGCGGTGACCTGCTGGAGGACGCGAGGACTCGAGGACCCTGAGGTTGATCGAGGAGGCTTCGGGCGGGGAGGCTTTACTACTACTAGCTCGGTAGCTCCTGAGGAGGAGGGAGATGGCAGCCGGCGGGGTGGGGCCCGCGCAGCACCAGGCGCCGAACGGCGCCTCCGGCAGCGTCAGCAACGGCAGTGCTGCCGCCGCCACGCCGCTGCACGGCTCGGCGGCCTCCACCGCCAACGGCGCCGCCGACGGGTACGACAGCGACGGCTACAGCTTCGCGCCCCCGTGAGTCCCCACCTCCCTCCCTTCCTTCGCCGTCTCCTGCCGCTGCTTCGGTTCCGTTCCGAGTTGATTTCGTGCTGTTTATTGCCTATGTGCTAGATTTAGTTAATTACCGGTCCGGATGTCCCCGGTATTTGGATTTTCTATTGCGTATGATGATTGCCAAAAGAGTTCCCAGCCTAGTGGAAAGTTGAGGGAAAAAGTTGGCCTGATGGTTTCATGGCTGGGATTTGTTTAATTATTGTATCCTGTTAATGTCGCTATAATTGGCTACCTGTGATGTGCTCGTAATCCATGGCCTACTACCCTACTTGTTAAATGCGTTAGGTACCAATTTTGTGGTAGTTGTTTTGAAGCGAAGACACCACAGCGTACATTGACATTGCTTTCTTCTGCGCCACATTTGCGGAAGAGAGCTCTGTTGGCTTGGTAAGGTCGGACGTGATTCGTATTTACTATCTGGGCTTACTGTTTTTGCAGTACACCGTCAACGTTGTCAATGTCCATACCTCCTGAGCTTGCTGGAGCTATTCCGTTAATTGATCGATTCCAGGTACGTGACTACTTCGTTCTAACATCCTCACCGATGCGATCTTTCTTCTTCTTCTTTTTTTGGTGAAATGAAGAGACTATCCAACATCTTGGCATTTTGTTCTTAAGAAATTGAGAGGTGAATCGAAACTCGAAAGTAAGAACAATTAGCGTGACATTCAAGTTTAAGGTTTACATTCTTTTCTATATGAACAAAAATAGGAGGAATGTAGGTTTCCAACTCTAAACCCTATATACTCTCACCATTCAATTGGTTAATACCAACATTTATCCTTGTCACTGGCATTAGAGACAAGGAATTCAATTAGGCAACACCAGCAGATATCCTAAGCATCCCGCAGACTCGTCAAAATGTCCATTAGGGTTCCATAGAGTACTGTTATCAATTTCCAGATAGTAAGAAATGCTCTGATTCCCACTCTGATATCAGTGCTGGAAAATGACAGGTGGAGGGCTTTCTCAAAGCAATGCAAAAGCAGATTCATTCAGCTGGAAAACGTGGATTTTTTTCTAAAAAGTCTGTTGGGCCACAAGCTCGTGAGAAGTTCACTTTGGAAGATATGTTGTGCTTTCAAAAGGTGATGCTGCCAAATCTCATTCCATCTGTGAAGTTACACAGTTGCACTTGTTTCAACTTATTTTTCTTCTAAACTTCTATGCTAAAGCTTAAGGTCAATATCTCACATCAAATTGCATCTATCATTAATTTGCGCTTCTTTGTATCTCCTGCAGGATCCTATTCCAACTTCATTACTAAAGATAAGCAGTGACCTTGTAAGCCGCTCAATTAAGTTGTTCCATGTCATACTAAAGTACATGGGCATCGATTCACCAGCAATAATAAGTTTGGAGGAGAGAATAGAACTTGTTGCGAAGCTCTACAAGCATACGTTGAAGCGTTCTGAACTTCGAGATGAACTCTTTGCACAGATTTCAAAACAAACACGTAACAATCCTGATAGGTGAGTTGGGTTTCTCATGGATGTCAAACATATGTGTATATCATTGTAGGAACCATATATTTTATTGTACCTGCAGGGGTTGGTCAATAAGAGCTTGGGAGCTTATGTACTTGTGTGCATCATCCATGCCACCAAGCAAAGATATTGGGGCATACTTGTCTGAGTATGTTCACTATGTTGCCCACGGTGCCACAACTGATTCTGATGTTCGAGTTCTAGCACTGAACACACTAAATGCATTAAAGCGATCAGTCAAGGCAGGTCCTAGGGTTACAATTCCTGCACGGGAGGAAATAGAAGCTCTTTTGACAAGCCGGAAGCTTACAACAATTGTATTTTTCTTGGACGAAACTTTTGAAGAAATCACCTATGATATGGCAACAACTGTTGCTGATGCTGTTGAGGTAAATGCATTTTTTCTGAACTATTAGTTTTATAAATGATATATGCTCAATACCTTCAAAAATCTTTTAAAAGAATATAACATTGTTTTTGTAGTTCAGCGATAGCATATATAAATGGTTTGTGTGACTTGCTTCCAAATAGTGTGCTATTACTTAGGACGTGGTCAGCAAAAAATGCGCTGTCATAGAATGCAGGCATATTAGACTATATATGACTGGAAAAATAAAAAAAAATAGTGCTTTTCATGGAGGTCGAAGCTCATTGATGCTAAAAGAACAGGTGCAGTTTAAAGTTGCTAAGGGTCAGAGTTTTTATGCTTCTTGACTTGCCTGACCTCCATTTAGAATCAGTTTATATATAGGTAAAGTAATCATCTTTTGGCTTTTTTTCTTCACTCAAGGTTTTCATAGAAAATCTTAGTGTGGGCATCTTCTTGGCTTCAACTCAACCTCACAAAGATGTTGTAACATGGTGCTTGATGCCACATGGATGGCACGCTTTGGTTATTCTTCATTTGCTATTTTGTTGATGTTATGAATTCTAGAACTAATGGATTTTTGCGGTTGACTGCGAATCTGCGATAATAGTTTTACTTCCAATTCTCTGGACTAGTTTTCCCCCCTCCTTTTCTCTGTTGGCCAGTGGCATATATTCAGCCACATTACAATAGTTCAGTGTTATGTGATGATATTTCTATCTGTTTTTTTTTTGCTCGAATATGCAGGAGGACTGCATATCATTGCATTAAGAGAAGAAGAGTTAGGCCAAAATAGCCATACACAGTGTACATGCACGCGCGCACACACGCTTACACCACTTGCCCGTGATCACCGGGCTATACTTTTACATTTGCGCCAAAGACAGATATGTTACGACCAGCTGGACCAACTCCCAACTACTGAACAAGGGGGCCTTGTAGTGACCACGGCACCAAGACCTTTTGCACCTGCAGGCATCCAGAGTTCAGATTCCTCCTGCGCCAGTAGGAAGGTTCTGTCCACTCTAGGGGTGATCCCATTGAACACCACATAATTCCTCGCTTTCCAAAGGGTCCATGCCCCTAAAACGACCAAGGTGTTGAAACCATCCCGCACACCATTGCTCATTTGATCATTTGCTTGTTGTCACCGTAAGAAGAAATTGTTACTGTCCGTTTGGGTTGTGACATCCGGAATCCCAAAAAATCTCCATAGCTGATGCCAAAACTGCCGAGCGAAGACACATGCCGAGAGTAGATGGTTAATCGTCTCATCTTCCTGGTCACAAAGTGGGCAGTGATCCGGATGGGGAAGGCCACGGCGTGCCAGCCTGTCCGCTGTCCAGCAACGGTTGTGGGCCACTAGCCATAGGAAAATCTTGCATTTCCTTGGAGCCCAGGTTTCCCAAATCATATTACTTGGTGCAAGATATTTCTATCTGTTATGTTGTACTTTCCTTAAACAGTTCTGGCATTAGATTTGTTGCTGCAGTTTCTTGTGAACTTTTCAAAGTTACAATATCATTTGAAATTATAATGTTCTAAGGAAACATGAAATTGATTTAATGACAGGAACTTGCTGGCATTATCAAACTTTCAGTGTATTCTAGTTTCAGCCTATTTGAATGCCGGAAGTTTGTTAACGGATCAAAGTCTTCCGAGGTTGGCAATGGTAACTACCAAGTCATTGTTTTTTCCTTTTCTATTTCATAATTTAAATAATGCATGTGGTTCGGATATCATGAAGCAGAAGGAAATGTAGTAGGATTTTGTAGAAGTTTTTCAAGTAACACGTGCATTTCTTTTTCTTTTATATGCAGAGGAATACATTGGGTTGGATGATAACAAATATATTGGCGACTTGCTATCTGAATTCAAATCAGCTAAGGATCGCAACAAAGGAGAAATTCTTCATTGCAAACTTGTATTCAAGAAACGTCTCTTCCGCGAGTCGGATGAGGCTGTGACTGATCCAATGTTTGTTCAGCTATCATATGTTCAGGTACTGGTTTGATAGTCTTCTGATAGCTATCTAACTGAAGGACTGCCAGTTTGTGTGTTATTGTTATTCAAGTAATCTTGTTTCCAGAATAGATCTAACAAATAACATTATTCTGCAGTTGCAACATGATTACATTTTGGGAAACTATCCTGTCGGCAGGGATGATGCTTCACAACTCTCTGCTCTGCAAATCTTGGTTGAGATTGGATACATTGACAATCCTGAGTCCTGTGTGTAAGTTTTTCTTAAGGTCCTACCTGATCTCTCGTGCCATTTTTCAGTGGTAACAAAAATAATTTGTCTCCCTCTGTTAATTTTTCTCTCACCAGTGAATGGATATCACTTTTAGAGAGATTTCTTCCTAGACAAGTGGCGATTACCAGAGCAAAGCGAGACTGGGAGCTTGACATCATTTCACGCTTTCAGTTAATGGTATTTATCTAGCTCTTGAACTTTATATTTATTAGTCTATCAATATATTTACAATTTGCATTCACATTGGTACAGCCTTATTAAAACTCTTGCTTACCTGAGTACTCCGTTGTTTGATTCCAGGAACACTTATCAAAGGATGATGCACGACAACAATTTCTCAGAATCTTAAGGACACTTCCATATGGGAACTCTGTTTTCTTCAGTGTTCGGAAGATTGATGATCCAATAGGATTGCTACCTGGAAAAATTATTTTGGGAATCAACAAACGAGGGGTCTGATCTCAACCATGCGATGGAAACATCATATTCTTTCTGCTAAGTAAAACTGACCTTGAATTTCTGCATGAATGCAGGTTCACTTTTTCCGCCCGGTTCCCAAGGAATATCTTCATTCTGCAGAACTAAGAGACATTATGCAATTTGGTAGCAGCAATACTGCTGTTTTCTTTAAAATGCGAGTTGCTGGTGTTCTTCATATCTTTCAATTTGAAACAAAGCAGGTATTCGAAAGCTTCGAGGAAATAGTTTATAATACATCTGTCCTGTTATATCGTCTATAGCTGTTAGAATAACCATGGTTTTTTAGGGCGAGGAAATATGTGTAGCACTTCAAACACATATAAACGACGTCATGCTCCGCAGATATTCAAAAGCACGCTCTGCTAATAGTGTGACATCGCAAAATGATGTTAACCAAGCATATAAGCCACCAAATATCGAAATGTATGAGAAGCGTGTCCAAGAACTGACAAAAACAGTTGAGGAATCTCAGAAGAAAGCAGATCGGGTAAGTACCATTGGCCACAAACAAAACTGGCAACCTAAGGTATTTGCTAGTGTAACTTGAAATTTCTAAACTATTTCTTTGCAATTGGATTGCCTGGTGCAGTGTTGCTTTACTTGAATTGAATATGGTCCTCCTGGCCTATTTAAATATACTGTTCTGTAGTGGCTAAAAATCACAGATCACTTTGTGTTTTTGCTCAGAATCACAAAACGGCAATTAACAGAAAAGAAAGTTGTACAGTTTCATTTTGTTATTCCACTTCTTGTTAATAAACAATGTGCCAGACTAGTAGGTCAAAATTTCTAGAAGACCATATTTAGTCAGGTACTGGTAATAGTTGAGAAATATTGGTTAAGATGGCTAAACTTCATGATTCGTGAACATCTTATTGTCACATCAAATATCTTTTAGGTGTCCGTACAGTACCCAAATCCGTTTACAATTGCCACTTACACTATAGTCATGTGAGGGCTGCAACGGTGGCATCTTTGAACCTATCTTTTGTCTTATGCATAGCTAAGAAAATGGAAATGCCTATCTTATAAAAGTGTACATTTAATACATGTATAAAAGTGGACATTTTGCTGAGGAAATAATTGTCTTCACATTATGTTTAGTTGCAAGAAGATCTACAGTTGAAGACAAAACAAGAAACGGAGATGCAAGAAGAGTTGGAAGGGCTAAGAGATACCTTGCAATCTGAACGGCAAAGTTCCAAAGAAGTAAAAAATGAGCTTGATAAGCTAAAATCTGTATGTGATGAGAAAGAATCTGCTTTGCAGGTATGGTGATAGATTGTTGGTTTAGTTATAATTGTTTGGATCATCTGACTTTCCATTTTATTAGGCTGCCCTGATGGAAAAAAGTAGACTTGAAACCAGATTAACAAGTGGCCAGGGCCGTGAGAGAGATACTTTGACAACTGTAGGCAGCGTCAATAGTGACATTGAGGTATCTGTGACCTGTTTATAACTTCTTTGTCTACACTGATTTTTGCAAAATTGTTACTTCTGATGCTTTTTCTCTTTTATGTCTAAAAGATGCTTACTAAGCTTAAAGAGGAGTTGAAATCATACCAAAAGGAGCTTGATGCATCAAAAGAGGTCTCGAAGAAGCTAATGTCGGAAAAGAATCTTCTTGACCAGAAAGTTCAAAAGCTTGAAAGAATGAAAAATGAAGAGGTTATTTTTATTGTTTTGTTGTTATGCTACTTATGTTTTTTCTGTTCTGATTTCAGTAAAAAATTTATTCATTTCATATTCTGAATTATGGAATATGATTTTGCAGAAAAGCATAATGGAAAAGGTTTATGTGGATGAATGTCGTAAAATGAAATCTCAGATTGCTGAATTGGAGCAGAAATTGGAAGTTGCAACACGATCCTTAAATGTGGCTGAATCAAATCTTGCTGTAAGAAATGCTGAGGTTGATGGCTTGCAAAATAGTCTGAAAGAACTTGATGAGCTAAGAGAGTTCAAAGCGGTATGAGATTTACAATAGCTGCATTTGCTTTTTAGGTCTTTCAGAAAGTTATATGCTCTTTCGTTTTGCACTGTCTCAGGATGTTGACAGAAAGAACCAACAAACTGCTGAGATTCTTAAAAGGCAAGGAGCACAATTGGTGGAACTAGAGAATCTTTATAAGCAAGAACAGGTTCTACGAAAGCGCTACTATAATACAATTGAAGGTAAATTAGAATTAAATGTTTGTGCTTAGTAATGGTTATGATATTTTGTGATGAATTGACCATGACTTATTTTTAACTCTTTATAGATATGAAAGGAAAAATAAGAGTTTTTTGTCGCTTGCGCCCTCTAAGCGACAAAGAACTTTCGTTTGAGGAGAAAAATATAGTTTGCAGTCCTGTTGAATTTACAATTGCACATCCTTGGAAAGATGAAAAGTCGAAGCAACATATATATGATCGAGTTTTTGATGCAAACACAAGTCAAGAAGAAGTCTTTGAGGATACTAAGGTGAATACTTCAAATGCTATCTTTTGTGTTGATGCAATCATTAATGTAAATTTTATTTTTAAGATTGTTCACTTTGGGTTTCATATGATTTGTTGAATTTATGTGATGCAGTATCTGGTTCAGTCAGCTGTTGATGGATATAATGTTTGTATATTTGCGTATGGTCAAACTGGTTCAGGGAAGACTTTCACTATTTATGGTTCAGATAACAATCCTGGTCTTACTCCAAGGGCCACATCTGAACTTTTTAGGGTGATAAAGCGTGATGGTAACAAATATTCATTTTCTTTGAAGGTAGGAGGAATATGTGTTTGTCATGTTTACCTTAAATATTAGGCATATGCTTTGTTCATTTATATCTTCTAATCTTGGCTCATTGATTTGTACTGTTGACCAGTACTTTGTTCTTCCATTTTACATGGCTTGGGAAGAAAAAGTAACTTTAATAACACTGTTTCACATGTTTTAACATGTTCTTTAGATCCCAAGTATGCCTTCTATATTATCCTTAAATTATGTTTTATACACAGGCATATATGGTGGAGCTTTATCAAGATAATCTTGTGGACTTATTGTTGCCCAGAAATGCAAAGCAGCTAAAGTTAGAGATAAAAAAAGATTCCAAGGTATTAGATTTGTGTTGATATCTAATTTGGATTTCCTTTACTATATAAATTCAGTTCGTTATTCTTATAGTGCACTGGATATGCTACCCTACTTTATTTGCATATTTGATTACCACTTTTCTTATTGACTTTTTGTGCTTTTCGGAAACTGTAGTATTCAGATATTTATGTTTCATACTTTGTTAGTTGCTAGGACATTCAGTTAATTTATCTTATTGTTTGACACTAAATAACTTGCTTTAGTACTTTCTTGACAGTTTGTTTTTGCATCTTCATAATAATTCTGTTCAAATTCTGAAATATCTATATCTGATAGTAGTAATTCAAACAAACCAACCATCACCTTGATCTGTGCAGTTTCCATTGGGAATTTCAGAAGTGTTTTTTATCCATGTACAGCCTTTCATGCTCATAGAGTTAATTATTCTATACTACTTTTTAGGGTGTTGTTACTGTTGAAAATGCGACAGTTGTGAGCATTTCCAGTATTGAGGAACTGAGGGCTATAATTACAAGAGGTTCTGAGAGGAGGCACACTGCCGGAACGAATATGAATGATGAGAGTTCAAGGTCTCATTTAATTCTTTCAATCATTATTGAAAGTACAAATCTCCAAACTCAATCATATGCAAGAGGCAAGGTATGGCAGGATGAAGCTGCAAACTTAACTCCAATTTGGTCTTGAGTCTACTGACCATACTTTCATCTATAATAATGAAAAAATATTGAATATTCTGTCTCCCTTTATCTGTGGCCTGGGTACTTTATCGTTGAACTTTTGCATGTTGTAGAAAATACTACACCTGTGATTTGATGGAGGTTGTTGGCAAACATTACCTGGAAAACACACTAGTTGTATTTCAATTGTTCTATAAGATTAAAAAAATTTGTACTTTCTGTAGTATCTTGGCCTTGGTAGTCTGGTTATTCATATGATCTTTGGTTTTCATTTTTTTTAGTAGTATCCAATATGCAGTCTTAGTGCATGTTTTAATTTTGTGTGTGATTTAATATAAAGTATAGAGCGATACCATATTTCTGCGCTATTATAATTAATCTCAGAGTTTGTTTCATATTAAAAGGAAGAATTGACAGTGTTCCTCTGTTTGAACAGCTAAGTTTTGTGGACCTTGCTGGTTCTGAGAGGGTGAAAAAATCTGGTTCAGCAGGAAAGCAATTGAAAGAAGCACAAAGTATAAATAAATCTCTTTCTGCTTTGGCTGATGTTATTGGTGCTTTATCTTCTGATGGACAACATATACCTTACCGGAACCATAAGTTAACAATGCTTATGAGTGATTCTCTCGGAGGCAATGCGAAGACCTTAATGTTTGTGAATGTTTCACCAGCAGAGTCTAACTTGGAGGAGACTTACAACTCGTTGATGTATGTACTTCTTTGCTCACTGAGTCTATGTCCTTGTCTTTTGGGTTTGCTATTTGTCACTGTTTCCATCAATGTGGTTTGATATATTAGCTTTTCCATTGATTCATTTCAGTTGTTCCTATCAAATGGGTACGATGGTTAGGGTAATTTTGTTGCAAAAACTTTATTTATACTGGTTGGAGTCGACAGTTTTGAAAGTCTGTATCAATATAGGACATTCCTGTGGTATGGTGCGGTGGCTTTGTTTTATATAATTTTTGTAACCTTGTAGGTATGCTTCACGGGTTCGTTGCATTGTTAATGATACGAGCAAGCATGTTGCCCCAAAAGAAATCATGAGGTTGAAGAAGTTGATCGCCTACTGGAAGGAGCAAGCAGGCAAGCGGAGTGATGGGGACGAACTAGAGGAGATACAGGAAGAGAGGATCTCAAGAGAGAGAGCAGACAATCGATTGACTAGCTGACAATGTGACACCACCACTGAATGCTCCTGGTTTCATTCTTCCATTACCTGGAGAAGAAGAGGTGATTGATGCTGATGAGCATTTGTGACTGCCACGAGTTCATCGCTCTCTAACAGAATGTTTCGATATAATCTGACGGTCCTGTACACTAATTGTATAGTAGCTACGTATTATACTATGGCAGCTATGCCCGTTTGTACAAAGAGGAATGTAGCACACATTGATAGAAGGGGAAAAGCTGTGAGGGCTAACTTTTTTTTTGGAGGCTTGATGCGCCTAAGCCCCGAACAGCTGTGGATCAAACGTTTTATTAGCCAAGTAGCAGATTTTAAAGCATCTTGCGAGCGTCCTCACCAAATTCGTTCTTGACCGGCTAGCCTTGGATGGCAGTTTATGATAAACTGTTACCGTTTGTTTGATGATGAAATGGACCACGAAGGATGATTGCACCCCCCCCCTCCATTCTGCCTTCGCATGAGCATAGTAAGGATGATTACCCCCCATTCTGCCTTCGCATGAGCATAGTACATCTGTTCCTCTGGCTATTATTCATTGGCCCTACAGTTTATCATAAGTTGACCTAGAATAACAGAAGATATAAAGCTGATTATTCAAGAAGCACCACAAAAATAAGATTCCTCAATTGCATGAATGCTGGCAATCACTTGCTTGTGTTGGTAGATAGTCACGGCAACAGCAACTAATCCGCATCTTTTCTTTCAAAAATGAGCACCTTATCTTTTATTCCTTCCATCCAAAATTAACATGCTACGCTAAATGATTGATCGGCCTGAGTGTGACATCCCGCCGCTCTCCCATCTCATCCTCACCAACTCTTCACTTCTCTCTTTATCTTTGTTCAGACTCGCAAACACACATCACAGAGGGCAAAGCGTCGAAGTTGAAGAGCGACGACTGAAGCAATGGCCGCTGCTCGGTGCTCTTCCGTGGCTCTCGTGCTGCTACTGACCTGCTGCTGCTCGGTGGCGTCCACCGCGGATGAGAAACTGACCCACCTCCACTTCTACTTCCACGAGGTCAACGCCGGCGCTCCCAACGCCACCGTCGTCAACGTCGCCAGCCTGCACAAGTACGTATGCGCGGCGCCCCTAGCTATGACGCGTGTATCTTCCAGTCTTTCACCCAGTGCTAACGCCTATCGATCCGTGCATGGTGCGTGCGTACGTGCTGCGTGGTGCCATGCCATGCCATGCGTGCAGGAACACGTCGACGTTCGGTGACCTGAACGTGTTCGACAACGCGCTGCGGGAGGGGCCCGACCCGGCGTCGCGGCTCATCGGCAGGGCGCAGGGGATCGGGGTGCACGCGTCGCTGGACGAGTCCGGCGGCCTCACCACCATCGACTTTGTCTTCTCTGACTACGGCAAGTACAGCGGCAGCACGCTGGCGACGCAGGGACACTTCATCGTGTCCGGCCCGTCGGAGCGTAGCATCGTCGGCGGCACGGGCAAGCTCCGGTTCGCGCGCGGGTACATGATCAGCAAGCTCCTCAGCTCCACGGACACCTCCATCGTCGTCGTCTTCGACATGTACTTCACCCTGGCGCACTGATCGTCCAGTGCACGGACGCATTTTTTTTAATAAATAAATTCTGCATGGTTTGTTCCCATCAGCCTACAGTGCCCTGCTGGTTGTACTGAGCTATCCAAAGCCACAGATGTTACGTGATAACCATCGATTCTAGGAAATTTGGGTCTTATTAGGCTCTGTTTGATACAAAGTATTTTAAAATCTCAGATAAATACTACGGTTCTGTAAAATGCTTTGGCTTTTGAAAGTTGTTAGGCTCTCCACAAAAATAAATCCCATAGCAAGAAAAACAAACATCACACTTCAAACCCACACCGTATGAAAAAGCAGGCGTTGAAGACTTGAAGCTACTCCTTCGGTTCCAAATCATAAATTATTCCAACTTTCTCGAGAGTCAAATAATATCAAGTTTGACCAAAATAGGCCCCGTTCGGCTTGCTGAATCTTGGCTGAAACTGGCTGAAAAATACTGTTCTGGCTGAATTGTTGTGAGATAAAAATACTGTTCCGGCTGAAAAAACAAGCCGAACAAGCTGAATATGGGGTAAGCCGAACGGGGCCTATAAAGAGAATGACAAAATTTATGACATCAAATATGCATACTATGAAAATATAATTAATGAATAATTTAATGATACTTATTTGCTATCATAAAATTATATAAATTTGGTCAAACTTAAAATGATTTGACTCTCCGAGAAAGTTGCAATGAGTTATAATTTGGAACAGAGGGAGTATCTTGCATATTTGGAGCCCAAATGAGTAAAAAAAGTACTTGTCCTATTTTTTCTTCCGCTTTATGCTACATTAGAACAATAGGAGTTTATTAATTGGAAATCAATGCAAGAACACGCATGACTCCTGTTTTTCTAGCATCATTGGTAAATGGCATCACTTGCTGCTGTCCGAATACACACTCTATTTTGAGCATCACTTTGGCCACACACCGCTTTGGGCCTTAGGTGTTCATGGAACAAGTTTTCTAGTTCTTATAACCATATTTTTTTTAAAGTTTTGGATACTCCACTTTGGATTTATTTTTTATTTAGTAAACCACTGTTTTCCACGTATTTAACTTCTAAAACAAAAGTTTGGTCATACCTTATTGTTCTAAAACCACATCCAAACATGTCCTTAATGTCTTATGCTAACAGATGTTACAACATCTCCAACAAATCACGTATCCCTAAAATCTTACAATATAGGAGACGTGTCGACGTTTCGTAGCACCGACTAGTAAATTAGTAGTCGTGTGTATGGCTTTTGATAGTCTAGCACTCGGACTCAGGAGTTGTCCTGGTTCATACATCGTGCCCTATGTCTAGTGGTACATGAGCAGTAAGCTCCTTAGCTCCACGGACACCTCCATCGTCATCATCTTCGACATGTACTTCACCCTGGCCCACTGATAGTCGTCCAGTGCACAGACGCCTTTTCTTCTTCTTCTGAAATTCTGCATGTACGGACACAAATGCCTAGCTGGTTGTACTGAGCTATCTAAAGTCACAGAGATGATAAGCCATCGATATTGGGAATTTGGGTCTTACTCTGTTTGCTACAAAGTATTTTTAAAATACTAGACAAATACTATGATTTTATAAAATGCTTTAGTTTCCGAAAGTTGCTAGGTGTTTGATAGAACATGTTTTCTAGTAACCATAGTCCTTTTAAAAGCTTTGGATACTCCACTCTATATCTCTCTTTTAAAAAAAATAAAAACCACGGTTTTGTACGTCTTTAGCATTTAAAGCAATAGTTTATTGATACAATATTATTCTAAAACCACATCCAAACATGCCCTTAATGCCTTTGCTAATGGATTTTAGAGCAACTCAAATAGATCTCTTGTTTCTAAAATCTTGCAATATTAGAGCGGTATGCCTAGCGCCCGGACGTCCGGACGGGACGTTGTGTCGGATGCGGCCTCGACACCTGCGCCGCTCCTGCGTCCGCATCCGGTCTCATGCCCCTTGTCCCGCGTCCTGCCCCCCAACACCTGCGTCCCTGTTTGTCGCAGGGACCCGTGCCCACCCCAAGCCCCGCACAGCGACAGCCACCGGCCGCGCCGTGCAACACCCCGGTCCACTTTTGCAACATATAGATGAAACCTTTACAATATACGTCTAAAACAGATGAAATATTTGGAATATACAGTTGAAACACCATTGCAACATGTGTAACATCTAGATCTACTTTTGAAACATTCAGATACAGCACTTGCAATATACAAAAGAAGACAAATGAAACACTTGAGACGTGCGTTTGAAACATTTGCAACACACGTGTAAAAAAATCAGATGAAACATTAGGGATAGACGCTTGTAACATACATGTACAACCATTGCAACATATGCAACGTCCTGATCTACTTTTGAAACATCCGCATAAAACAATTGAAACATACATGTGAAACACTTCAAACATGGGCTTGCAACATGTCTGAAAAGCATCTAGAAACACTTGAAACACAGCATTGTCGCGAGGCCATGACCTTCCTGGTGAGCAACTGCGGTGGCGCAGGCTCGCTGGATGGTGCGTGCCCGCACGTCCGCCATGCCCGCCGTCGGCCGAGGGAGAGAAGACGATGCCGAATCTTGGGAGGGCGTCGTCGGCCGGGGTAGGGGAGGGTCAGTGGCTTGCTTGGATCTCGCCGGGGTAGGGGAGAGGGCCACCGGATCCGTGGGCGTTGGGCGCTCCTGGTGGGTGAGGACGCCGGGGTGGGGGACGAGGCCGCTAGGGTGGGGGAGGAGGACAGGGGTGGGGGAAGGAGCCGCCAGGGTGGGGGAGGAGGATGCTGGGGTGGGGGAAGGAGCCGCCAGGGTGGGCAAGGAGGATGCCGGGGTGGGGGAGCCCGCATGCCAGGGTGGGTGAGGGCACCGCCGCCGGCTAGGGAAGCAACAATGGCCACGTCATTGGGTGTGGGGAGGACGTGAAGGGATAAGAATGAGGAGGGGCACGAGCACAACGGGAGTGAGTGGTGGGAGGCGTCCGTTCGTCCGGGCGTCTTAATCATATCATTATCGATATAGGGGATGTAGGTACTCCAAGAGATCTCCTTTCTCTATACGAGTATTTTTTTCTTTGAGAATTCTCTTTAATTAAAAACCACCCTCTTCTTTACCTAATAGGACTATTAAAGAGAGGAAGGTTTCTTGGTCTATCATCTCACAACCATCCGATGTGGATATAACAGACCCAATCTCTCGAAAGTTTGTAGGTTAATTAAAG
This sequence comes from Miscanthus lutarioriparius, assembly GCA_904845875.1. Taxonomy (NCBI): domain Eukaryota; kingdom Viridiplantae; phylum Streptophyta; class Magnoliopsida; order Poales; family Poaceae; genus Miscanthus; species Miscanthus lutarioriparius. Next base: position 5,030,699 of record CAJGYO010000012.1, read on the forward strand.
TGGTTTAAATATTTTTTATTTAATATAAAAAATAAATAATAATGAGTCTTGTAAATACATTTGACACGTCTGTAGCTTTACATTCAGGATTTCCTAGAGCAAGAGCTCTATCAAATAGGGCCTAAAGATCACAAAGTTGACCTGGAATTTCAGAAGAAATAATGTTGCTTCTCCTAACATCATTTTGGGATAAATAAGACCCCTTTAGTCACCTAGCTAGCAGCCTTACATAAACACACAAATTGACAATAGATAACTTCTCCAGTAGCAAATGCCCAAAATAGTTCGCGAACTTAAATCTGTTACTTTTGTCTATAAAAAATCTGTTGCTGTTCTTTTTTTTAAAAAAAAATTCATCGCTGATGCTGTGACTGATCTCCTATCTTGTCTCTTCTTTTTTCGAAATTACACAATACAACGCAGACGCTCTCATAACGCATGTACACTCATCCTATGAACGCTTATACGCAAACCTTACTCCTATGACGAAGACTGAGCCGGCAAAACCTTTGGTTCTCATCTTTTAGGGCACGCACTGTAACACCCTCGGTGTTACACCCTAAATTATTTACTAAAACATGTCATGAGCATCATGTTTATGTGTTAGTGAATGTGATAAAGTGTGTAGATCAATTTCTTGTAACCTAAAATGACTAATAAAAATGTTAAACGAAAGTTAATTCAATAGCTCATGTATATCAAGTAGGGTTTAAAACTAATTTTTATTAAACAAAAATGCTATAGAACATATATGTGGCGCTTAAATAAAGATTGGAATATAAACTTTGTAGATAACAATGAAATACTTGCCGTAGAAAAATAGCATTGCTAGCCAACATTTCTAATAGCCTAGAAATGCAAATTGAATCAAGTTTAGCTCAAAAGACTTAGAATATTTTCAAGTATGTTGACAGTTAGACAACGCCATGTTTGGCAATTTATTTTGCTAAATCGGGTTAAGAAAAGGTGTCATGTGTTAGCTTCGGTTTGGTAGTCTCATATGCCATCTTGAGCATGGTGAAGATGGTTAACGCCGAAAGCAACCGCTTAGTTTTTATAGGTGCTTTAAAATTCGTGCACGACACGGTCTTGGGCTGGTTGGCGTGCAGGCGCGGTCACCACGCCTTTCAGCGCTTCGGCGTCGCCCATCACCGGTTATCCAGCTACAAGACGCGTGTTGCCGCGTGTGGCCAACCATGGCTGCTTCGCCCGGGCGCTACCGCTCTTGGCATACGGAGTCATTGCTGCTTTGCCGCTATGCAGCCAGCGATCTTTATTGTCGGCCCCACCGCCCGCCAGACTATCGACCCACCCTCTGCTGCCGCAACGCAGCTCACCGCCCGATCTTGCCGCCTTAGCCATCATGTCCATGCCTCCCTCTGCATCTGCGCCATTGCCGCCCAGTTGTTTCGCCGACGCGACATGGCTGTGCTCGCCGTCGCCATGTCATTGATGGCACTGCGGTGTGCGGGCCATGCCGGTTGCGAACGCGTGCGCCTGTCTGCTAGCGCCTGGACGTGGGTCTCCACGGTCGTGCCAACCACATCCAGCCAAGGCGCGCACACGCCGAGCCACCGGTTGTACCCCACTGCTCTCTCTCTGTTTCTCATCTCTCTACCACCGTCGAGCCGTGCCCACATGCAAGCCAGAGAGCAGTCACCTCTACTTAATTCCACCCGTCTGCACCTTCGCCTTCCCGTCTTCTCACCGTCCAACCCTGCACAACCATGATGATGCCCTGGCCAAGCACCAATTTGGCTCCTTTCCTCCGACGTGCCATTAAGGCCGCGTCCGGCCGTGGACGAGGGCGGTCCTCCTACTGTTCCTCCCAAACCAATTCACTTGCACCACTAGTTTTGCCTTGCCTCCCTCTCCACCTTGCGCTTGTCAGTAGAACCGCTACCGCCTCCCCATCGTTGCTGACGCAACCGTGCCGCCGTGGTGCGCCACCGCACTGCTCGGCCGCACGTGGCCAGCTCTCCTCCATCATCCTCCACCCCAACCGTCATCTCGGCCTGGTCCATTGTAGCCTCCTGATGCTCACGCGCTAACCAATTAGGCCTGTAGCTACCCTAGCTCAACGGAACAGTGGCGCTGCCGTCGTGTATGGTCACGTGTCGCTGCAGCCTTCCCTAGCCAATCATGTCACCCGCACCGCCACTTAGCGTAGTCGCTCGAGTCAGAGATGGTGACCGGCCATTAAGTGGTCTGACGCAGGTCCCTGGTGGCCGGCGTAGCCACGCTGTGTCATCGACCGCCGCATCGCCGTGAGCTGGGTCGCCGGGGGAGTGCGCGGGGGAATTCCAGGAAAGCCAGGGGGTTAAGTGAGAAGGTTTGAGAGAGGGGGAAATAGTGTTAGCACTTAGTTGTAATTCGGAAGAAGTTCGAGGTCTCTTTTGCTGAATCGTCAGCGCTCGCGGGCTTTCCTCGGCGCAGGCCGTCTCCGTGTGGGCTGGCCTCGCGTGGGCCACGCCTGCGGGTTGCTGCGCGCGCTGTGTCATGTGGGCGTGCGTGTGGGCCGCGCGGGAGAATTCATTTTTCTTTTTCATAAGGAATTAGAAATAGTTTTCTAATTTAATTTCTGAGCTGATCTTTGGCAATTAATATAAAATCGTGTAGGTATCTAAAAATTTTGAATTTTTTTTGTTAGGTTTCTAAAATTGTGCTCTATCTGTTAGTGTATTTAGTTCATATATATACATGTTGATATCAGGAGCTATTAAATCATTTGAGAGCGCTCAATATTATTAGGTTAAATATTGTAGGAATTTTTGTGGTAAATTGATGATAGCTTAGTCCTGAAATTTTTATGGTAGCTTCATTGTATTATTATGTGCTCACTGTAACTTTTGTAGCCTTAGAATAGACTAAGCATTAGGGTAGTTAAATGTTCTTTGTTTCAATATACAGTAAATCACTAGTACCAATAAAGATATATCCTTAATTTGCTAAGCTAAAGGTTTGTTAGTTGAATTCAACACCTTGCTTGATGAATATGATAGTTAGCTTAGTACCTTAGTTATTAGAGCTAGCTTAGTAGTTTAGTATATGTATTCTTAGTTTAAGAGTTGCTGTTGCCTAAATGCTAAGTGTTGCATCATCATCGCATGCATGTAGAGAACGAGTTGGCGGGATCGTGACCACCGGCGATCACGAGTTCAAGGAGATTGTCGAGGAGTATGAGGAGGAGATTCTCATACAGGAGGAGGTCTCAGAGCTGCCACTAACTGACTCAGCTGACACCGCGCCTGCCCAAGTCAAGCCTCGGTGCATAACTCTTATTTTTTATAATCACCGAATATATATATGTGATGTGCATTTACGTTATAGGAATTCTATGAAAACCACATGCATAGATATATCTATCCTATGAGTCTTACTAGTACAGGTTCGAGTAGATGCTATGCTTAGGTTTTCGGTAGCGTGAGTAACCTGTCGTTACTCACAATAAGTGATTATTATATTTACTCTCATGATAAAATAATGAAAGAAAAAATGGAGACAAGATAGGAATATGGTGTGGGTATTGGTGGGTGTAACATGTTGTGTCCCGTGGCCAACATGGCTTAGTTTGGTTACACTATTTTCCCTATTCGTGTCGATTATGGGCCGTCCGTTGCTGTGGATGGTAGTCAGGTCATAGACTTATTATCCTGAGCACATATTTGCTTATGGGAGCGGAAAGGCTTGTTACGCTCTTGTCGTGGGTTCAGGCTCTTTCTGGACCGATTGATTGGAGGCGGAGAAAGATGGAGGTCTAAGCACCATGTTGAGACCGGATCTAAAGTGTGGGGGCTTGGAGTCCAAGTTTGGATATGGACCTAGACCCTGTGACAAGAGTGGAATGGGTTAGTCTTGCTAATGCCTCGGGCGCAAGCGGAGCGTGTATTTCGGGTTCCCAACTAGGATATATTGGTTCACGAATCGCCGTTTCTGTGAGATGGCATGACTTGGCTATGGTCTAGCACCATAGTAAGAACTGAAAGATGAAAGATGGTGAAATGGTTCTGATTGCTCAACCCTTGCTTGAAAGTAGAACAGGTGCTTACCTAGAATGGTTAGCTAATGAAGTAATCATGACTGCTAATTAAACTTGATCTTAAGGACGTACTTCTAGTAATACTTTTCGCAAACAAAAATAAAACAGCAAACCCATATTGCCTATCATATCCTTGAGAGTCGGAAAACTATTCCCACTAATCAGGTAAGTCTTGCGAGTACATTGTGTACTCAGGGTTTATTTTACCCCTGTTGCAGGTGTAGCTTGAGAAGTAGCTTTTGTGTGGAGGATTCTTTTGGTGGGCACAGACGGATCCTTGTATTGTTTCCGCTAGATGTTTATTTTTATTCCGCTGTTTAATTATTGCACTCTGAACTCTGGTATTGTAATAAATAATTTTCAAGAACTCTTATTGTATGAAATAGACTAAGTATTGTAAGCTCATACTCATTATTGGATTCTAGATGTAAAACGTGGATTGTTTTGAGTTCTCCCTTGGAGCGTGCTCGACGGAACTGTCCGATGTAGCTCACTTTTAAGGTGCTTAGGGTCTAGTGGAAGACGAGCACCTCCCAAAGTATGTCATTTCGGGCGGTTCTGCCACAGGTGGTATCAGAGCCAATAATGAGTCTACGAGTTTAAAAACTCTTTTCAAAACCTAAAATTTGACCAACAAAAGCTTCGCGAAAATGTAGGATGCGATAAATTACGTAAATAAGTATAAGCCCTAGTAATATGATTTATCTAGAATAGTGACACTGGTTTTATGTAATCAATCTTTTGTAGGTACACTAACTTATGCTGTGTAAGAATCGTTAGCTTACGGAAAGTGAGAGTACGGTGTGCCAAAAAATTTATACTAATGCCGCTATATTCCGGCTTGAGCGAACGAATAGGTCGATCCATGCATCATGAGAAGATAATCTTGTTTAAACTAAACTCCCTCCACATGTATAATTTTGTGTAGTAAATTGATAGGATAATAAATAAAGAGAAATGCTTTAACTCTTAAGAAAAAGTCTCGCTAGTAACCATTTATTGGGCCTTATCATCTCTCTAGCCTTTTGTTTCTAAATATGGAGGCTTTGTCCCTAACGGTGGGTTCCTATCTGTTTACAGATGAATCTGAGGTTTGGTCGTGGGAGCACCAGTGCTGGGACAGGCCATGGTCTTGGTGAAGACCAAGGCGAAAATGGTCATGGCGATGATAACGGCAATGCCAACGGGGAGAGCCACAAGGCCCCACACCTTGGTCCTCCTCCTCCGCCACCACCACCACCTCCGATGACCTATGCCGAGATGATGGCTGCTCGTCGCGAGTTAGCCCGTGTCCTAGAGATGCTGGCACAAGCTATTGGTGGCTTCGCCCGTGGAGGCCCCGGTGGCAATGGCGGGAACGGGGGTGGTGCCCGTGGTCCCAAGAGGCCCTGTCCCTATAAGGACTTTTTAGGGACACACCCACCCATGTTCACGCCGACTACTGAGCCTCTGGACGCGGAGCATTGTCTTTGCATTCTGGAGCAGAAGTTTTTGCTGCTCAATGTGACTGATGAGCAGAAGGTGCGTTTTGCCGCACAACAGCTTCTGGGATCTACCAGTGCTTGGTGGGACACTTTCAACGCTATGCAGCTTGTGGACCACCATGTGACTTGGTGGGAGTTTACCACTGCTTTTCGTCAGTACTATATTCCTGCTGGTTTGCTGAACAGGAAGCTGTCCGAGTTTCTAGAGCTGAAGCAAGGAAATATGACTGTGATGGAGTATGTGAACAAGTTCAACCATCTTGCACAGTATGCTGGGACTTATGTGGATACTGATGAGAAGAAGATGGACCGTTTGAATCACGGTCTCTCTTGCATCTTGCAAGAGAAGCTGTATACTGGGGGCTATCAGACCTTTGATGCTTTGATGAATGCTGCCATTGTTATGGAGGGACTTTAACGTGACTCGCAGGTTGAGTGGAAGCGCAAGAGGGTGATCACTGGGTCTTCTAGTCACCCATAATCTCAGAAGGTACATGTTATGAGGAGGGTGTCCTATCACTCTTCGGGTGGATAGTCATCTCGCTAGACTCAGCAGACTCACCAGACACCTCCCACTCAGTACCGTGTACCTACTCAGTAGGTGCAGCAGCCTTAGGGATAGCAGGTTCTGCCTCATTAGGGACAGGGGAACAAGCCGGGTGATTGTTTCAAGTGTCGCAACGAAGGCCACTATGCTCGTGAGTGCCCTCAGAACCAGCTTACTCAGTCTTCTCAGCCTTCAGCCAACTCTCGTCTGGTCAAGAGAACTATCATCAGGGAGAAGGTGCCCGTGAGCCGCTCGGGACAGGTTAACTTCACTGAGGCTGAGGAGATCCCATAGGGAGAGCCTATGATGGCTGGTATGTTCACCATTGATTCCCACCCAGCATATGTATTATTTGATTCTGGTGCATCACATTCATTCATGAGTATGGGGTTTGCACAAAGGCACATTATATCTACTATGGCTATTCTTATTGCCTATAGAATTAGAACCCCGGGTGCATAGTTGTGCGTTAACACTCGGATGGACACAGTGAGACTAGTGCTAGCAACTCACTCTTATTGTCTCCAGTTCATGTTGTTGCCTAGTCAAGGCATTGGATAGAATGTCTCTCCTTATGTCTTTAGTTTCCACCCTACCAGTTATTGCTCATATTGAAGCCTCTCCTGACCTTGCATCTATTCCTATGGTTTGTGAGTTTTCGGATGTCTTTCCTGAAGATCTACCTAGGTTACCACCAGACCAGGATGTGGAGTTTGTCATTGAGTTAGAACCTGGTACTGCTCCTATCTCGCGATGTCCCTACCGCATGGCTCTAAAGAAACTAGAAGAAATAAAGAAGTAGCTAGAGGAATTGTTGGAGAAGCGATTCATCCATCCTAATTCTTCACCATGGGGTTGTCTAGCTATTTTTGTGAAGAAGAAGGACGGCACTCTTCGGATGTGTGTGGATTATCGCCCTCTCAAAGCGGTAACCATTAAGAACAAGTATCCTTTACCTTGTATTGATACTTTGTTCGATCAGTTAGCTGGTGCAAAGGTGTTTTCAAAGATTGATCTTCATTCTGGGTATCACAAAATCAAGATCCAGTCATAAGATATACCAAAGATAGCTTTCTCTACTAGGTATGTGTTTTATGAATACCTAGTCATGTCTTTTGGCCTCACAAATGCTCCTGCATTCTTCTTGTACCTCATGAACTCAGTCTTTATGCCGAAGTTGGACAAGTTTGTAGTGGTGTTCATTGATGATATTTTGATATACTCCAAGAACAATGAAGAGCATGTACAACATCTTCGGATAGTACAGACTCGGTTAAGGGAACACGAGCTGTATGGCAAATTCAGCAATTGTGAGTTTTGGTTGGATCAAGTGCAGTTTTTAGGACATGTCCTAACACCTGAAGGCATCTCTGTGGATCCTGGCAAGGTGCAGGATGTGTTAAATTAGAAATCTCTAAAGTCAGTGCATCAGATTCATCAGTTCCTTGGTCTTGCTGGTTATTATTGGCGCTTCATCCCTAAGTTCTCCAAAATAGCTCAACCAATGACCAAATTGCTGTATAAGGATGTCAAGTTTGTATGAAGTCTGGCTTGTGAAGAAGCTTTCCAAGCCCTGAAGAAGTTTCTTACCTCTGCTCCTATTCTTGCCCAACCAGATATTGATAGGCCATTTGATGTGTATTGTGATGCCTTTAGGACTGGACTGGGATGTGTGCTTATGCAAGACAGACGTGTGATCGCTTATGCTTCACGTTAGTTGAAAAAGCACGAGTTGAATTATTCCACCCATGATTTAGAGCTGGCTGCAGTGGTGCACGCTCTAAAAATTTGGAGACATTACCTGTTGAGAAATAAAGTGCATATCTATACAGATCGCAAGAGTCTCAAATATATTTTCACTCAATCCGAGTTGAATATGAGGCAACAGAGGTGTCTCGAGTTAATCAAGGATTACAATTTAGAAGTTCATTATCATCCGGGGAAAGCTAATGTGATAGCTGATGCCTTAAGTCAGAAGTCGCATCAAGTTGAAGAAGAATCTTTGTCTCTCAACCATTCTGTGGTGTTAGCCCATATTGCCCTAGTCTCGGATTTACTTGAGCAAATTATTATAGAGTAAAGGTAAGATGCTTTGAAAATTCCACATATAAAGAAGTTAATTGCCGAAGGGCGTGGTCCTCATTTCAGTGTTGATGATGAAGGTGTAGTGAAGTTCAAGAACTAATTGGTGGTTCCCTCAAGCGATGAACTTAGGAGGAAAATTTTGGATGAAGCCCACAACTCCAAATTATCCATTCATCCGGGAAGTAACAAGATGTATCATGATTTGCGTCACCTGTATTGGTGGCCAAATATGAAACATGATATTACCAAATACATCTCAGAATGTGACATTTGTGGAAGGGTTAATGCGGACCATATGCTTACGCCTAGATTTCTATAGCCGTTGCCTATTCCTGTTTGAAAATGGGAGGATATTTCCATGGACTTTGTTATGGGTTTTCCCCGCACGACAAAGGGGTATGACTCTATTTAGGTTTTTGCCTTACCAAGTTCGCTCATTTCCTCCCGGTGGATACAAGGTATTCAGCCAAGAAGTATGCCAAGTTATATTTTGATCGGGTTGTGACCCTACATGGAGTTCCTCTTACCATTGTTTTCGATAGAGGGTCAGTCTTTGTCTCTTGTTTCTAGGAGCAACTCCAGAAATATCTTGGTACTTGTCTCCTCAAAAGTTTAGCTTATCATCCACAAACTGATGGCTAGACAGAAAGGGTCAATCAAGTACTTGAAGACATGTTGAGAGCTTGTGCCATTTCTTATCCAGAAAAATGGGACGAATGCTTCACTTTAGCTGAGTTTTTCTATAACAATAGCTATCAAGAGAGCATTCAAATGGCACCGTTCGAGGCCCTATATGGTAAGAAATATAGGACACCTCTTAACTGGGTTGAAGTGGGTGACCGTGGGTACTTTGGACCTGATTTTATCAAAGAAGCAAGAGAATAGGTCATTGTTATTCAGAGTCATTTAAAAGTGGCTCAGAACCGTCAGAAAGCTTATGCGGACAAGAGGAGAAGGCCCTTGCAATTTGAAGTTGGCGACCATGTGTACCTAAAGGTATCCCCGATGAGAGGTGTGCATCGGTTTGGAGTCTGTGGAAAGTTAGCTCCTTGTTATGTTGGACCTTATAAAGTTTTGGGATGGTGTGGTACTGTTTCTTATCATCTCCAAGTTTAGGATATTTTGTCAGTAGTACATAATGTCTTTCATGTCTCCTAGCTAAAAAAGTGTTTACGAGTTCCCGATGAAGTGGTGGAAATTGAAAGACTCCCTCTCCAACCTGATCTTTCTTATATTGAGCATCCTATCAAAATCATGGATGAAAAAGAGAGTTACTAGAAACAAAGTGGTGAAATTTTATAATATCCACTGGCAAAACCATTTGGAGGACGAAGCAACTTGGGGGCATGAGAGTTATATTCTAGAGCATTATCCCCATCTTCTCCATGGTGTGCTGAGGTAATAGTTTATGTTAAAAGCTCACTCTTACCCTTTTTCCTACACTAGGCACTCACATGAAATCTCGAAACAAGATTTTGTTTAAGGGGGGAGAGTTGTAACACCCTCGGCGTTACACCCTAAATCATTTACTAAAACATGTCATGAGCACCATGTTTATGTGTTAATGCATGTGATAAAGTGTGTAGATCAATTTCTTGTAACTTAAAATGACTAATCAAAATGTTAAACGAAAGTTGATTCAATAGCTCATGTATATCAAGTAGGGTTCAAAACTAATTTTTATTGAACAAAAATGCTATAGAACATATATGTGGCGCTTAAATAAAGATTGGAATATGAACTTTGTAGATAACATCCAGCCAAGGCGCACACACGACAAGCCATCGGCCGTACTCCACCGCTCTCTCTCTGTTTCTCATCTCTCTGCCGCCGTCGATCCGTGCCCACGTGCAAGCTAGAGAGCGGTCACCTCTACTCAATTCCGCTCGGCTACACCTTTGCCCTCCCGTCTTCTCGCCGCACGATCCCGTACATCCATGATGACGCCCCAGCCAAGCGCCAATTTGGCTCCTTTCCTCCAGCGTGCCATTAAGGCCGTGTCTGGCTATGGACGAGGGCAGCCCTCCTATCGTCCCTCCTGAACCAATTCACTTGCACCACTAGCTTCGCCTTGCCTCCCTCTCCACCTTGTGCACATCAGTGGAACCGCTACCGCCTCCCCGTCGTTGCTGATGCGACCGTGCATAGATATACGCATTTACGTTACAGGAATTTTATGGAAACCACATGCATAGATATACCTGTTCTAAGAGTCTTACTAGCGCAGGTTCGAGTAGATGCTATGCTTAGGTCATCGGTAGCGTGAGTAACTTGCCGTTGCTCACAATAGTGGATTATTATTACTCTCATAATAAAATGATGAAAGGAAAAATGGAGACATGACAGGGATATGGTATGGGTATTGGTGGGTGTAACAGGTTGTGTCCCACGGCCAACGGGGCTTAGCTTGGTTACACTATTTTCCCTGTTCATATCGATTAAGGATCGTCCGTTGCTGTGGATGGTAGTCAGGTCACAGACTTATTATCCTGAGCACATACTTGCTTACGGGAGCGGGAAGGCTCGTTACGCTCTTGTCGTGGGTTCCGACTCTTTTCGGACCGACTGATTGAAGGCGAGAAAATGTGGAGGTGTAAGCACCATGTTAAGACCGGGCCTCAAGTGTGGGGGCTTAAAGTCCAAGTTTGGATAGGGACCTAGACCCCGTGATAGTAGTGGAATGGGTTAGTCTTGCTTGTGCTTGGGACGCAAGCAGGGCGTGTGTTTTGGGGTACCCAGCTGAGTTACATTGGTTCGCGAATCGTCGTTTCTGTGAGACGATACGACTTGGCTATGGTCTAGCACTGTAGTAAGAACTGGAAGATAAAAGACGGTGAAATGATTCTGATTGCTTAACCCTTACTTGAAAGTAGAACATGTACTTACCTAGAATGGTTAGCTAATGAAGTAATCATGACTGCTAATAAAACTTGATCCTAAGGACGTACTATTAGTAATGCTCTTTCGCAAACAAAAGAAAACAGCAAACCCATATTGTCTATCATATCCTTGAGAGTCGGGAAACTATTCCCACTAGTCGGGTAAGTCTTACGAGTACATTGTGTACTCAGGGTTTATTTTACCCATGTTGCAGGTGCAGCTTGAGGAGTATCTCTTGTATGGAGGATTCTTCTGGTGGGCATAGACGAATCCTTGTATCGTTTTCGCTAGATGTTTATTTTCATTCCGCTGTTTAATTATCGCACTCTGAACTCTGGTATTGTAATAAATAATTTTTAAGAACTCTTGTTGTATGAAATAAACTAAGAATTGTAAGCTCGTACTCATTGTTGGATTCTGGATGTAAAACGTGGATTGTTTCGATTTCTCCCTTGGGATGTGCTCGACGGAACTGACCGATGTAGCTCACTTTTGAGGTGTTTAATGTCTAGTGGAAGACGAGCGCCTACGAAAACGTGTTATTTCGGACAGTTTTGCCACACCACCTTGGCAGTTCACTAAAAAATGAAGCCTGCGAATGATTGGGCTCCGACCAGTGTGGGAGCATCCGCTGATGTCAGCGCTGACACAGTCTAAAAAAAGCAAAATATTTATTTTAAATTGCTATAACTTATGAACGGTGTACCGTTTTTAATTCCCTTCTGCACCGGTGTGTTCTACTCGACGTGGCGAACAAAACTAGACCCCACTTGCATGTGTTTTGATTTTTTTTTTCTAATAGCAATTTATGTATATTAATTTGTAACATATAACTTATAACTTATAATTTATGCACATAAGTTGTATTGAATAACTTATGTACACAAGTTGTGTTTGATAACTTATGTACATAGTTGTGTTTTATAACTTTTGTGTTTCTAAGCTTCGGTTTAAGTTATAAGTTAATTCGTTCATTTGGGTGTTAATAACTTTTGTGTTTGCTAGTTTTGGCATAAGTTATAAGTTAATTCGTTCCTTTGTATTTAATAACTCTTTGTAAATAAGTTATGTTTTCATAACTCTTGAGTTTCTAAGTTTTTCGCATAAGTTATATGTTATAAATTAATACACATAAATTGCTAGTATAAAAAAATTCTTCGAAACATATGCAAGTGGGTTTTAGTTCGTCTCATCGCGTAAAACACACGGTATAGACAGAATTAAAAATAGATACACCATTTATAAGTTATAGCAATTTGAAATAAATATTTTGCTTTTTTTTCTGTCTTTGCGCTGATGTCAGCATGCAGCAGCCGAGAATCCAAAAGAGAATGACTGAGCACGCCTGCGCCATCCAAAACAGGAAAAAGGTGGAATTATTTTTTTTCAAAAAAGAAAACAAGGGCATGTCGGAGAATCGTTCGATTGATTCACATCTAACGAGCGCTCGCTAATTAGTGAAGCCGTCGCCAAACGCCATAGGAAACACGGACCTTAGGTGGAACTTTGTTTTTGTTTTTGTTTTTGTTTTTTGTTTTTTGTTTTTAGGGGAGGATGGAACTTTGATTCTTGTTGGGATAGCCCAATATACGAACACACCCAATCCGCTAAAGGCCCAACAGGCCCATCTTCCGACGCCCCGTGCCCCCGACTGCTCTCAGCGACGACGCTCTCCTCCGTCCGTTTGCTCAGCGCCTCCACTCGCTGCCCGTCGTCCCCAAGGCCCAAGCCATCCGCAGTCCGCCGCCCCCGTGACGCGAGCGCCGCCAGGGAGCCGAAAGTACGCTTCAGTACTGCCGGCGCGCGAGGGGATTCGAGCTGGGTGTTGGGTAGCCTCTCACGATGCCGCCAGCCCCCAAGTCCGGCGACGCCCTCTTCGCCAGCGTGGATCGCGTCGTAAGCTTCTGAACCCGTCCGTTGCTCACGGAAATCTGGCGCTGACGCTAGATCTGGCCTTGGACTTCGCCTAATCGCTTTCTGGTTCATCGCTGGTTTCAGAATGCCGAGCTGTTCACGCTCACGTACGGCGCCATCGTGCGGCAGCTGCTCACGGATCTGGAGGAGGTCGAGGAGGTCAACAAGCAGCTCGATCAGATGTACGTGGCTCCCCTTCTCTCTCTCCTTCTCTTAGTTGCCGCATTTCCCTGGCCGATTCGGCGAATTTTGATGGATGATGGAGCCAGTTAAATTTTGCAGCCTTAGTGCAGTACTGGTAGAAACGTTGATTTCCTTGTGGCCGTGCGTATGGAATCGTTTCTGATAGTTCTCATCGCTGACAAATTGTGCGATGTTTTCACTCAATGATATATGGATCATGCATGATTATTCAATACGATTTGTAGACACATACAACACAATTAACTTGAACTATGGAATTGGACCTGATAGCCTGAGATCACAGACTTTGTGCAGCATGTGAATGAAAAAAGAAAAGGATTTTTCTTGATGGTATTTAGTTCTCACTCGAGGAGTCATAGTAAGAGTGATGTGGTCTGTCTCTTCGGAGACATCCCATAGAAGAAAAGTGATATTGTCGTCTGAAATACACAGTTCCTACATCTGGATGAATCTGGAGGAATAGAGTGAACAGTGTTTTTAGCCGTAAACAGTGAATTCCGGCTGATTTTAAGGGCAGGTGAACGGGGCTATATGTTCTTTCTATCCAACCCATGGTATACGTCCCATGTGTTTGGTCATGACCCACTTACATGCCATGTTTCTACTCAGGGAGAAGATTTGTTCAATTATATGTATTTCACTTTTGCAAATTTCTCCTCAATTGAGGAATAATGAAGTTGGATCTGGGCGAATCTGAACTAGAATCAAGTATGAAGTGGTAGTTAGTATGATTGGCAACATAATAACTGTTTTGCAGAGTTAATATCCCTTGTTTTCTGGCTGCTATTCTCATAATTTTGTCTTCAAACTTTTTTCATTTAAACCCTTTCCGACATGTTAAAAGGAAAAGTTTCACTTTCAGGGGTTACAACATTGGAACTCGATTGGTTGATGAGTTCTTAGCAAAGTCAAATGTATCAAGGTGTGTTGACTTCAAGGAGACTGCCGATGTTATCGCAAAGGTCTTTGCTAAACTTCACAGCAATACGCAGCTGCTGAGCTTACTGCCCCTATTCCTATATGGCATATCTGCTCTTTTATTCTGTATATGTTTAATATTCTAACAAGTACTTACGCGGTGTTGGAGCAAATGCATATATGGTCTTGGTTGTTCACAGCATCCACTTCTTTTAGATTATTTAATGCTTCTGTTCACTGTCTGTGCTAAATTAGTACAGTAACGATGCTCTGTCCTCTGCAGATCGTCCATATAGTGTGCTGAGCTTTTCTTGTTTATGCCTTCTTGGTTTATTGAAGTCCAATGACCATTTACCATGTTCCTATTTTGTTGAATATTTGTTAATTGCTGCCTACAAGATACTGGATATATAGGTTATCAAATGTTTAGCACTTGCAATGCTGCATCTTTTTTTCCCATCCTCCATGGATTCAAGGTCTGACAGCACCCTTTTATTTTTTCCTTGTCACAACAGCTTGGCTTCAAAATGTTCTTGGGTGTGACTGCAACTGTGACCAATTGGGATGCTGAGGGTACAAGTTGCAGCCTTGTCCTGGAAGACAACCCGCTTGTTGATTTTGTCGAGCTCCCTGACACTTGCCAAGGCCTTCAGTATTGCAATCTTTTAAGTGGAGTTATTAGGGGGGCATTGGAAATGGTTGGTCTTCTGTTTAACTGCTATCTCCATTCAAGTTTCTTCCTTTACCTTTCATGTTTCATGTCAGTCATACTATCGAATGTTGTTCTGAAGTTGTTTCAGAATGCATACAGCCAGCTTCCTGAAACTTTGACTGTTAATATGGTGATACTAATATATTTGTCCTCTGAAATACTTAATATTGATATTTCAGAATGCATACAGCCAGTCTTGTAGAACTATTTAGATTTATCACAAATAAGTGATACTAATATATTTGTCCTCTGAAATACTCAATATTCAGCCTGTTCGCTTGTTGGTTTCAGCCAGGGCTTATCAGCCAGCCAACAGTGTTTTCCTCTCACAACAAACCAGTACCAGCCGGGCTTATGAGCCCAGAAACCAACTAGCGAACAGGCCGATTGATATTTTCCCCCTACACCATTGTTACATGGTGGTGGCACTGCACTACCTGCTGTAGCATGGAACCTTACACACCTATGTTCTACTTATTATGGTGTTCTTACTGATTGATTTGCTAGTGTTATATGTAGGTGTCTATGAAGACGGAGGTGACATGGGTACGTGACATGCTTCGTGGGGACGATGCCTATGAGATGCGGGTGAAACTTATCAAGCAAATCCCGGAGGAATACCCCTACAAGGATGATGACTAGTTCTATTTCAGTGGAAGATTTTGGGACAGGACGCCTGTTTGCTTGTTTGGATTTTCACATCGTTGTCGTCAACGGATTCTAGTTCTGCTATAACCTGATGTCATACGAAGAAGCTGTGGATTATATTTTACACTTGCCGTGTGTATTGCTTATGTATTGTAGAAATCATACATGATCTTCCATGAGTTGCGGCTTTGAATTAGTCTGCTGAATTCAGAGCTTTCGCTATGCAAATTGTGTTATCTAGAAATAAAGTATTTTCAATCTCCTTGGCTGTCAGATCTTCTCGGAATAGTTGGCGAAGATCTTTCCGGTTTGCGTTCTCTGCTCTCATTCATGCAAAGTTCTCCCGTTCTTTGCCTGCCTTCTCCATTTCCCTGAAAGAGCTTGGTTTGTTATTAGCAACAAAAAAAAAAAAATCATAAAGTTGGCCTAGAATTTTAGAAGAAACAATGTTGCTTCTACAAGCTCCCTTTCGGTCACCTAGCAGCCCTACATCGACGGTTCTACACTGCAAACAACTTTAGACAAATTTTCCACTAACGAAAACTCCCAGCCACTTGGGGTTGGTAGACAGTCACTGCTGTTGACTCTGCAAAAGCAAAAAAATAAAAATAAAAAAATGATTGACTTCATTATGTAGTAACAAAATCTTTTTTCAATCTTTTTTTCTGTAGTATTTTTCCGCTATTTTAGAACAATATTTTTCTTTGATGAGACCCAACATTCCTTTTTTCCTTTTTTCTGTAGTATTTTTCCCTCTTTGTGGAACAATACATTCATTTGATGAAAACATTAAAATGAAAGTTGTTTCAGCTCAGAAGAAGAAAATGTTCCAACAAGAAACTATTCTATCGAAAGAAAAACAAAGTTAGAAGAAAATATTGCTGGTAAGAAAAATGGTTCCATAAAAACAACAAAATAATGTTCCATCACCCAAAAAAAAATCTCACCATAGATGTGGGACAAAACGACTTTAGTCACATATGCGACGTCTAGTATTTCCAATGCTACCCAGGGCTTTGTGTCAGCGTATGTTGGCCTTCTACATTTCCTGAAAGAGCCGAATAGCTTCGTTTGCTATTAGTATATAAAATTATGAAATTTATCAAGATTTTGAGAAGAAATAATGTTGCTTTTACAAGCACGATTTTAGGATAAATAATACCATTTCAGTCACCTAGCACTACCAGCCCTACATCAAGCCATGAACAATGCAAAAACTCTAGATAAATTCCGCACTCATGAAAGCTTGCAGTTATCACTTCATTTGGATTTGTTATTAGTACAAAAATCATGAAGTTGACCTAGAATTTCCGAAGAAACAATGTCGCTTATACAAGCGCTATTTGGCACAAATAAGACCCTTTCAACTACCTAGCAGCCCTACATCGACACTGCAAACAACATTAGATAAATTCTCCCAGTCGCTCGGGTAGTTGGGCTGGTAGACAGTCGCTAACGTTGACCTAGAATTTCCTAAGAAACAATGTCGCTTATACAAGCGCTATTTGGCAAAAATAAGACCCTTTCAACTACCTAGCAGCCCTCAACCGACACTGCAAACAACATTAGATAAATTCTCCCAGTCGCTCGGGTAGTTGGGTTGGTAGACAGTCGTTAACGTTGACTCCGCGAAAGTAGAAAATCGAATAAACTTCATGAGGAGCCTCAAACTTACAGGGTTGCCACGGCCCCCAACGTTCAAAATGTTACTTTGGATTCCTAAATTTGTCCCAAATAGACCCTAACATAATAGCAACTCCAAGAGACTCTATATCTTTCCTAATTGCTAGAAACAGAGATTTTAGTAAAAAAAAAGAACTATTCAACAACTTTTTAAATTGGTTATCTAATATAATAACCATTTTTATTCTAGATTTTCGCTAGCCAAAGGTAGAAAACGAGAATGACTCCATTGAGAACACATAAGACAGAGAAAAATTATTGGAGAATGAAAAGATATAGAAAGTGGTTTTTATGCAAATGACTCTTCAAATGATGATTCAGAGATTGAGTTTTACATAGGCTCTTAGAGATACTCTAATATTCTAACATGGACCCATCATGTGGGGTCCACATATCAGATCCATCTATCTTTTCTCTTTCTTGCAGAGAGCCGCTGCCAAATAGCCATATAAAAAATGAGAGTCTAGAGAAGCCGGAGCCACCAAAACGTGATACTCTTCGTAAGCCTGACACAGACTATTACAAAACTATGAGTAAATATGTTTTTGACAAATGTTTCCACGTGATAAGCCAAAGGACCCTTTAAATCTCTTCCCTTCCTCCCTCTCCCTCCGAACACACGGTGCCCTTTCTCCTTTCTCCAAACACACGGTGTCATCATACAGAAAGAGCGCACGCGTAGAAAGAAAAAAACCAAGCCATGGTCGCTGCTCGGTGCGCTTCCCTTGTTCTCATGCTGCTACTGTCCTGCTGCGGCGCCGCGTCCGCCGCCGCGGATGAGAAGCTGACCCACCTCCACTTCTACTTCCACGAGGTCGTCGCCGGCGCGCCCAACGCCACCGTCGTCAAAGTCGCCAGCCTGCACAAGTACGTCTCATATATATCGTTGACATTACTAACCACGCAGGGATCATGATGTGTACACTAAATTAAAGCTAGATGCGCGCGTGTGGCTGTGGCTGTCGTTGCTGCAGGGGCGCGCCGACGTTCGGGGACGTGAACGTCTTCGACAACGTGCTGCGTGAAGGCCCGGACCCGGCGTCGCGGCTCATCGGCAGGGTGCAAGGCCTTGGGGTGAACGCGTCGCTGGACGGCTCCAGCATATTCTCGGCCTTCGACTTTGTCTTCTCCAGCGACTACGGAGAGTACAGCGGCAGCACGCTGACGGCGCAGGGCCAGTTCGATCCGACGGGGGGACCCTCGGAGCGCAGCATCGTGGGCGGCACCGGCAAGCTCCGGTTCGCGCGAGGGTACATGAAGAGCAGGCTGGTGAGCTCCACCAACACCACCATCGTCGTCGTCGTCGACATGTACTTCACCCTGGCCCACTGATCGTCATTTCGTCCTTGCTTTCAGATTTGATTATGTTTGTGCACTTGTCCGAATAAGCATTTGAACTGGTGGAATTGTATTCAATTTTCGGTATATTTTAATATAGTAATTCATACAAACAATTGTGACAAGCATGTGCAAGTCTCATGATTAATACATACGTACATGCCGACAGTAATACCCCAACATGTTCATTTTGTATGGGAAACAAAACACCAGCAGAGAGGGATTTACAGCCCGTTCGATAGGCTGGCTGGGCTGGCTGGTCCAGCCCCAGCACCAGCCAGCCAATTCTAGCCCCCCAGCAGTATCCAGCATGCTGCAGCATCCTCCAGCTAGTAGTTACTGTGCAGGCATTCAAAAATTAGCGCCAACCCAATTGTAACTCATGCTGATTTCAAACTTTCAAATTCAAACTACCATGCATTTTTAGATCATGCTGTTTTACAGTTTCAACCAAGAATTTGAACCCATAATTTACAGTTTGCAACTCAAGAACAGGAACAGTTGTCACGAAAATTGGCTACATGCCCGTCAGGTCCAATGTTTAAACAGATCAAAAGGGACTGAGGTTTATGATCCATCCGAGATCCAGAATCAACACAACCTACAGACAGCGATTAATTTCTTACACGATTAGAATCAAATTCATCTAATTGAGCTCTCCCCCCCTCCCACCACCACCACCAAAAAAACACATCATATTGACACGGCAAGTTCCCTTAGCTGAACCCATCCAAATGCGCATCTATCTCGGATCTTCTGGATCTCTAGCAGTGCCAAGTTAATTGTTTGGTCTACTGCTCCAAACTCTCTCTCGAAGGGCAGGTTTGCCTTCTGGTCCACCTACATCCAAAGTAGTTAAGATCAAGCCAGCTATGGCATAGGTTCGATTAGAAAGTAAAAAAAGTACATGGTTAGATTGATGTGAACCTTCTCAAGACACCGGGTTGCATCAAGTACATATCAAAAGTATGACAGTTGCCTGTATAGATCTGCCTCCGAGTTCTTTAAACACAGAGGTTTTGTATTAGACACCAGTTGCCACTTGCCCAAATGGGCACATTGTAAGCTCAGTCAGAGTGTCAACAAACCTGTCTTACTAGGCGACCGTTGCAGCGTGGGTAGCTAGGGCAGATGGTTCCTCTCTCGGAATCCACCATAAGCTGTAAGGTTTACATCGTGAGTCCAAGATTTGCAACCCTCATCGTCACACCGGTAGAAAAGAACGACCAAAAGGTCAAGTGTAATCATAAGCAGGGCATTGTATAATATACAAAGGCTCAACCTAAAACACTTACCATCCGCAAACCTTTATAATATAGACTAATGAAATTATCGTGTGTCTTTTCATCTACACATGGACAACATAAGTTTAGTTTGTATCAACTTAAATTCTCGCATACACTTGTAGCACTAGTAATCGGACTAGATACGTGGAGGGCAATCGAAGGTACCGTAACAGCTTGGGCATGACAAAGCGCAAAGTGGCGCACAACCACGATATCTCGTCATTAAAACACAAGAATATTTGAATAACCGAAATATCGCAACATTAACGAAATTGATATGTTAGAGGTTCACCTCTAACATTCATCATCGATTCTGAGATAACAAAGATCATAGATGTATCTTGATTGCTAGATCTGAGTCACTCTTGATTGGAACCGATCCTGTAATAAGAATCAAAGCAAACTCTATATTGAAAGACATGATGCCAATCATTTAAAATATCGAAGACTCAATAGAACATACGCACCTTAGCGAATCAAGTCCCAGACATTCGGCCAGGCATTTAGGACTAGTACCACGAATGGAAGCACATAGACGAGAAACAACAGGATGAATCTGCAAAGCCAATTTAGAATCACCAACACTATATACAAATGAAACATGACAGCAGAGGTTCAATGAAAATGCTATAAAGGAAGCTGAAACTGTCACAGCACGAAGCACGTCTTCTTCCGTCAACTGGAAGGTTCTCTCATTCTGCACCTCTTCCTGCCCAGTTACAAACTCAAATTACCTCTGGTTCAATCATCCATATGAACAAATACAACACAAATATGATGAAATCATACCTCTGAGGAACAGAATCCTTGAGTAGCAAGTAAACAGTACAGAGTATTAAATCACAGCACCAAACAGTACAGACCTTGGCAAAGTGAATCACAGAAACAGAGTAGCAACTACTATGAAATCATACCTCTGAGAACCAGAGTATTACATCACAACACCAATCAGTACAGAACTTGGCAGTTGTAGTTATGTCACTACAATTCGTCATACATCAACAAACACAATATGGTAGTCCCACAAACCTTTTTTCCAAACGACCTTACACATGCACAGCCTTGACCTACATCAGACAACACTCCACACCGCCGTGGATATCAGCTCCCTAAGTCCAGAGATAGGGGTGTCTAAATTTAGGTCAGCCCACTGCGGCACCTCGTACGAGGGTGGATCTGCGCCGTACTTACGCATCCACAAAAAATTATCTAAAGCAAAGCATGAAATGATTATCATAGCCTGCTTCCTCCTACTGCAGTACGGCACCCCGCCCAGAATATGCCAGCGTTCTTTCAACACCCTAAACCTCCTTTCAATTACATTCCGCAACTTTGCATGAATATAGTTGAACTTCTCCCTCTGCAATTGCTGCAAATCTATGCCCCTAAAGTCGTTGATGTGACACCTTGTGTTTTTGTAGGGAGTCATGTAACCTGCCATCTCCTTGTAACCCGCGTCCGCCAGGTAGTACCAGCCTACAAGCAATGAAAGCAGCCATCAGCTGTCTTAGGAAATTGAACACCAGTATGCTTCAATTCATGTACTGCAAGCAAGAAACAAGGAATTTGAATAGTCAGACATCACGAACCTGGTGGGGGATGTGGGAACGAAGCGTCGTCCTGACAGTCTTTCAACACCGCCATGTCATGACAGTCTTTCAACACCGCGTGGGGTTCGGGGGGGCTTACCGTGGTGGAAGGAGTCGCCGTTGATGGAGGCGGGGTCCGGGGAGGAAGGCCGAGCCCACTGTCACCGAGGCCGACGAGAGTGAGGGAAACCCTAGCCGCGCGGAGCTCAACCTACAAGACGACCAGCTGCGGCTCAGAGGAGGCCAGGTGAGAGGACGGAGGCGTGGGATCCGGGTTACCTCGGCATGGGTCAAGTCGTGCGTCGATGGAGGCGGGTCCGGGGAGGAAGGCCGAGCCCACTGTCACCAAGGCCGACGAGAGTGAGGGAAACCCTAGCCGCGCGGAGCTCAACCTACAAGACGACCAGCTGCGACTCAGAGGCGGCCAGGTGAGAGGTCGGAGGCGTGGGATCCGGGTTACCTCGCTGGCCGAAGTCGTCGTCGATGTAGGCGGGGTGGGGGAAGAGGACGACGACACTTTCACCGTAGCCTCGCCGAGGAGGACGGAGTACAGAGGCGGCCGAGTCCGGATCTAGGGGCCACCGACGGCGGCCGTTGACGCGGCACAGGCTACCGCCCGTACATGCGCGGTGCGAAGGCGAGGAGCGGCGCGTCAGCGGGGAACCCTAGCCACCGCAAGTGACGGGAGGAAGGGGAGAAAGTGACGGACAGGAGTCCGCAACGGATATAAGCTCTAGCCGTTCGGCTGGGGCTAGCTGGTGCTGGGCTGCCGAACGGCTGGGCTGATAAGCCCAGCACCAGCCAGCCCAGCCACTGCTACATATATATACTACTTTTTTTAGGCGGCTGGAATAGGTTTGTAAAGGTGTCCATTTGGTTCGCCTGTGCTTGTTTGTCTCTAAAAAAAACTGTTTAGTCCGCCTCTACTTGCCTGTCTCTAGAAAAAAAACGTTTTACAGATTTTGTAAATTAGACTAAAATATGATTTAGGTCATTTCTCCGTCTGTAGTCATTTGATATTTAAAAAATAATAAATTTCAAAATCTAAAAAAATAAAACATAATTTTTAGTTCTTTAATAGTTTCAAATGAAAATTTAATAAACTATGCAGATCTCTTCGAGTACTACAACATAACTTCGGTTTATGTCGTTTGCCCTTCTAAGATAATTTGAAAAGCTTAAAAGAATTGAATTTCAAGTTATGAAAAATTAAAACAATTTTTTTGGGATTTTAATGGTTTCAGATGAAAAGGTTGTCAACTAAAAAACTATAGTACTCGACGAGTGCTACAATTTGATATAAACTTGTCTTCATCCGACTTGATTTGAAAAAAAATATAAATTTTACAGCGTTGCATATATTTTTAGAGGCAGGCCAAATAGCTAACCGCCTCTATTTTTAGTGGCGACCGTAAAACCCAACCACCTCTAAAAATAGTACTACCTCTGTCCTAAAAAAGATGCAATTTTTGCATTACGAGAAATCAAACAATTTAAACTTTAACTAAAGTTATATAAAAAGTACTAACATTCATGATAAAAATAAGTACCATTAAATTTATTATGAAATATTTTCATAGTACATTTTATTGAAGACACAAATATCAATACTATTCATTATAAATTTGGTCAAATTTAAACTAGTTTGACTGACACAACTCACATAGTTGCATTTTTTTATGGACGGAGTGAGTATTTTTTATAGGTAGTTTTGGGTTTTCCATCCACTTCTAAAAACAGAGGGGATTTCTATTGGAGGCTATTTCCATAGGAGGCTAGGCCACATCTAAAAGTCAATTTTTAGAGGCGAATAGCTTAGAAACCATTTTAGAGGTGGACTTTGATAGGGCCACCTCTACGCTAAAATAGACGCGTCTCTAAAAAATGGTTGGTGTAGTAGTGAGTGCAAATGGCACCGAAGGCGCTATCATCATCCGTGCATGGTGTCCTACTCAAAAAGTAGTAGTGGAACGAAACGCAAGAGCAGGTAGGAGTTCGTAGTGCTGTCCTACGCCCCAAGAACACAGCTACACCAGAAGTAGTCGATGCTGATGAATTGGTATTTTTAGAGGCGAACTAGCTTAGAAACTTGAGTGCACACATACCCGAGCAGATAAGCCAGAACGGAGATGGTCGAGAGAAGCACAACAATAGCGTGATGGTGTTGGTAAGTACCGTTCATTATTAGTAACAGAAATCACTTAGAACACCAGGCTTATTTTGGTACCTAGGTGGAGAAACACTATCAAAACACCCTCAAGGTGCGTCAGACATTACACAGCAATCTAAAAATCCTTGTGACATGTTCCGATGAAGGGTCATACATTTTACTGATCCCGATTAGGCCTCGTTCGTTTCTCCCAGAACGGCCCGGAACGAGACCCAATCTGCCTGGTTCAGAACGACCTGGAACAAAAACCCGACCAACAAAGATTGCCGTTCGGTTAAGCTTGGCCTGGAATAGAATCCGACCAGTCTTGGACATTCTAGGTGATCTACGGCTAGATTTGCTTCCTTGTCTCTTGACATCCGGAACCAAATCACCTGGATCTCACTTGATCCCCTCGGAGCAAACAGATTCAAATTTGCTGTTGCCATAGATATCAAGAGAAAACAATCGCTAGGTATATAAGAACGAGAATGAAGCATGCATGCATTATTATTTGTAAAAAAACAATCGCTAGGCAGGCAGCCACAAATTTCAAATTTCTATACAAGCAAACAACTTCCATTGATCGATCGAAATTTTCTTAAAACTAAAAGTGCTGATTATTTACAGCTTTTTTTGAGGGATCTAATTATTTACAGCCTGCTGCTGGCTTGCTCCATTTCGATCGATCCGGCATTCATTTCCTAGCTAGCTAAGCTAAGCATCGCCAAGATTCTAAAACTTGATGGATCATGTGATGTGACGCCAGTGATAAAACTGCAGTACATGCAAAAGACCCATGCAAGTTTTTACTAGCTTGATCCTAAAAATTTTTACTCGTACCTTGCGCGCTTCCTCGAGTCCGATTGTTCGTCCTCTCGCGCGGCAAGAACGTCTTCGCCGCCGTCGCCCTTCTCCTCCTCCTCCTCCTCCTCTCCCTCAGTCCGCCCAGCAGCACCGCCCGCCGCCGGGACGACCTCGGCGGTGGCAAGTAGCTGGTCACCGGCGAAGTAGTCGTCGACGACGCCGAGAAGGCTCTCATCCACCTCCGGCTGTTCGTCGTCGTCCAGGAGGAACCGCTCCAGCTCGGCCACGTACGCCGACATGGCCTCGGCGTCGGCGTCGTCCCCCGCCGCCGGTGCCAGGGGCCCGTCGTACGTGATGCCGGAGTCCGCCGACGAAGACGACCCTGCTTCTTCTTCTTCCGCCCCGTCGCCGCAGTCGTCGTCGTCGCCCAGCCCCGCCAGGAGCCAGCCACACGTGGCTGCCGCGCCACTGTCGCCGTCGCCGTCGCCGTCTTCGCAGCCGTGCCTGAAGTGTCTAACAATGTCGGCGTCGGAAAAGATGGCGGAGTAGTAAGCGCCGCCGCCGCGGAACTCTCGATCGTCGTCGGCCAGCAGGTCGAAATCCAAGGCTTGGATGACGTCGAAGTCGTCGATGTCGATGTCGATGTCGTCGAGGTCGTCCACCAAATCCACGTCCGTGGCTGCTGCCATGTCAGTCGTCGTCGGTGAGGACTGACGACTGAGGAGAGAGCGCGCGGCTCGATCGGCCGGTCGCGTACGTGCTTCCAAGCAAGCTTGATTGAGGCCGCCGCTAGGCCGGGTGGGTGGTGGTGGTGGATCGACTGCTGGTGGTGGTGGTGGACGTGGACGGGAAGCGGGTGTTTTTATAGGGGATGGATGGATCGGGGCGAGGTCGGTTCAATTCGGTTGGCGCGAGGGCGGTTCCTTATCCCGCACGTTTTTTGAAATTTGAATTCTTGGTGGAGAGGAAGCGGAAGAAGGAAGTTTCGGTGCGCCCGTTGTGGCGAGGAGGCGAGTCCGTTGGCGTTGAGATCGGGCGGCGTCTCGTTCGATCTCTATGTCGGTTACGGAGTCCTAGCTAGTGACGTTATTATGCGAATGCGATGCGTGGGGGGCGTGGCGGTGCCGATCCACGATCTTGGTGGCGATATTGTTTCCTGTTTGCCAACGTGAGGTGACGTGTCGAGCTGTGGTTGACTGGTACATGGTTATTGCCATGGTGGCCTTCTGTTGGGTGTTTTGTTTTTCCTCCGTGTAGGCTTGGGAGAACGGATACGGAGGTTCATTCAGGTACGTGAACCTAAACGTTTTGGTTTTTCTAAATATATAGTTTTTACTATATATTTAGGACCCGTTTGGATACAAAATATTTTTGAAATATTAGAGAAATACTATGGTTTTACAAAATACTTTGGTTTTTAAAAGCTACTGGATGTTTGGATGCAACAAATCTTGTAGTCTTTAAAACCATGGGTTTGTTAAAACTGTAGTCTTTTTGAAGTTTTAGAAACTCCACTCATAACCTCTTTTTTCTAAATCATGGTTTTATATCTCTTTTGTCTATAAAACCACAGTTTTAAAATATTACAGTTTTCGAAAACCGCATCATCCAAACAGTCCCTTAGTTTACATTAGGTCTAGATACATAGGTACTTCCTTCTGTTGGCTGTTCGACGGTTGGTTTTTACGGCCGATAGCTAATTACGGCTGTTTTGTTGTGAGAAAAAAAATATTATACCATGACTGAAAATCCGAGCTGATAAGTTCAAGCGAACAGGGGTATCTAGAAAAGCCAAAATATTAATAGAGGGAATAGTCTTTTTGGATGATGAGGCAAAAAAAAAAGGGTGGGCTAAACACATACATAAGTAGTGGGCAAAGTAGTTTATCCCATACTGACTTAAACTTGCTAACTTTCTTTTTTTAATCACAGTACGCTCTTATACCAGCACTCCAAAATATTTTGATATTGAAAAAGCCATTGATGTATTGTAATGGACAGTGCATGTTGTCAAGCACTAAAAGAATAACACCATTAAATTGTACCATAGATTTATAAAAAACGCAAGCATCATATTAAGTCTAGGGCTTGAACCCAATGGAGAGGTTCCACTAAGGTTGCCTTTCATTTGAATTTTAAAGACAATGTGGGAAGAGACAATTCTATCCCGGATTTCTGGGATGATGAAATGGCCTCACTTCATTGTTGGATTGAAGAGATAGAGTCGTCTTTTGTGTTTGGCTGGAATAATGGAGAGGAAAAGGATAGATGACTATTTTGGATCCGCTAGCATTCTAATTGTGGGCCTAAATGTCAGCCTCGTTCATCTTCTTCCTCCTCAATCTATCTCGGAGAACAACAGTGGAAGCATCCTTGTCTCTGCCGCTTGTCGAAAGGACCCAATTGATGTCCAAAGTAATATGAATGTGACTCAAGCACCCTAGATTATAATTTAGATTATAATAATACAACCATCAAATTATTGTAATCCTATAATCCATGTCAAACCTGGTTTTTCGATATTATAAGCCATTTGTACTCTAATTAACAATAATCTATGGGAGTGGCTAGCGCCCGGACGTCCGGACGCTAGCCCCCGTTCGGATGCCCGCGCCGCTGCCCCCCCATCCCGCGTCCCATGCCTGCCCGCCCACATCTCGCCCGCTGCGCCCGCCGGCAAGCACATGAGGCCCACTCGTGCCAGTGGGGACCGCCTTCTTCTTCCCACGCCTGACACGGAGGCGAGACAGCAAAAAGACGAGGAGGGAGATGCAACACTCGATCTAGTTTTTAAACATCTAGATGCAACAATTACAACATACGTTTGAAAACAAATGAAACATTTGAAACATGCATCTGAAACTCTTGCAAAAACACTTAAAACCATTATAACCATGCATCATATGTGTGAAAACATATGCAACACGCAGATAAACACACTTCCAACTTGCAACATGAAAACACTTGCTGCAGCAGAAGACTGAAACCACGATGAAACATTTTAGAACATACTGTTGCAACATATGTGTGAAAACATATGCAACATCCTGATCAAAACGCTTGCAACATACATCTGGAAACAGATAAAACATTTTAAACAAACGCTTGCAATGTGCCTCTGAAACACTTGCAACATGTGCAACATCCTCCGATCTATTTTTACAACATCCATACGAAACAATTGCAACATACCTTTGAAACATCTAAGAATAATTAAAACATACATTTGCAACATAGGGGGAGAGAGTCCTAGGCCGGTCGATTCCGGGCCGACGGGTGGGAGAGCGGTGGCGATAGCACCACCTAGCACCAAAGACCAGCCAAGCGTCTTGTGAGCACCAGCCACTGGCTTGGCTCGTGGTGACGGTGGGGATGGGGAGCAGAGGCGCCATGGTCACGGGTGGGGGAGCTCGATCATTGGGACGAGAGAGGGCGCCTGGAAGTGAGGGCGCCTGGCCGGGTGGGAGAGAGCGCCCACCCCCCACAACACCATCGCGTCATCTTCATGGATCTCGCCCCGAGGCGAGTGGATCTTGCTCATGCTCCATGGATCTCGCCGGGGAGGGGGAGAGGGCGGCTGGATCGGCGGGCGTTGGGGGCTCCTGGTGAGAGAGGACGCCGGGCGTTGGTGCGTTGCGGCAGGTGATGAGGAGCACGGGAGGGATAAGGATGTGGAGGAGGAAGCGAAGGAATAAGTTTTTTTAATATACATGCGGACGGGAGCAAGCGGCGGGGGTGAAAACCGTCTAGCGTTTGTGCGATCCGTCGGACATCTGTCACATAGTATTTCCGATAATCTATCTCTATAACCTAGACCTCTATATTATTATAATAATATAATCCACAATCTAAATCTAAATTATTATGATCTCATATGTAATCCAGACTACTATAATTCAATTAATATCAAACACTCTTAGGGCACGCCGCGTAGGCGTAGGCAGGCCTAGTTTAGGGCACCGGATGGCTAATCACCGATCACGCGCGCACAATAAAAATGGCAGAAGGTGCAAGTTATCTGCGTTGGGCCTTCTGTTGGGTGCATTTTCCCTTTGTGTGGGCCTAGGGAGAAGGGATCAGGCCGTAGCCCGTAGGTTCGAGTTGGCCCGAAACAGATTTCTGGTGGTCCATACTAGGCTTGCTGTCGCTGACTCTGTTCCTTCGTCTTATATTCTCTTAATTAACTTCTTCTTAATCTCTTTGTTATCTTCTGTTTGGATGTAAAATATTTTTAGAATTTTTGTGGCACTACGAAACCAAAGATTTCACCAAATCGTGTATTTTTTTTCTTAAGCTAAAGTACTTTGCGTCAGAGGCTTTTTAGAGTTTTATTAGAAAGCTTCAATAGGTACATATTACACCATGAAACCATAGTTTCGCACATCTCCACTAGTTGTTCCGAAACCTACAGCTTGATGCCACGGTTCCTCAAACTCGAATTTATTTCAAAATTGGCCTGTTTTTTTTTTCTTTCCTATTTATTTGGATATACGTACCACGCCAGATCGAGCATGCCATGCATGCGGCCAGTCATCGAGTGACACGAGAGGCTCACATCAACATGGATGATGCATTATTATTGGCCGTGCACGTATGGGCGTATGAGTACGACTCGGTGTTCTCCTTGAGCGCTGGACATGCATGCAACAACCGATCGGCTATCGAGAGAGGGATCGGGGTCAACGTCGCGACTGCACCGATGACGCGCTGCACTGCTGCGTGCATATGCACACCTGGGCGCTCATGCGGCTTGTGTGACCGTGCGCCTGCACGCAGAGAGGCCGTGCGTGCGAATCCAGATCCAGTTGTTGGGATACTCTCTTGATCGTGCGCGCATGGCATGCCGTGGCTCACTCGCCGCCATGCGAATGAACGCGAAAGCGGAGCAACGTACGGCGGGAGAGCGCGCGAGATATTCCTAGTCCTAGGGGGGAAAACGGCGGGAGCGGGAGATCACACATTGCATTGCAACGCAGCAACGCAGGACCCTTTGGGTTCGTGACAGTTGACACGGACGGACGAACCTGAGCCGAAGCGATGTGCATGCTCTCGGTCACGGCGGGCTACATCAACTGTGCGGTCGCTCGCCGATGTGCATGCTCTCGGTCACGACGAGGGCGACGAGGCCACGGTTGCCGACAGCGTCCGTCGGCGAGGAAGCTGCTGAAGAATCCATCTAGCTAGGATGTTGCAGCTGGGGAGTGGGGACTGCTCCTGCTGCATGCGACACCGATTAGAGGTCCAACACCTTGACCGTTGAGTCGTGCCAGCTGTGATCTGAGGACTGCATGTATTACTGAAGCTTACACAAAATATCTAGCAGACGTGTTGTTCGGATGACATCGTTTTGGCAAACTATGGTATCACAAAAACTGTAGTTTTATAATTCAAAGAGATACAAAACTATGGTTACTAATTTAGAAAAAAAGAGAGAGATCATAGGTGGAATTTTCAAAACTTCGAAAATGCCGATGTGCATGCTCTCGGTCACGGCGGGCTACGTCAATTGTGCGGTCGCTCGCCGATGTGCATGCTCTCGGTCACGACGAGGGCGACGAGGCCACGGTTGCCGACAGCGTCCGTCGGCGAGAGGAAGCTGCTGAAGAATCCATCTAGCTAGGATGTTGCAGCTGGGGAGTGGGGACTGCTCCTGCTGCATGCGACACGTATTAGAGGTCCAACACCTCGACCGTTGAGTCGTGCCAGTTGTGATCTGAGGACTGCATGTATTACTGAAGCTTACACAAGATATTTAGCAGACGTGTTGTTCGGATGACATCGTTTTGGCAAACTATGGTATCACAAAAACTGTAGTTTTATAATTCAAAGAGATACAAAACTATGGTTACTAATTTAGAAAAAAAAAGAGAGATCATAGGTGGAATTTTCAAAACTTCGAAAATACTATAGTTTTGACGAAATTATAGTTTTATTAGAAGCTAGTGTTTATGTTAACCAAACTCCCATCAGCTTTTTGAAAACAAAAGTATTTTGTGAGATCGTTTGAGATGGTCCGAGGTACTAGCTTTCTGGCTATCCCATGTCCCAAATCGCCCTTTGATGTAGTCTATTTTTTTAGAGGTCGTTTTGTGTCTTGCGTTGTCCGTCTTTTGTATTAGCCTTTATTTTTCTTAAGATATATATAAAAAAAGTAGATGTTGGTGGATTTCTACTTAAAAAAAGTAGTTGTTGCGTTGGTGGGCTTCAAAACACCCATTTGGCCATTCCCCTACAAAACTATCGCTGCCAACAGCCGGATGCCATACCACCATCGATCATGTCCAGCTGATATTGAATAATGCATGAACCCATAAACAATAGAAGAGTATCGCTATGGGGTTTGTGCTGGTCAAATTTTTTAAAATTTAATTAGATTTATAGAAAATATTAGTAACATTTTATCTTTAATAAATTTATTATAAAAATATTTTCAGCAACATATCTAGTGATATTAATTTTGCACTATTAAAATTAATATTTTCTAATATATATTTGATTAAAGTTAAATATTTGACTTGTCGGGAAATGAGATGATTTTTTTTTTACGACGGAGGACTTATTGAGAAATGAAAATGGCATTTTCTTTTGGAACGGAGGAAACTCCGTAACCACGACAGCACGGGTCGCTTTAACTCCTAGTTGCACATGGCCAGATCCTGTCACGTCGTCGACAACTGCCCCAAATTAAATCCATCGATGAATGAAAAAGAAAGAGGACCACACTAGCTACGTACGTACTACGTCAGTCCCACGGACAGAAGTCGTTAAACTTTCTCAACTTTAATTAATTAGTAGTAAATACGTACAACATTTATGTCTTTAAATAAATTTATTATAAAAATATATTCAACGATTTATCTAATGATATTAATTATGTATTATAAATATTAATATAATATTTTTTATATATAATTAGTTAGGGTTAAAAAAAACTGACACCTCGTAGAGCGAAAACGACTTCTGTTTCAACAGAGGGAGCACGTCAGTACATCACGCAGCAGGACACGGCCGACAAGAATTTTCCTACCACCGAAAACCTAATCAAAGTTGCATAAATGTCACTCAAGTCTTCGTTGCA
This sequence comes from Miscanthus lutarioriparius, assembly GCA_904845875.1. NCBI lineage: Eukaryota > Viridiplantae > Streptophyta > Magnoliopsida > Poales > Poaceae > Miscanthus > Miscanthus lutarioriparius. The sequence continues at coordinate 5,062,060 of CAJGYO010000012.1, forward strand.
CAAGACAAGTAGTCAGTGTCAGGTGTGGTGTGGTGTGGTGCGCATCCAGGAGACCAGGAGGCACGTATGAAAGCGTGCTTAGTTTCCTTCTCATCTACCATTCCATACACTCGGTAGCAATAAACAAAAACAACACGGATCCGTAGACTTCACTTTTTGGCACCGGTTCACATGCAGTAGACCTCCTAGTTGACACGTATGTGCGATTGAGGATTTTACACATCGTCACCTACCACGAAGCCGATCGACACGTATTCAGCTGGTACGAACTCGGATTCATGGACTACCTAGCTGCAGCATGTTCGTTTGGCTGTGGTTTATCGTAAATGATCGTAAATTTTTAGTCGGAACAATATTTTTCTCTCACATAAACCAGCCAGCAGTATTTCTTCACGAACCAGCGACGAAACGAACCAGCCAACCGAACAGGCTGCTAGTACTTACTACCAATTTACCAAAACTCGTGTCGACTAGGCATACGACGATCGTATGAACGAAGAAAAGAAATGCTTATTCCGTTACGTTATCCAGGAATTCCAATGCATTCTCTTAAGTTGTCAAATAAGAATTGGAATTCAGTGAAAGAGAGTTTTAAAAAAAAAGCTTAGTAGCTGGAAAGAGAAATCCTATCTTTCGATGGAGGCTGTGTTGATTAACTCGGTTCTACCTAGTATATATGTTCATGTTCATGGTGTCCTTTTTGAGAAGTGATGACTTGTGGATTGGTCGGCATCTTTAAAAGTGAAGTTTCCGGCCTTACAGATTAGTAAGAAGAAAGGGAGATTCGATAGCCAAAGTGCTAAGCAAGACCCCTTTGAACATATCGTTTAGAAGGGCGTTAGTCGGTGAAAGGTTGGATGAATGGTTGAATTTGGTCTCCTTAGTTGTGCCCGCCAATTTGAATGGGAATAAGGATAGATTTCTATGGCGGTTGAGGAAAAATGGTGAATTTTCGACTCAATCTTTATATAGGAAGATCATGAAGAAGGAGACGTTTGGTGGGAAAAATTATTCTGGAAGACAGCTCCCATTGGAAATAAAGATTTTTCTCTGGTATATTTAAAAAGAAGGGTCGTACTTACAAAAGATAACTTGTTAAAAGGGGTGGAAAGGTGACGTAGCTTTTGTGGTTTAAAGGAGATAGTGAGACATCTCTTTTTTTTAGTGTCCTATGCTGAGATTCATGTGGAATGTGTTGTTCATCACTTTCAATATTCAACCACCCAAAATAATATTCACTTTTATTTGGCTCATGGCTTAGGAATCTTAGTCCAAGTTCACGGCCAGATGATTGTGAGTTTGGCGGCGATGTCGGGCTTTCGGTTGAATAGAATGATACAATGTTCGATAAGTAGAGAGCGGTCGTTCGGACCTTTTCCAATACCAATCGGTTGTACCCTTACCGGTGAATGTGGAAGGTCAAATACTTTTATTCTTTAATTAAAAAAGGCTGGTTCAAGTCATGCTTTCCAAAGTTCTAATCTCCTATAAACTATCTTTCCTATTAGAGACGGTTGTAGATTCTCTTTTGTTGCTAGAAATTAAATCAGCAATTTATAGAGATGGCTGCCTCTGCTCATCTATTGTTGGAAATCAGAAATAATCCAAAAGTCATAAATTCAGGAGGTTTCGCCAGTGGCCACATCGGTCGACTCGAACACAGAGACATGTGGCATCACATGTAGCTCCTCTAACCATTCCACCCCAAAGCCACTTATGTCCCTTTATTACCAAGTACCTGATTTTTGAAATGGGTATTTGGAACCCTAAACAAATTCCAATGGAAAAAATATTCAACTACAAAGTTGTTAATACAGTGGAGTACTACAACTTTGGTTTTGGTCATTTCTCCATCCGAGGTCATTTGGAAATTTGAATTTCAAATGTGCGAAATTCAAACATAATGTTCCGTGGATAAATGATTTCAAATGAAATGGTTGTCAACTACATAGTTGTATAACCCTTTGAGATCTACAACTTTAGTTTTTGTCATTTATCATTTAAAAATTTCAAATTCCAATATGTGAGGACTTCAAACCAAAATTTTGCACCATATATTACTTTAAATGAAAAAGTTCTCAACTGCAATATTTTATATCTTTTCAAGATCTATAACTTTGGTTTGGTTGCTTTTCTATCCGAGAGATCATTTGAAAAAAAATCAAATATTTAAATTTCAAAATGTGAGTACTTCAAACAAAATTTACTGGATCCAAATGAATTCAAAAATAAAAAATTTATCAACTACAAAGTTATAGAATCTCTTTGAGGTATACAACTTTGATATTAAGTTTGTCTTCATTCGACTACATTTGAAAAAGTTATGAAATTTACTGTGTTGCACCTATTTTTAGAAATGGTTCTAGACCCAGCTGCCTCTAGAAATCGATTTTTTAGAAGCAGCTCTAGGTCCAGTTGCCACTATACCACACCCATCCTTAGCGTCGTATGGGAGTCGTTAAAAGTAGGAATTTAATGTCGGGAAGGTCGGACGTTAAAGATTTTTAACATACTGATCGGTCATTATATCTTGTTTTCACAATAATCGTTGGTCGCTAATTCTATCTTGCTTCATCGTTGGACAGTACCGTCGTTATATGCTAGTTTTAACGACCAACTAACCGTTGCTATGAATGAATGGGCTGGACTCGCGCACCAATCTAGCTGGATCACATTTGGCCAATCCTGCTAACTCCCCATGAGCCCCACAGCGGCCTGGTTTGCTATGTTGCCAGATGTCACACGGCCGTTCGATCGGATCGAATGGTCGACGCCATCCTCGCCCGCTCAAAACGGTAACAACCGCCTCCTCCAAACCCTACAATTTAGTTTCTCCCACACACGCAAAGCAATGGCGTAGCGATCGAGCGTTCGCGTGCACGCACGGCACGGTGGCGGTGGCGGCGGCGGCGGACGCGCCCGTGTTCGCGGTGCTCGCGGCGGGCCAAAAGCCGACAAAGACGCCGGAGAAGACAGCGCCGCAATGTTCGCCATCCACGACATCTCGGTTGTTATATGTACAACACAAGATCCAACGGGTCGGTCGTTAAAAGTTGGCCATCGTTAAAGATTTATAACGACGCCAAAGATCAACGCCGATACAAAGGGTCGTTGAAAAGATATAACGACCGATCGTATGTCGTTGAAATGGCTTTTAATGACCCACCGGCCGATGCTAAAATAGGTTGTGGTATAGTGCGCTTAGACTTCCCTTTGTAGAGGCGTCTGCATCTAGAACCAGCTCTAAAGATAAGGACATCTGTAGAGGTGGCTAAAAATAACAATCGTTCCATAAATGTATTTCTAGAGGTGGCTCATTTCAGAAACCATTTTTAGAGACGCTTATAAATTGAGCCGCCTCTATTCATAAAATGAGGCGTCTCTACAAATTATATCAGTAGAGTGTACCATTGAAAAAACTAACTCTGGAAGGTAGCTAGCTGTTTGTGTTACAGACTGGGCTGGCTAGAATACAGAGGCAAGCTAGCAGGGCCGACTAGTTGACATGCACCTAAACAAACAAGTTGACTCTTGAATTAAATGCAATACATGTACTGATCAATGACCTCCCTGGGTTGTGCATGATTTAGGAGCCGTTTGGGAGAGCTCCTAAGGGCTCCGGCTCCTCCAAAACGCGCATTGTTTATGCTATTGTTCATTAAAGCCATTTTTCTCTCTCTTATTCAAATGAACCGGAAGAGCTACAATTTTTTGCTCCTCCGGCTCATGCTCCTTGACCACTGTAGCCTGGAGCCGGAACCAGGAGGAGCCCAGCCTTTATTGTTCAACCGCACATATTCATGCACACACACGCCTCAACTTTTCAACACCATGAAATGTCCAAGGAAATTATATAAAGCCAACTCGGCACACACATATGAATGTTGTAGATGATGATAGTAGACAGATAAAGATAAGCAAACCAATATACAGTATATTACAGACATGTAGGGGATGACAAGTACATATGGTCTTAAAGTTAATCACCCCCTGGAAAAGTACTACATGCATGCGCTGCAGTGACCAACTTTCCAATTCGAGAGGTCCTTGTCGTCACCTCGTTTACGACTTTATTTGTTTCTCACTACCTTTTTACTAGTCCTTTTTTTATACTGCATGCTATTTTTCTTATGTCAGCTTGATGCCTATGTCTGTCAGGTTGAATTTGGTCTCCTTAGTTGTGCCTGCCAATTTGAATGGGAATAAGGATAGGTTTCTATGGCGGTTGAGGAAAAATGGTGAATTTTCGACTCAATCTTTATATAGGAAGATCATGAAGAAGGAGACGTTTGGTGGGAAAAAATTATTCTGGAAGGCAAAGCTCCCATTGAAAATAAAGATTTTTCTCTGGTATATTTAAAAAGAAGGGTCGTACTTATAAAAGGTAACTTGTTAAAAGGGGTGGAAAGGTGACGTAGCTTTTGTGGTTTAAAGGAGATAGTGAGACATCTCTTTTTTTGAGTGTCCTATGCTGAGATTCATGTGGAATGTGTTGTTCATCACTTTCAATATTCAACCACCCAAAAATAATATTCACTTTATTTGGCTCGTGGCTTAGGAATCTTAGTCCAAGTTCATGAAGCCAGATGATTGTGAGTTTGCCGGCGATGTGCTGGGCTTTTCGGATGAATAGAATGATACAATGTTCGATAAATAGAGAGCGGTCGTTCGGACCTTTTCCAATACCAATCGGTTGTACCCCCGCTGGTGAATGTGGAAGGCCGAAATACTTTTATTCTTTAATTAAAAAAAGGCTGGTTCAAGTCATGCTTTCCAAAGTTCTAATCTCCTATAAACTATCTTTCCTATTAGAGACGGTTGTAGATTCTCTTTTGTTGCTAGAAATTAAATCAGCAATTTATAGAGATGGCTGCCTCTGCTCATCTATTGCTGGAAATCAGAAATAATCCAAAAAGTCATAAATTCAGGGAGGCCTCGCCAGGTGGCCACACTTTCGTGGTCATAAGTCACACGATTTTTCACGTAAAGACAAGCGCGCTACACGTCGGTCGGGACTCGAACCCGAGACATGTGGCATCACATGTAGCTCCTCTAACCATTCCACCCCAAAGCCACTTATGTCCCTTTATTACCTTTACCTGATTTTGAAATGGGTATTTGGAACCCTAAACAAATTCCAATGGAAAAAACATTCAACTACAAAGTTGTTAATACAGTGGAGTACTACAACTTTGGTTTTGGTCATTTCTCCATCCGAGGTCATTTGGAAATCTGAATTTCAAATGTGAGAAATTCAAATATAATGTTCCGTGGATAAATGATTTCAAATGAAATGGTTGTCAACTACATAGTTGTATAACTCTTCGAGATCTACAACTTTAGTTTTTGTCATTTATCATTTAAAAATTTCAAATTCCAATATGTGAGGACTTCAAACCAAAATTTGGCACCATATATTACTTTAAATGAAAAAGTTCTCAGCTGCAATATTTTATATATTTTCAAGATCTATAACTTTGGTTTGGTTGCTTTTCTATCCGAGAGATCATTTGAAAAAAATCAAATATTTAAATTTCAAAATGTGAGTACTTCAAACAAAATTTACTGGATCAAAATGAATTCAAAAATACAAAATTTATCAGCTACAAAGTTGTAAAATCTCTTTGAAATATACAACTTTGATATTAAGTTTGTCTTCATTCGACTACATTTGAAAAAGTTATAAAATTTACTGTGTTGCACCTATTTTTAGAAATGGTTCTAGACCCAGCTGCCTCTAGAAATCAATTTTTTAGAAGCAGCTCTAGGTCCAGTTGCCACTATACCACACCCATCCTTAGCGCCGATGGGAGTCGTTAAAAAGTAGGAATTTACGCCGTAAGATTGGACGTTAAAGATTTTTAGCATACTGGTCGGTCATTATATCTTGTTTTCTGGCATGCATCGTTGGTCGCTAATTCTATCTTGCTTCATCGTTGGACAAATCTGTCGTTATATGCTAGTTTTAACGACCAACTTACCATTGCTATGAATGGGCTGGACTCGCGCACCAATCTAATTTGGATCACATTTGGCCAATCCTCGCTAACTCCCCATGAGCCCCACAGCGGCCTGGTTTGCTATGTTGCCGATGTCACACGACCGTTCGATCGGATCGAATGGTCCACGCCATCCTCACCGGGCCAAAACCGGTAACAAACCGCCTCCTCCAAACCCTACAATTTAGTTTTCCCCACACGCCGCAGAAGGCCGGCGGCAAGCGGCGACCGAAAGCCCGCGTGCATGGGCATGGTGGCGATGGCGGCGCGGACGGGACACGCGGTTGCCGTGTGCTCATGGTCGGGCAAAGCCGACAAAGCGCCGGAGAAGAAACGGCGCCGCAATGCTCCGCCATCCACGACATCTCGGTTGTTATATGTACAACACAAAGATCCAACAATCGGTCGTTAAAAAGTTGGTCGGTCATTAAAGATTTATAACGACGCCGGTATCAACGTCGATACAAGGGTCGTTAAAAAGATATAACGACCGATCGTATGTCGTTGAAATGGCTTTTAATGACCCACCGGCCGATGCTAAAAATAGGTGTGGTATAAAGCGCTTAGACTTCCCTTTGTAGAGGCGTCGCATCTAGAACCAGCTCTAAAGATAAGGACACATCCAGAGAGGGGCTAAAAATAACAATCGTTCCATAAATGTATTTCTAGAGGTGGCTCATTTCAGAAACCATTTTTAGAGACGCTTATAAATTGAGCCGCCTCTATTCATAAAATGAGGTGTCTCTACAAATTATATCAGTATAGTGTACCATTGAAAAAACTAACCCTGGAAGGTAGCTAGCTGTTTGTGTTACAGACTCAATGGCTAGAATACAGAGGCAATGCTAGCAGGGCCGACTAGTTGACATGCACCTAAACAAACAAGTTGACTGTTGAATTAAATGCAATACATGTACTGATCAATGACCTCCCTGGGTTGTGGTGCATGATTTAGGAGCCGTTTGGGAGAGCTCCTAAGGGCTCTGCTCCTCCAAAAACGCGCATTGTTTATGCTATTGTTCATTAAAGCCATTTTCTCTCTCTTATTCAAATGAACTGGAAGAGCTACAATTCTTTGCTCCTCCGGCTCTAGCTCCTTGACCACTGTAGCCTGGAGCCGGAACCGGGAGGAGCCCAGCCTTTATTGTTCAACCGCACATATTCATGCACACACACGCCTCAACTTTTCAACACCATGAAATGTCCAAGGAAATTATATAAAGCCAACTCGGCACACACATATGGATGTTGTAGATGATGATAGTAGACAGATAAAGATAAGCAAACCAATATACAGTATATTACAGACATTTAGGGATGACAAGTACATATGGTCTTAAAGTTAATCACCCCCTGGAAAAGTACTACATGCATGCGCTGCAGTGACCAACTTTCCAATTCGAGAGGTCCTTGTCGTCACCTCGTTTACGACTTTATTTGTTTCTCACTACCTTTTACTAGTCCTTTTTTATACTGCATGCTATTTTTCTTATGTCAGCTTGATGCCTATGTCTGTCAAGCCAAACGGCGACATTTGACAACAACAAAGGATCATGTTGTTCTTTTTTATGAAAGAAGAAACCTCAGTCTTTATTAATATCTATAAATAACCACAAAAGGATGAGAATACAATTCAGTAGGATGGTCGGATGGATGAGCCTGGTGAGCCTCCGCTCGCCGCCGCCGCCCCCCATGAGGCCGAATTTTTGTTTTTTAGCCTTTTTTGAAAAAATTTCACAAATATGTCTCTGGACATATGCTTTTAAAATCTGGACCCTTAACTCGGCGTCATCGTTGGCAGGCGCCGAGCATACATCTCGGGCGCCATAGATTTTGGCGTTTAAGTCTTTGGCTCAAGCAGACGTGGCAAAGGATTTCTTAGTGCACCTTGGCGCCATAGATCTTGGCGCCAAGGTGGTGTTTTTAACCCGACACCCAACCTTCCCTGCCCGAGCCTTTTTTCCTCTTCTTTCTCCCTCTCGTGTTTTTTTCTCTCCCCACTTCGCCCCTACCTCACGAATCGGTATATTAGACCTTGGAAACTTTGATTTAATCAGAGATCTTGAGAGCAAGGTATCCTCGCCTCCCTTTTAGTTTTTTTTTTCACATCGATTCGGTATATATTAGTCGGATTTTTCAACTTAAGAATCGTCATTACTTAGGGTTTCATGCAATTTTAATATTTATATTATACAACTGTAGGATGCCAAGACGTGGAAAAGCTAGCAAACCAAGGTAACTCAAACAAGACGTTGTTATGTTATGGGTTCATTGTTGTGAATTAAATGGGAAACCCTAGGTGTAGGGTTTAATGTTAATTGCTTTCAGTTCTTAGAACAAAAATAGCTAAATTGTAGTTATGGCCGGATGATCGAAAATGCCTTCGACACATTGCCTCTGCCTAGTGGTGTTCCAGTGCCCATATGCTTTTGCGGCTATCCTTGCAAGGTAGCCAAGTCCGATGAAGAGGACACATATAGGCAGAGGCATTGGATGTGTTCCAATTTTGTGTTTAAGCCTACACTTTGTCAGCGCCGCATTAATAAGATGGTGATGAATTATTGTTTGTGTCATATGATATCTTGCATGATTTTTTTTGTTTTGTAACGATTGATTTTTTTTAGCACCCTCCACCGCTTCTGTGATTTTGAGCAAAGGATGGACACACCTGAGATCAAGCCTCAAGAAAAGGAATGGATGCGTAAACTCAAGCAAAGTGGAAGGCAGAGGACAAGGAGATGATGGAGAAGAGATGCGGAGAGGAGGCTGCAAAAAAGGAGCACAAGGAATAGGAGGAAAGGAGGCGTGTTGCTGCGTACAGGGAGGAGAGGGAGAAGAAGCTTGAGCGTGCACACCGAGAGAAAGCAACGATGGAGGAGAATCCTGATGCCCTGAGGAAGGAAAAGTGGACTCGTTGCACTCAGTAATTTTCATTACTTGCTAGTTCTATGGTTTATTCATGAACAATGTTGTCTACTGTTGGACTTTTCATTGTGTTGTCATATAATGCACTTTAAATATAGGCATGCTTAGGTCATGTATCTTTGCGTTATTTAGTTTGTCAAGATGTACTTCTAGTATTATTGTGTTGTTTAATGTGTCATAGTATTGGACTTTTCATTATGTACTTGTTTTCATTATTTGTGGTCATAATATTCAGTTCAATATTGCGGACATAGTGAAATGTGATCACGTGGTGCAAACAAAATCTAACGAAGTAGGGCATTATATAATTCAACACACAAAACACATGAAATGACATGTGAGAATAAGTACCGATCTAGGATACAGAGGTCCTAAACTAAACCTAACATGCCTTAGGTAATTGAAGCTAACAACAAGCACAAGAAATGGCATGTGAGAACATGTACCAAACAAGGGCACATAGTTCCTTCGACTAAACATAACATGCCTTAGGTAATTAAACCAAACAACAAACACATAGATGTGCCATGTGAATAAGATAGAGTCGTCCTAGTAGTGTGGCCACATAGCAAATTGTGTTGCGCCTTCTCCACAGTAGCCTCACATTGTTGGTGGTGGTGGTGGCGGGGGTGACGGCGGAGGGCCCTTGTCTTGTGATTAGGGCAGGTGCAATATAGATCATTGCAGAGTGCCTCCTGTGAACTTGCACCATTGTTGTTGTCGTCGTCTTTGTCTTCCTTGTACCCGCTGCTAACTTCCCTTTGTAGATCAAAGATTTGGTCATGTAGGTAGTAGATGTACTGTTGATGCGGATAAATTGGTCGAGGATCGACCCACCTAGTGCCCACAGTTTTCTTCGGACTCGGAAGACTACAATAAGTATGTCCTGTGAGTTGTAAGGGTATTCGAGAAACATATTTAACAAACGAAATGTAATAGCAATTACCCATGCTCGCGGGCATTTAAAGAAGCGACGACCTCCGTCGATCCCCTCGGTGAACATCTGCACTAAGCAGTCCTCATCATGCATGCATTTGGGCCAATCTTCCTTTCTTTTATCGTATCCTCTAAGAGGGCACTCTTTAGTAAAATCACTCTTGCTCTCGGGGGGAAACTGATACATTGGTTCCTCAAAGAAATTAGGCCCAAGAGACCCCTCCCACACAATGGGAGTTCCCTTCCTCCCCCACTCCCGAAACCCTTTTCTCTAGATAACCCTCCAGACATTCCTACTCCAACAAAACCGAATACTAGTTTGGTTTTCCTTTTGTTTAGCAATGCATCCTAGAACGCATATATATAGGCGACGGCAGGTTTGCTAGCCGTTGCATTGTGTTGTAAATGCTCCTGGAAAGTCTACTCAAAATCACTGAAAAGCCTATATCGTAGGACACTTGAGAGCCTAGATTCCATGACTGAAAAGCCTATTCGGTTTAAGACTTCAATCACTATTTCAAAGGACACTGAAAAGTCTATTCGACGGTGACATGACAAATCACTGTAAAGGCTATTTCTCCTAGATTATATGACTGAAAAGCCTATTCGATTTTAGACTTCAATCACTATTTTGAACCAGAAAACTGATGCCGCTGATTAATACGTACTTTAGTCAAAAAATTTAGCCATAATTTCCCCTATTTTTTTATGCCATCCATACACAAATATGAGATGAATAGTTAACCTCAATACAACATGTACAAACATACAAATATATGCCACATTCATCTGAAACCATATATATGAGCATATTAATAGTCCACACAATCCATAATTATAGTCCATAGTAGTTCATATTCGATAATAATAGTCGATACAGTCCACCTAGTGCCTGAAGGCTGTGTAAGCTGAGTCGAGGGAGCGTCCTAGAGCTGAGATGGGCCAAGCTCCTCATGCCTCTGCTCCACCTCGTTGTCGCCCTCGTCCTCGCACGCAATGCCTATGGACCTTGTAGGTGCTAGCTAGACAAACCTAAGCCTCCTCTCGTCATGGAAGAAACATGCACGACTCTTGCGCGTCGTGGTTATCCCGCAACCACAGCCGAAGTAGCCTGCACGGCATAACCGATGTGACATACTGTTGTACAAAATAATGTTAATCGAAAAGAATCTAATGTATTAATAATATATTTCAAAGAATATTTTGAATCTTACATCTAGGAAGCTACGCGTGTCGCCGCCCCCTCGATTCTCGGACTAAAGCGCCAATGTCTTCAACCGAGCATTTGAGGGTATTGCCCTACAACAAAGTTCACAGTGAAGATTGTGGCGGACATTGAAAATGAGGACGCTACTAATCTAGTATGGAGTACTAGTTAATTCCCGACCATTTCCTCAACTCCATCCGCTAAACCGAATTATAAGGATGCTACTTTCATCAAGGTGCCACTAACTAAAATAGAGACCTCAAACGTAGAATGTATTGGTATGTAACTTAACATATAAAAATAAGGCAATTGACTTACCACTCTATCCAAGATTGGTCCCGCCTCCACCTACCTTCCTACACGGGGTAGTTTGGTCACACGTCGTGTCTTCATCATCTGAGGACTCTGATGTTGGTGTAGTCATCTTTTTGTCTATTGTAGCCTCACCGCAACGTGTCGCACGTTGGTACCAAGTTTGTAGTAGCTACCAGACTCACGGTTCATGTGGCTCGTTCTTGTCCACGTTGTCGGCAACAGCTCCCATTGTTTAATGTAGTACTGGTGGTGCTTCTCCCAATCAAAAATCTTCCTATTCTTCTAACGATCCAACCTGCACGTCATGTAAGATGTTAGTTTCTGGCAGGTATGAAATTGATGCTGTAAAACAATGGCGCCTAAGCTATATGACGCGACTATTTGACATAAGCTTCTCAAGAAAGGTACAGAGTGATTGAAGAAATCATACGTAACAGTATCATCATATGTAAGCTTCACTATGGAAAATGTTACCATGTGGGTTCCAAAGAAAGAAGAGAAAATAGATCACTTACATGGGTTGAACCCATAGTCCCATAACTTGCCATAATAATGAGAACAAGAAATGCCCATACACGCACATTCATCTCAATCCATGTACATGTCACCATATTAAAAGTGCACATATGTCATCATTACTTCATCTTATATAGGAATTAATGGAAATGGACCATCACGAGACAATTGAAATAGCAAAACACTTACTTGAGTAAGTCAACGCCAGCTTGAGAAATGTAGTTGCACAAAGCTATCTCACTCTAAATTGGCGTGCAACTCTATCCGGCAAGGTGAAACTCGACAAAGATAGAAACAGATTAGAGAGGCACCTCATCCCGTAGAAGTCGCCATCGCACCCACACATGTTGCTCAACCGAAAAGGAAGTGCCTCTCCATCAATGACGGCTCCACGACACTGCAACATGTCTAAACAAGATGTTAGATGCTATACTAAACCATTTCAAACTAGCATGGGAAATAAAATTTACTTACACTAGACGCCGTGAGCGTGTTCAGCTCATTAAAGGTGGAACTCAATGTACGCCCACTCTAACCTCAAGTAAGAGAACCTAACTCGTCCCAAAGGTATGCCCACATCGGTCAGCCGACGTGAGGTCGACTCTAGGAACCACTCACGGCGAGCTGTAACTCCTGGATGGCTAAGGGGTAGAGATTTGAGCCCACATCCACAATCGGAGCAAGTACACGCATCCACCAAGTGACGTTGAGGACAAAGTTTGACGACATGCCTCGAAAGTTAGGCCAGAAGAAAACCCAACACCAGCAGAGCCTTTCAACAGACTTGACCGTTGTCCGATCCCATCGAGGCAAAGGGACCCACATCCACGACGAGTGTCACCCATGACATCGGGGAAGAGAACATAGCAAACAGTGTATGATCCACGCCTCACAGTGAGTACCCAACTGCTCTCCTCATCCGCCTCCTCGGGGCACTATGCGAACTCTTACCGCAGCTAGGAGATTAGAACCCGTAAGTGTGAGCCCCTTGCTCGCCAACCTCATGCCTAAGGAAGGCCTCTACTCATGTTATCCAACCTTCACCTTCATGATCAGCCACCGTGTTGCCATGAATCCTCGGACCTAGCATCTTCGCCACCCTAGAGCGTGTTGCCATCTCTTCTCGAAAGGCAAGTGAAAGTTGTGAGTCTCGCCGCCACCTACATTTTAGACAAAGCAAGATTACATGTTAAAAGGCAAGCGATGAACAAATAGCCATGAATGGAGGCAATGATTGAAGATAATACCTATCAACCAACGTAGTTATGGCTGCTGAGTTGAACTTGGGCAACCCATGATGAACCTAAAAGAGATGACATCTAGGCCGTACTCTTTGTAGGAAAGGAGTGTACCTATTGTCGTATTTGCATGTCCAAGAACCCATTGTGGGTTCTAGGACGAAGGAGCGGAAGGTCCTATATGGAATAAAACATAGTCTCCCGTTACTTCATGAACACATGTACGCCACAAAATTTGAACAAGACGATAGATTATTACACCTTTCCTCATGAGAGACGCGTCCTATGGGTCTCCTCAGACGCGGGTCGAGCGGTGTGGAATTGCACCATCCTACAAAAAAAGTCAATAAAATAGAAATTCAATATACAATAAAACATAAACTTACAAATATACAAGTAATTGACACAATTACAAGCATAAATTGAGACATGCATAATTAATTGAATGAACGACAAATATGAAATAATGAAAACAACCAATAGTCGCACCTCACTAATCAATGCCAATGGCTCTTGTCCATTTCTCCAAATCCCTCATCAAACCTATGAGCCATTGTCTACCCTTACGCATTTGATGCGGTTGACCTGCTCAACTTTTTCTAAAAGTACTTATCCTCAAGCTATCGAGAGCAAACTCCTAGAATAGATCAAAGTTATCCTTCACACCATCCTTCACATGAGATTCTGGCAAGGTGTCGAGTACACCAACGATGGTGTAAAGGTGCATACCCTCTATTCTGCTCTCGCATGACATTAAGTATGCCACTGGTGCCTATCGATATGACGTTAACCTCCCCGCCAGCCCAACTACGTATCCGGACTAACCTCAAGAACCATCCCCAAGCATCCTTTGTTTCCTTCTCAACCAAAGCAAATACCAAAGGAACCAACTTGTTGTTCAAGCGCCACAGGATATGGCTATAAGAAGTGTGCCCCGGTATTTGCCAATCAAGAACATACCATCAATGGAGAAATCCAGGACTAGCAAAGGCCTAAAGGCCTCGACATTAACCGAGGGAAGCACCGAAAGCACGAAAGAATATATGCCTCCCATCCTTCCATGCATTTGGTTTTGGGATGTACTCATAATGTTTACTGGATTCACCGCTTTGATTGCATTGAAAAGTACTAGCAGCTTGCTCATACCCATCCTCCAGTCCCCATATATCATCTTCCACGCTTGTCGCTTAGCCTCCAAGCTTTACCATAAGTTATCATATAACCTCCATGCAATGCCTCAACGGTCCCGATAATTGTCCTAACCTTCATGTTGGGTTCTCCCGCAATATTCCCATCAACCGCTTGGCAATGAGGGTAGATGTCAACTACCGATGCTTGAAGGTCACGAGACATGGAAAGCACAATTGTGTGGCCCGATAACTTTATGATCTTCCACTTTTCGGTGACCTTTTGCTTCCTTGCACAAACCCTCCATGGACAACGTTCCTTGTCACACACAATCGGTAACGGCGCTCAAGATATGAATGCAAGACCTTGTAAGGTCTCTTCGTATCACCGCAAACGCTCGCAACCACCTCTTCAATGTAGGGAGGTCCTTGAATGCCCTACCCTTCTCAATTACCATGTTAGGGCCGGCCTCAGGAGCTTCTAGGAGCTCATCATCATGTCCTTCTGCACACGCCTAATCGGAATGAGCAAGATCGCCGAACTCGTGAACTATTGGATCACGCAAGGGTCGTGAAAGATACACCTTAGCATCTCAACATCACTCTCTGTCGACTTCTCCAATAGGACGATCATCATATGAGAATGAAGAGCCCTTGCCATCTCATATGGCTCTCCGAATAATTCATAATTTCAACACTATTGGACCACGGAATCCATCTCCATAGTGCACTTGCCAAATAACAAGGTGGGCACATCCACATTATCCGTGTGAATGTCTCCTCGCAATATAAGTAGAAAATGAGGAAAGAATAAAAAAATGGATGTAAGGAAGGGGTAAGCTCCTAATAACCATCTGAGATAAGACACTTACTCGGATGATTCTGTGTCAAAGGTATCTCATGAGGAGGATCTACCACAACATCATGAGTCTGACAAGCATCTCCAACTTGCTCATTGGGGGCAAATTGAGCATCGGGAACCATAGGTGCAACCTCCACATCCATATCGAAGTTCAAGTGACGGGAGGGTCAAGTGTGCCTCTTGACCCATTGGTGGGGAAAACCCATGAGGGATGGGATCAACTAACACCCGACGCACAACCACGTCCAAACTTTGGAACTGGCACTTCATAGCCGATATCACATAGTTCTCTCACTGGTCTGCACACCCAATTGGGATCATCTTCCTTAGGATGTTGGAGGGAACCTAGGTGAAGTACACCCCTCCACTCATGATGCCACCATAATCACTACTCCATGGCAATGTAGCTTCTCCCGAGCCCTTGCAACCAACTCACTAAATGAAGGCTTCTCATTGAATAACACAGGCACGCTTTGCATCTCAACAAACACAACGCATCCATAGCGATCTCTTTCTACAATGCATCCATGATATATGCTCACTAGGTTGTCCATCTAGTAGTTCAAACAAAAATTGAAATACAGTTCATTTAGTCCAAAGTAGCTGCTATATAGTACCTCTCTAATATATACTAACCAACTACACCCTAAATAACTATGTCACTAGCTATCTAACTATATTTATCTCACTAACTAAATCAACTAGCTATCTAATAACTATATCTATGTACCTATGTCACTAGCTATCTATCTATATTTATCTAACTATATCTATCTCACTAACTAAATCAACTACCTACATCATTAAATTTACTAGAAACTACCAAATAATCAAAGTAGCACTACAATTCAAGCTAACTAAGTACGGAGGACGGGATCGACGATGAGGTCGGCTGTTGCTGTGGAGCAGGGGTGAGGTCACAATGCTGGGTCGAGGTCGGCCTTGCTGGCCGAGAGGGGCTTGAGTGGAGCTGGTCAACACTGCCAGGCTAGCACTGGCCGAGGCAAGGCGGGGGAGGCATGGGCGTGGGCCGCGGATGGCTAGGGCTACACGACGACAAAGGCTTGGCCGGTGTGGTGAAATGTTGGCGCCTGCCCAGCCAGGCGGTAGAGAGAGAGGAAGATTGAAAAGAAGGGAGGGCCCACATGTAAGACAGGGCTTGACGCCAATAACCATCGCGCCAAGCTTCGGCGCCAAGATCTACGACGCCAAGATCTATGGCGCCAAGGTGCTCGCCAAGTCCATTGCCACATCGCGCCGAGCCTAAGACCTAGGTGCCAAAATCTATGGCATTAAGATAATATAAGCTCAAGCGCCACCAATGATGGCACCGAGCTAAGGGTCCAGATTTTGAAAGCATACCTCTAGGGATATATTTGTGAAAAAATTTCAAAAAATGTGCTAAAAAACAAAAAAATTGGCCCCGCGGGCGACTCACCCCCAATCCTGTCGATCTCCTTCCATCCTCCGAATCCCCCAAATTCAGCTACAGATCCCTGCTCATCCTGCCCTGATCTACTGATTGGTGGGTCGCTTGATGCTCCAGAGGTGGTAAGCAACTCTCGGCGTCGTGGTGAAGAAGCTCAAATCCCCGCTGCATCTCAGCCCTCGCTAGAGGATGTCGTGGAGGCGACCATCCCTGCTGGTGATTCGGCTGCTGGTGCGACTAGAAGCAAGCTCTAGCTAGGCTCTAACGCCTCGTCGGATGAGTTCTCTATCGGTGGCGGTGTTGATGGCGGATCCGCGGCTGCCAGCGGCGCGTGCTCGAGGGGTCACTGGGCCTCCTCCCTCTCCCCTCACGCCACCCCTTCTTCCCCGCCAAGCTGCGTCGGCGAGATCCAAGGCGCTACATTGGGAGATGGACTCCTGCGTCAGCTCCGACGACGACGACTACGAGTCCTCCGCCGCTCCCTCGACGTACCTGGATGCCACCCACCGAGCCCTTAGGGCCACGGCCATGGATGCATCCACAGCGCTTGATGGAGGGGGAGATCCCAATGGGTCCCACGGCAGACATATCCGCCGGGCCGACAAAGATGAGGAGACGGCGCGCATTGCCGAAAGGCGGGCCAAAGGCGACCTCGGCCAACCAGCCGTGCAGCCTCCCTAGCCTCCTCCGATCGCTTCGAGGACCCGCGACGCCAAAGATCCGCGACAAAGACGATCGCCGGTGCCGCGCACTAACGCCGTCGCTATTGGCCGAAAGCGTGGTGCTCAGGCACTAACGCCGGTGTTCGATACCACGGTGATTTAAGAAAATGCTCCCTACGGGATGTGGCCGCCGGTCGCTTACAAGCGCTTACCGGCCGGCAACCGGCGTGGAACGCCATCTCCGCTGAAGCTCCATGGCCGCTGCCCTCCACCGCCTCTCTTGTACCATCGGGTTGCAACTTGTCGCCTTTCGCCGCGTGCCGATGCCATCGGTTTCATTATCCGGCAAAGGATCGCAAGCGCCCAAGGTCGAGAACATGATGACAGTGGCCGGGTTCGGACGGTCATAGGCGTAATAAGTGCCAGCGTCGCGCCGCCTGCAGGCCGGCATAGAGATCTGAGGAGTTGGTCGAGGGTAAACACTATAGACCCCACCGACTTCCTCCTGGTCCACGCCGCAATGATCACGGGCGAAGCCGCCAACTACACCTCCTCGCGATGTCGCTATGATCCAACCGCAATGTAGCCAAGCTAGCGGAGCCAGCTTCTTCTGGCTCGACCCGGCCCACGCTACCATGGGGCCTCACAACTTGCTCCCCACGGGTCACGACATCATGGACGACCCGATGTTGGAGCTTTCAGCCGCTAGTCGAGATCACCACGTGCCTCTACACTTGACCACTGGCTTCAACTCCGGTGGCCACCAGCTTGGAGGTTGGGGCCATACGGCGATCACCGCTGTCTGCAGAATCGCGGGCGTTGACAGCCGTCCTCTCGCCTTGCCAACTTGGAGTTGTCGACGCCACCTCCACGCTTCTTCGGCAGGTGTGGAATCGCAGAAGGGCAGATAGGTCTCGATCTCCGAGGCCGAAGTCACCTCGTCACGTTGTTTGCCTCTCCCGGCCAAACCCCTTCAGCGTCCGTTGCTTTTAGGTGGGCCTTGCTCGGGCAAAGAGTCCTCAATGTTCAAAGAAGATTCGGGCCACGACACACGCTGCAGGATCCTGGATAGAGTCTCTGCTTGCTCTCCAAACTCCTCAGTTGTGGCTTTGAGGAAGGCCTGCCCTCGTGGTTGCTAGGGCCCAACCCAAAGGTTTCGCCGCCTAGGGGTCGAGGTTTTCTTTAGGCTTGTGCTTTTTTCAGCCTCGGTTCTTGTTTCAATTGTTCTTCTTTCTTTTTGTGTGTGTTTTGGTGTTAAATCAATTAGGATCTCCAGCAAGAGATCTAGAGGGACACCCTTGGATCGTAATAGCACATGCATATCTAGACCCAGAACACTACACCCAGAGGGAGATAGGGTAGAGGTGTTGGTGTTGAACCTAAGCCTTCGGATGAAGTCACGGGCTGATTGGCCATCACCGTTCGTTGGATGGAGGCAAAGACACTAAAGGATTTGGGTGGAGTAGAGGTTGCCACGGATGTCGCGTCGCAGCAGACCGGATGGCGAGGCAGTTGACGACCAAGTCGGGCCGGAGCTTCTGTCATTGTTCATGGGCGCGCCTCTTAGATCGGTCTAGGGTTTGTCTCAAGGTTTATGCTCACGGTGAACCTCGTGCCTCGAGCCACCCTGCCCCACCTCTTTATATATAGCTAAAGACGAATGGCCCACCAACCATGAGAGGGTTGGCGCCCGATCGTATGCTGCGACTAAGGCCCAATAGGCCGTTGGGCTTATTGGTTGAGAGATCAATCTAACATTCTCCCCCTTGATCTCACTATTACTTTTATCTTTAAACTTTCAACTTTAATCCTTTTTATCCTTACTCATTTCTTCATAGA